>BSBK01001136.1:0-600000 GCA_027943335.1 Chamaecyparis obtusa
ATATATACATATATAATATACATATATACTATATATATATATATATATATATATATAATTATATATATATATATATATATAATTTTTTTCTTGAATAATAAAATATATAAGAATATGCAATTCATATTTTATTAAGAAGATATGCACAATACTAAAATATAAATTTAGGTTTTCTTTCTAAAGGGAAATTCTATAATTCGAAAGAAGACCAAATTTAGATCAAGCAACCTAAAGGCAAGTAAGTTTCCCAAACCCTAAGATCGATTTTCTTCTCCTTCAAAATTTATCAAACCAATGGGATGCCTTTACCTGGCAAATGGTCCAAACTCAAACTGCAAAAATACAAACATTTTTAAGAAGATAACTTTATCAAAAATTTTACAAGGTTTTCAAAACAAACCCTAATGATATAAATCATAAACTTTGAAGAAATCTCCCAATAATCACACACAGAAACTGCACTGAGGTAGACAAGCTTTTCGAATAAAATTTACCAAGGTTTCAAAACCCTACCTCAAATCGAATAACAACTTGAAGAGAAAAGAGGATAAAAGTTCAACACAAAAAATCCATCTTTGAAAACTAATTCTTTGATCCACAATTCACCTGTGTGAGAATTCTTTAAAACCTGATTGAATAATCTCTCAATGGCCTCCTAAAACTATAATATAGAAAACTAGAAACCAGAGTTGAAAGAATGCAACTCCAAATCACAGAATTAGAACTCGGTTGTTAAAAACAATAAAATAGTTAACTCAAAATCATAGAAATAACACTCAACTAAATTAAATAAAAGAATAATTATTTAATAATTAATCCTTCAATTAAGTCCTCTTAACTCAATCTTTTAATTCAGAATTGATAAATCGATTCCTTTTAACTAGTGTGCATATAATTGCATGATTATATTTTAATTATAATTAATATCTTTAGCACCACCTTAATAAGCAACTTGATAATTAATATCAATTTATATTATTTAAACATTTAATTTAGATTTAATATTAATTAACTATTTAAAAAAAAACTAAAAGACACAAGGCCTATATAAATATATATTAAAATAAGAAAAAAGTACACTTATTTAATTAAAGCTTTATTTGCATAGTTAGAATTTTAATTGAGTCTTTTAAATAATCAATTTAATATTAATTAATTTTCATTAATTAAATATCCATATATTTAATATTTTCATATTCATAAGATATAATTATTTTAATCACATAATTAATGTTAATTAATTCCTTCAAACCATTTTAACACCAAAACCACCTCACATGAAACCAAGCAAAACTGACTAAATCAAAATACAAAATCAAACTCCAAAGGAAGGGTTCACGAATTCACGTCACCTTGAGGAATTTAGAGGGTTAACCAATCAAATACTTGTCCATTATCCTAAGACAAGAAATGACTTAGGTTCAGATTGGACTTGTATGTTATCTCCCCTCTCTTACCATTGAGACATTGCAATAGAGCACACTCATCTTGGCATTCAGGGAAGTTGATGTCTAGGTACCTGAAATCCTACATAAAAGATGAACATTAGCTATACATGTATAAATATATAATAGACAATGGAGGGGATTGGTCCGATCGTGTGGATATTGCAAGAAAGTAAATATGACTCTGTCCCTAAACTACATCAGGCACATCAAACATAAAAGTAAAACATACATGCTAACCATACACATGCAAGTATGAGGTCAGTAAACATAAATATACATAACATCAAATTTATCTGAGGATCTAATAGACACATGAAAAGTGACCTAAGAGATTCAGACCATATAAATTGAAAGTAAACTATGGGAGGGGTATACAGAAAGAAATCATTTTAATGTCCACGAGGCTAAAGATAAACCATCGGGTAAACCCACACACATTGATTTTTGCATTTTAGCACTTTTTCTTGTGCAACTTGATAATAAGTGCCCCAACTGTTCAATTACCCCCTTGTTGATTAAATCAACCTAAGAATTAGCTATCAAGATATTAACATGGTTGTCCTTGTTGTCCTTGAAGGCATCACACTCTAAAATGAAATAATTTTCTATCTCCACTTTTCCAGGAGTGCATAAATGTATACTCTTTCTTCCCAAGCTTCTTTTGGTCTTTTCCAACGTCTAGTTTCACAATGAGGTTGATGAGCATGGTCTTAACTGAGCATTAAGAACTTTGGATCTCCAAGAGATATTGATCCCTATGTATTCTTTTTTATGATAATTACATACAAAATAAAAAGCGTACATGATGCAAACAATCATTTGAGGAAATGTGAACCTATCTATTACATTATTTTTTATTACGTAAAAATAGGTTTTGAAGGGACCCCGAAACCCTTTACAAATCTGGGATGAAAGATAAGTCTATTGAAGTTCCAATAGTACAATAGTCCAGCCAAAAGCAAAGGACTGAACCCCCACAGAGCACACAAATGATAAAACATTACAAGCGCCATGACAATACAATCCATCCAAAAGGAGGAGGGGACACCAAGAGGCCTAAAACCCCTTTTTTATGAGATCGGAGAGTCATATCGAAAGAAGAGGAGGATTTCTTTGAATTTTCCTTTGACAGTAATCCAATCATCTTCGACTTCTGTAGCCTTCTTCTGCCAGCAAACCGAATCCAAAGAAACAACCCCCAGCAAAGAATCCAAAAAACTCCTAGCAAGAGGGACAGTGACAACATTACCCGCAACAGAAATCAAACCATCAAAAGTGGCAGGAAATCAAATTCAGGATCAGGGCCAGGAAGACATCCAGCAAGAGGTGCGACAGCACCAGAAACCTCACCAACAGGGCTGGCAGGAACAACATCCACAGAACCACCAGCAGAGCTGGTAGGAACCACAAAACCACCAGCGGAAGGAGAGACAGATCCATGCAAAGGCACAATAGGGCTGGCAGGAACTCCAACCACAAAGCCACTAGTAGGGGACCTAGGAATATCTGAATCCAATGAAGAATTAGGAGACCTTTTGAGGACTGTATAATGTTCAGTGGAGGCATCCTTCCACCAAGAATGAGGGCCTTTCTTCACTTTGAAGTTAGAACCGCAATTAGAAGCATGGTGACCTATTTTGAAGCATTTTCTGCATCTAAAGGGGATACCCTCGTAGTCAAGTTGTTGCAGCCACGAGCCTTTAGATGACTGAATATTAATTTCAGTAGGAAGACCCTATGAAATATTAATATCTAACAGAATACGGGCATAGGTAGAATGGTACATATTGGAAGTGTTCTCATCCATAATTAAAAACTCCCCTAGAGCCTCCCCCACCTCCTCGAGGACACCACCGTGCCAGAGATGAAGAGGAAGGTTGGGAAGCCTCACCCAAATCAGCATATTGTTGAAAACTTCAGAGGAAGGATCAAAATCCAGATGCCAAGGTTTCAGCATAAACAAGAATTTATTCTCCTCCTAGGAAAAGAAGTTTTCACATAAAATTTTATTTCTATCTTCAGAACAATCAAATTTAGCAACAAAAAATCCTTTGGCTAAGGGGATGATATGAACACTATCTGAGAGTATTGGTTCCCATTTCTAGGAGATCCAATCATGGAGTTGGGACAAAGTCAGCCAGAACCCCCGAAACTGATAGATTAAAGAAAGACCCAAAAGGATCTTAGAGCAAGACTCAAGCTCTCCAACAGCAACAACAGAGAGTTGGACGGAGAGGGCACCAGTGGCAGAAATTGGCATAGAAGAGGGCACCCCACGGGAGGTTCCCCCAACCCGAGACCGAACTGATGAAATGACTTTGGCATAAGATCCCTTCACACCACAAATAGAGGCATCTAATGCAGGCTTGGAGGAACCATGGACATTGTGAGCTTTAACAGGATCCAAAGCCGCACCCGCAGGAATAGACCCTTGAGTAGAAGTCGCAAAGAAAACCTGGCCACTAGATGATGATTTTTGAAAAGATTTTGGGTGGGAAAGAGGAGGCCCCTTCAAATCCAAACCCTCACCCGTCGAAGATGTCAAGGGCACAATAGTAGGGGCTAGCAGCATAGCGACTGTCGCTTGAGCATCAAAGCAACCAATGTTAGGCACAGCAGGAACCCAATATTATAAAAAATAACCCAATAATCTTGTGAATCCCTAAATAATTACCATATTCATAGCTTCCACCCTCCCTTTGTAAATATTTTAATGGGCATGTTTATTGTTGAGATCATTTTAATACTTCCATCATGTAAAAAAATAGCACCTCCTAACATTAATCTAAACGCTAAATTCTAAAATATATCTAGATTCACAAAATTAAGGCCTTATATTATATCATACTGATTTGCTTTGTTTGTATCACCCTGGTGAGTAGTTTACTAGATACCCACTTTGCATCTTCTATTTCGGTATGGTCTAAAAGATGTTGGTAGGCTTGCATACAATAGCTAAAAAAATTAAGATTTTTTAAATATTTTTCGATAAACATATATTTTTTATAATATTATAACCCCAATAGTCTTGTGAATCCCTAAATAATTACCATATTCATAGCTTCCAACCTCCCTTTGTAAATATTTTAATGAGCATGTTTATTGTTGAGATCATTTTAATACTTCCATCATGTAAAAAAATAGCACCTCTAGATTCACAAAATTAAGGCCTTATATTATATCATACTAATTTGCTTTGTTTGTATCACCCTGGTGAGTGGTTTACTAGATACCCACTTTGCATCTTCTATTTCGGTATGGTCTAAAAGATGTTGGTAGGCTTGCATACAATAGCTAAAAAAATTAAGATTTTTTAAATATTTTTCATTGTTGCAAAAATATTATAAAAAATATATGTTTATCGAAAAATATTTAAAAAATCTTAATTTTTTTAGCTATCATATGCAAGCCTACCAACATCTTTTAGACCATATCGAAATAGAAGATGCAAAGTGGGTATCTAGTAAACTGCTCACCAAGGTGATACAAACAAAGCAAATTAGTATGATATAATATAAGGCCTTAATTTTGTGAACCTAGATATATTTTAGAATTTAGCGTTTAGATTAATGTTAGGAGGTGCTATTTTTTTACATGATGGAAGTATTAAAATGATCTCAACAATAAACATGCTCATTAAAATATTTACAAAGGGAGGTTGGAAGTTGCAAATATGGTAATTATTTAGGGATTCACAAGACTATTGGGGTTATTTTTTTTCACTGTAGGATAAATTCATGAATAAGGTATGAGTTGGGGCAAGGATTTGGGTAGTTATTTTTCTCTTTTAGATTTGAGTAGAGAATGTAATATGTTCAACATAAGTAGAGTGAATTTCATTTTGCAAAACATCTAAGTAGAAGGGAGGAACTCATTTATAATTTCACATATTATATATGTTCATGTTTAGCTGCAAGGGTATGGATTAGATGGTGTTGGGTACCTAATATGTATTGAGTTTACCATCTTTCCTTTTCTAAATTATATTTCCTAATAATTCTTTTAGTTGGTCTTTGCTAGGTCTCAAGTAATTTTTGAGCCTTTGGGCTAATTTCTTAGTCAATATGTTTGTCAATAGCATTGTAATCACTTCTAAGAGTCTACATAAAACTTTGGGAGAGCATCAATAGAATTTATTTATGAGTTTTACTATTATATTTGTTAGTATACACATTTACTCAAAAAATTAATGTACAATATCAGTTTTTATTTGTTGATGATAATTGTCTCTAGTATTTGACTATTTTTTAGGGAGTTAAAAGTAGCTCATAAGAACACATTTATCGCACATGCAATGCAATCTCACCAATGTTCAACTAGTTGTTGCCCTAAATCTTTTTAATGCAATATATTGGCTAATTAGTACATATACTAAGTTATAGTTATCTTTGTTAAATGGAAATTCTTTAAGGGTTTAAAATTTTCAAGAAAAGTCTCGGTAGCATTAAGCCTTTCAAAATCTAAGTGATATAGAAATTTATGTGGGTTAACTCATTTCTTTTACTATGTATTAATAGATTATGCATTGATCATAATTATTTGTAGTTGATCTAACATTGGTATAAGTTATAAATTTTTATATGAGTCTACTTATGTACAAGTAGCTTAAATTTGTAAAGGAAGAACCTAGAAATTTGATTTGTTATTCATTTGCTTGTTTGAATGAGGATAAGTTTATTTTTGTAAATTATTTGTTCATAAATCTTGTAAACTTACAAAGGATCATACCCACACTTATTAAATAACAAGCTTTTCTCATACACCTATTAATTTGTCAAATAAATTATATAAATAGAACATAATATGGGTTAATGAGAATGAATAGAGCTTATGCACTATATTAGCAAAATCTAGTTTTAGCTTCACATTCAATCTCCTAAAAAGGTCATATCATTATTTAAGATCTATCTTATGATCACCCTCCTAAGTCTTGTAGATTTCAAAGTGTAGAAAACATGGTCCAATCTTGTCAATATGATTTTTCCTTATTCTAGGTTTAACCACATGCTTGTCTCTTTACCTAGATTGATTTGATCGCTATATATAGGTTTTTTGTCATCCCTTAGAATTGGGGGATTACAAGAAAACATATGAATAGAACAGTTTGTAATCTCTTTTTCCTACCAAATTAACCATTAATATTAGGAGAAAATAAGGATTTGATTCTTTTATTAGTGATTCAAATCATTCATCAATTTTAACTTTTAGACTATAGATAGAAGGTTTCAATTTAGACTAGCTACGTTTAAGTAGGAAGTTCATCATTCTACTAATAGTTTTATTCATATTTAAAAAAGATTCTCAATAATATCTTTACTTTCAAAATGTTATTATAGAATCAAGGCAAAACACTTATTCCTATATGTGTTTTCAACAACAACATTTTTCATTAGCCGATAGGCTTTACCTGCGAGGTTGCTCGCGTATAGCCACTGCCAATACCTGTCTCACGGTTGAAACCATCATTTCTCCAATTTTGAACAGTAATAGTGGTAGTTTTGGTTGGATCATTTTGAGGGAAGACACACTATCGAGGACAGTTCATGAGATAAGAATCCATCCCGACTGAGACAACCAACAGGCATGCACATTTATTTATTGAAAGAAACATAAACCATGTGGGCTTCAAGTGGTGGAAGTAAAGTTAAAGTTGGAGCCAAGCAAGGTGTTGGAGAATCGAAGGTGAGAAGTGGCCAAATAAAAGTGCATGATATTATCTTACATCTGATGCCCTCCGATCATCATGGTAGAGGCACACCACTCCTCCGCTTCAACGATTCCAAGACACAAAATCTCTCGCTCACCTGCACCATGTAATTCACTCCCATAATTCTCCAGATCGTCTTACTGTTGTGCAACATGAGGTCAATGGATGGTACACCCGATCCAACTCTGGTCGATCTTACAGTGGTTGCATCGAAGCAGGCATCAAATGGTGTCACAACAGCCACGTGGGAGATGTTCATCGCCTCTGCTTCCTTCACAAAAGTGTCTTGAATGGAAATATACACAGATCTTTCAACAGTTTCGTGCCATCGAAACCCTGACCATTGATCTTCAATTTGGTGGAGTTGAGAGTGACACTCTTTTCACCCACTCAGATACCTGTAACAGAAATAAAATACTGGCTTGGAAAATTGGTGGGGCTTTTGAGCAGAGGAGTGTAAGTGAGGCGATATGAAATATCTACCCCAGGAAGAAAGATGTAGGGCAACTTGCTAAACAAGATGACACCTGGTGTGGTGGCGAAGGGGAGACAAATGGCGAATGTGAGAGGGAAAGACAAGGCATTGGACAGGAGAGAGGGTAGAGCCACTTGAGCTTTGCCTAGTCCTGCAATACCAACGATAGGTGGGGGAAGTACTCCATAGAGAAGATCAGATGGAGCACAGGTGAAGGTGAATCGGGGCACTCTGACGGTGGAAGAGACGAACAACACATCTTGCCCCACCTAACCAGGCAGTCCACCATTTGAAAGGTTGTTGAAGGGGGTTGCACTGCATGTGCGGTTATTACACCCGATTTCATGAGGCCAAAATAAGCAATCAACACACCTGCATCCTGCAGCTGATCAAACCGCTGAGTGACAACCGATAGGTTGGAAGGTGGAGGAGTTGTAGGAGCCACCTCCACATTGCACCCAAATCTGATCTCCTCCAAGATCTACCACCACATGTTTCTTCTGCAGTGGTGTCCCTTGTTTGATTTCAATCGTATATGCTAGAGTTTTGGAGTCCTGAGTGACTTTCAACACAATACCACTTGGCCATTTAGATGATGTTGCTCCATCTGAGAATGAAGCATAGAATAAAGCCAAGAAGAAAACAAGGACGAAAGGTAACTGCACTGACATGTTGTTGCTGGCTTCCAAAACTATAAGTGATGAGAAGAAGAAATGGGTAGGAGTGTGGAGCAACATGATGGAGCGGGCATGATATTAATAGGATTTAGCAGGGTATTCTAGGAAGGTACCATCATAGAGCTTTCATTTATTTATTTTCTCTCTTTTTTAAGTTTCTTAAAAGGACGATGGATATTTGAATGTTACAAAGATGTATATCTGTATAAGTTTCCATTGTTAATTATTTGTTGACAATTAAAATTGTCTACATTGGGCACGGGTGGAAGCAATCATAATTGGATGGATCGGTATGAGCGACCTTTCGAACGCACAAGGATTTATTGGCATGAAATCTACATACCATTTTTAAATTGTTGTCGTTCCCTCTTTGTCCAAACACATTTGATTATCCTCTCTCGATGCTCAGATGACTCCCAGTCAATTCAAACTAGAGAATAAAGTAGGTGATAGTGATCTTTATCCTATCTAGGTCAAAACAACTAAAATCTAAAAAATAAATACCACAACAGCAGAAGAGATGCTCATGTATTTGATATCTTATTCTTTAGGTGTGTTCAAGGGTGTACCCTGAGGTTCCTCCAAATAAATTTTTAAACCTAAACATGATGATTGTTAAAGTAGTTGGTATGAGTTTTCCCTAGTTTATTGGGTAGACGTGTGATCTTTTGATTCAAGTTGTGTATGTAATTTATATGCTCAATATTTTGGATCACACTCAATGATTCATATAGAATTGGAGTGTAGAAGTAGTGCATGGATTGTAAAAGTAAAAATCATGTACTCTTAGAATGTGACAATAGGTTCATGTAATGGTTGTAGTGTAATTTTAGTACTCTATAATCTCCTTTTCAATTGCAGAAACTACAATGCATGCAATTTGCAATGAACTAATTTATATTCAATATGTTGCCCCTTATTCTATTTTTTTAAAGTTTATTTATTTGTGTGGATGATTTATTTTTTATAATGGCAGTGCAACTTTACACACATTGTGATAACATATATATTCACAATCTATGCTTTTAGTGCAGATTGTGAACTGTTATTTGGGATTCAACTCTTGAATTTTTCCATTTATAATATCAGTGTATACAAATATGTGTCCTTGATTATTTTATGGGTGTCCCCATTTCATCATGTATTGGAGAATGGGGCATGCCTCAAAATGTCCCTAGGACTCTCCCTCACCCCCTAGGAAGACCAAAAACATTTCAGATATAGTCAGGAGGGGGCAAGACAACTTGGATAGTCAAGGATGTCCCTAAAGTCCCTTGATTGTCGAAGGGATGGCTGGACATTATGCATAGCCCGTAGGTTTTTAAACCAGCCAAAAATTCTCATGAACCTAGGTTACAATTGCATGAACTAAGAAGGGATTGGATTCTCGGCCTGCTTGATGGTGTTTTCACTGTCACATTTCAATGTTAGTACAATTTTTCTAAAATATTTGTCATTTAATATTAGTTGAATGTAATCTATTTCATGTGTGGCATCCATGACATTTCTTAAGCAAATTACAAGGCCTTTGTAAATCCAATATATTACTCTTTATCATAGCTTGAAAGAATATATTGTAGTTGACATATGTTTTTTTATTATGTTTCATCCACATCTCTCTAGCTGCTCAACTGAAAAGCCCATTTTCTGCTCAAATAGGATCCCAAATTTGAAATACATTTGATATATCTGAGAAGTTAAAACTTCTTCGTCTTCATTCCAATGCATTTTCTTCATTGTAGATGTACATATGCTCTCTTTAATACTTAATTCAAGTAAATTACATCAATGTAACAATAGAAAATCATAGAATAGAATAGAAATGATCAATCAACTATGCATGTACGTAGCAGCCCTTGGATAAATAACAATAGATTGACTTTGTTGGATCTATATTAATGGTTTTCTACAAGGGAATGAGTTCATCTGTATACAAGGTTACCATTCATTGTTGTATCTTTGGTAACATCTTCTAAATTTAATTCATCCATAGTGGATGTTGTGTACAAGACTTCCTGCTATAATCAAACATGTTTGTAGAACAACACTTTAATACATTTCCTTTTATTATATAAAGTTTCAATTATGCTTTCACATCAAAGACCTATCGACGTATCCCTTGCACCTTCTTTTGGTGCAAGTGCTAATAATAAACATGTAAAATATAACTTTGACAACAAACCATCTTATCAGTATGACACTTTTTTTAAATAATACTATCTTTTAGCTATTTATATTTAATCAATTAATAATTAAATAATCAACCAAAAAAATTATACCTAATCCACATAAAAAAAAAATAATTATCTTATTTCTATTAACCATATTTTACTTTTAACAATTAAACTATTTACATTTGAAAAATCCATACTAAATCACATCATAATAATTTATTTCATAGATCAATAATTAAAATAAAAACAAATTGTTAAAAAGGAAATGTTGGAATTTTTTTGATATCTTCTTCAATAAGTTTTTGTTCATGAAAAATTAAAGTTGGATTAAAAAACAATTACTTTTTAAGAAACTTATACTCGAGCATAAACTTGCTAACTTATTGGTTAAAGATTTTATGGTTAAAGAGTTCATGAATGAAAAAATTCATGGGATTGCGATTTTGTTGGTTAAACATTTTACTTATACACGAAAAGGTAAGTCAAGGTCCCGTAGCTCAGTTGGTTAGAGCGTTGGTCTTATGATTGCCTGCAACTTAAGGTAGCCGAAGGTCGCGGGTTCGAGCCCCGCCGGGACCAAATAATTGCGCGACTGCTAATTGTTGAAGGATCAAAACTTTTTTTCATAGCATGTCTATATCCGCTGCTGTGCAAAGGTCAAGGATTACTTAATATGGTTCATTTTAATCTTACACTCCAAGTTTTACACTTTTTGATGCCCAGCATTTTACGTTGTTGTGTTTGGTTGCGCTATGCCGTCACTGACAAATCTTCAATCACAAAATGCCCACTCTGAAATCTGCAGTCATGATTCAAATTTTCGCAACTAATTTGATTTACGAATGGCTGCCATTTATTGTCTCAGGCTCACGAATCTAGTAGCTTTGAAGCCCCGGTGCATGTCTGTAAATCTCATTTTCGTTTACGGTGAACGGATTGAAGAGGAGACTGGGGTTTTGGATTTTGGCTTATGCACTGTTCAATAGTGCTTGAGAAGCATTTCCTAAGGAATGATCCCGTGTCATCATTGGGAACTGTATCAGTATTTTCCAAATAGATCGAAGCAGCACCTGTACGGAAATTGGTTTTGTTTCGTGTCATTTATTCCTGCTAATTCTGCCCATTTTCGCTACGCCAACATATAGCAGGATACAATTTGTGCAGAATCTTGAGATGAGTTTTATTTTTCGAAATCTGTACGCGACCTGATCGTTTGTTAGTGTGTTCTCATGAACAGTCAAATTGGCTGAAGCAACGGCTGTAGGGAGATTTCTACTAAAAAAGATTGTATGTTTTCTTTTTTATTTCTGAAGGTAAATGAGTGTTAAACTCAGTATTGGTGAAGCAGGTTTAAGAAAATAAATTTGCAGGGGATTGAGCTCTGGATAAAGATGTATCTCAAGGTACAAATTGATTGCATGTAAACTGTTTGCCAAAATGTTTCATTGTTGCGAGCAAACTGTTTGACAAAATTTAAAATGCTGTTTAAAATTATGCAGCAAATGTTATCATCCATGAGGCCACTAGCTTCACAAATTGTACTACAAAAATGAGCAGCTGCAGCTAGTAAAACTAAGCTAAACAACATGGGACGTGCTATAAACTCTTTAAAGTATGGCAACATTTGAGATTTAGTTAGATACTCACCTTTGTTTCTCAAGGCACGCATTACAATTTTTGCTTGGTTGAAGTTCAATGTAAAGAAAAAGATTTTGCACAATTTTGCCATTGGTAAGGAGGTTGTATGTTTTACACATTTCTGCTCTCTGATTATTTTCATTTTCTAATAAATTTTTTTAATGCATTAAACTGTTTACTGTACCTTTATCTGAAGGAAACATGCACATTTGTTCAACATATTCAGCAAGTAAACCATTCATTTTATTTCCTCATATGATCATTTTAATCGTGAGTATCACATCAAGTATTGAACTTGCAATGGTACATGCAGTTCTTTAGTGCCATAAACAGTATTTGTTCTCAAAGCTTGTTATTTTTTAAACTCCATCATATTTTACTGTGTTAAAGACAAAAGAAATGCAAAGAACTCACATGGCTAATGGACCTGCCCCATTGATCACTGCAAGGGCTAGCATTTTCATGTCTGTCCAAATTTATTAAGTCATCTGATTTCCGAAGGAAGAAATTTTAGATAGAACTAGAAACTGGAATTACCATCGGCCATGAGTCATTTAAGTTGAAATAGGGAGGGAGAAGATAATTACAAATGACTGAAAAGCTGCTTAACCTCCCTATCTACAGCATGCTTTTTCTTCATGTATTCATAGAAAACCTTGAGGGTTCCATTTCAATCCACCTATTTTTATTGAGTCCATTCCTTCTCTCTATTAGTTCACAGTTTGCCAACTTCTTCAGCAAGGTTTTCATAGAGAACATCATGGTGAACAATGGACAAATAAACCTTGGTCTTCTTTACATTGAATCCCAATATTAAGCAACCTAAACAGCTAAAGACAACAAACTATAAAGCTACATTATAGGTCTTTGTTAATGAATTGCAATTTATTTTTTAGATCTTAATTGTTTTTGTATGTACTTAACTCATTAAATAAGATGGAGGGTTAGCTGAAAAATCAAATAGAGGTGATTTTTGATGTTTGTGACTGAAAATCCCATTTTATTCTCCTTTGTCTACATCATTATGGCCTATTTTCTTTATAGCTTGATAGCTGCTCCCTACTCTAGAATACAACCTACTCTAGAATACAACCTTAAGGTGGAGGAATCAATAAGAGATGGTAGTCCTTTGAAGCTAAGTTAAAATAAATAAGCATGAAGGTTAATTCCCCATTCTCATTATCTATCACAAACTAAGTTTGGATGAAATATAAACATTTTAACTGAACAAAGAACTCCACACTTGGGTTTATGGAGCTGAAACAGTAAAGGAGATCTGAGTTACATAAAACTTGTTTAATTTGGCAAAGGGTGGAGTAAAATCATTTATTTTAGACTACAAGAATCTCCCTAATTTTCCTCATGCATCTATTTTTGAATTAAAATAAATAATGTGCAAGACAACTTAACAATAAATGCAAGATTGTTTCTAGGCATAGGAGAAAAGAAAAGGGTTATCTACCTCTTTCTTCATCATGTTTGACCATGTTAGGACCATGCTAGGATATTGAAAACCCTATTTGAGTAGGGCAAAACCTTTTGCAAGGTACATGGAGACGATCACATGAGATTTGCATCTTACCAAAACTATAAATAAAAAACAACAAAGATATACTCATGCCATAGTTTTGTCCTTGGAAGACAACCTAGAAAGTCCACACAGATTTATCCCATGGCCTCATAGGCACAAACAATGTTTAATAAAGCCCAAGATTCCTATTCCTACCTTTCTCACACTAAATCATTTGTGACTCCTAACAAACTTAGGAACATCCCTTTGAATATAAGGCCAATATATATGCTAAATATTTGAAGCTAGGTCACCCCAAAATATATAATGAGTCTTTTTTATGCATATCAAAGACCAAGGCTCTGTAAAAGTGCTGATCTTTGCAGGCCTAATGCTTAGAATTTTCGACATAAAACTTTTTGCATAGAAAATTGAACTTGCAAATTGACTCCTTTTATAAAACTTACCCAATGAAAGATCTATCATTCACCTACAAGAAAACACCTTAAGAATTTTTTTAAAAACCAACAACCACCTATTTTTGTTAGAAGTATATGATTATTATTTGTTGTCCTTGATGTCAAACATTGTGTTCCATATGTTTCTAAGGATTTTGAGTTTGTGTTCCCTCAAGTTTTGTGGTCTGGAATTGTGCTTTTCTTGGTGATGTGGGCATGCATGCCGAACCTTAAGTATATTGGAAGACAAGTACGCTCTTAGTCCTGTATGGTCTCAGAGTAGTAGAAGATAGGTATGTATTGTGTAGGATCTCATAACAGTGGAAGATAGGTATGTATCCTATATGGTCTAAGAACAATGGAAGACATGTATAAATCTCGTGATCATGAATAAATTAGTGTTCTACAGTGATCCTGTATTATATTCTTATTTCTGAATGTCTTCTTGGTTCATGTCTATTGTTGCACTGTGTTGCATTACAGTTAGCAGTTTTACAGTTGCAATTATTTGTCTTTCCTGAGTGGTTATCTTCCGGGAATTAGGGTTGAAGTTTTGTTGCTACTCATTTAGATATAGTCAAGATTTGGTCTTGCTTGTGGCATTCTCTAGTGATGAAAAGTATGTTCTTGGTGGTTCGGACACTGTGTCATCTTGTGTTGCCATTCTTTCTAGTTGTTGTTCCAATCCGAAAATATGTTGTGGCAACTTTTGATGTGGCATGTTGACATGGCTTTTGATGTTGATGTAGGAGCATCTAGGGTGTAAAAGCAATCTTGCATTGCCCAAAAATATTGTCTAGTTTTTAATAAGGACTATCTTTGGACATAGTTACTATTTTTTTAGTAGGTTTCTCATTTGAACACAAATCGTTCCATTTGCTTCCCTGGAGGTTCACTTTTTATATAGTAGCATGCTGGTAAAGTTTCATAGCAAGATCAAGTCTGGTTTTGAATATTGTATTTTCCATTTTGGCGGGGTGGTACAAAAACTTTGAGCTCAATTTTGAAGGCTTTAGAGGCTCCGAAAAGGGGTCAAACTTTGATCAATTTTTGTTTTACTAGTTGAAAATGTAGAGTGCTTTGTGCCATTTCTGAAATGGGGTTATAATAGCCAATTGACTCAACGGTTCACAAGTTATGATTTTCAGAAGTTGTGCCTTCAAGATGCCAATTTCAATTCAAAAAGGAAAATAGGAAAAATACTTAAAGCAAAAATTGAACCGTTGGGTGCCAAGACGAGAAATTTCACTTTCTGAAATATTCTAAGGTGGCTAATTGTGCTACTTAATAGGACTAAATGTGGATTTTAGGGTTCAGTTCTAGAAGTGTAGATTGTGGCTTTGTCTTGCAGATTAATGTAATGAAAATGCTCATGTGGCTGCAACATGTTATTTTTCTGAATATTGTAAGTTCATTTCATAGAGGATAATAAAAAGCAAGTTTTGTTGTTTCCATTAATCCGTTCTTGTAATTCTTTGTTTATTTCTCTATTGTGGTGTGTGTGTTTGGCTAAATAAGAGGAGTACCCTTCATCAAGTGGTATCAAAGCAGAAGTTCCTGAGTGTGTAGACAGATCGCCGAACATGAGGCAGTTTGCACCAAGACCGTGGTTGTGGCTCCAAGAGATAAGTACAAAAAAATTCATAGGGTCTTTGAAAAGTTAAGAGAAGAAAAATTGTTGATTAACTTGAAGAAGTACAATTTTGTGAAGAAGTTAGTGTACCTAGGATTCGTTGTCTCAAATGGTCTTAAAATGGACCCAGAGAAAGTGAAGGCTATCCTTGAATGGCCTACTCCAAGAAGTGCTACTGAGCTAATATCTTTTTATGGTTTGACTAGCTTTTACAAAAAGTTTGTCATAAATTTTAGTAGTATTTGTGGCCCCTTGACTGAAACTATGAGAGGAGATAGAAAAGAGTTTAAGTGGATTGCAGTAGCAGCGAAGAGAAAAGTTACAGATTAGTTTGTTTTGGTACTTTCGGATTTTAATAAGATATTTTAAGTAGACTATGATGCTAGTGACAATGCCATTGGAGTTGTTTTGAGTCAGGAAGGTAAGCCCATTGCTTATTTTAGTGAGAAGTTGAATGATGCCAAAATAAAATATTATGTTTATGATCAAGAGTTTTATGTTATACTTTAGGCATTGAGGAAGTGGAGACATTATCTTTTGCCTAAAGACTTTGTTTTGTTTATGATCATCAAGCTTTACAATATTTGAATAGGCAAGGGAAGTTGAATCATAGGTTTTTGAAATTGGTTGATTTTGTGTAGAGTTACACTTTTATTTTGAAACATGTGAGTGAAAAGTCGAATAGAGTTGTAGATGCCCCGAGTAGGAGGTAGAATTCGTTGACATAGATGCAGATCAAAGTTGTTGGGTTCAAATTACTCAAGAGTTTGTATTTTGAGGATCTTGATTTTGGTGAGGCCTAGAGAGCTTGCACAAAATTTGTTACTCTAGATAGGACTAGATGATTGGATTTTATAATTTAAGATGGAATGTTATTCAAAAGGAGCTAATTGTGCATTCAAAAGAGTTCCATGAGGGAGAATCTAATCAAATAGAAGCATAGTGGAGGATTGGTTGGACATTTTGGTCGAGATAAAATCATTGCTCTGGTTAGTGAAAATTATTATTGACCACAATTGTAGCAATATGTTAAGAAGTTTGTGCAAAGTTGCAAAATATGTCAGAGGACAAAATGAACCAGGTAGAATATAGGGTTATATCAACCATTACCTGTACTAGAGAGGCCATGGGAGGATATTAGTATGGACTTTGTTCTTCGTTTACTGAGGACTTAGAGAGGGCATGATTCTATTTTTGTGGTGGTAGACATGTTCTCGAAGATAGCACATTTCATTCATTGCAGAAAGACTAATGATGTTGTCCATGTGCTAGAATTATTTTTCAGACAAGTGGTGAGACTACATGGTTTTCTTAAAAGTATAGTTTCAGATCGAGACATTAAGTTTGTTGGTTATTTTGGAAAATATTATGGAATAAGCTAAACACAAATTTGAAGTTTAGCTCAGCACACCACTCACAGACTGATGGATAGACATAAGTGGTGAATAGAAGTTTTGGGAATCTATTGAGATTCTTAGTTGGAGATAAACCGAAGGGGTGGGACTTGATTTTACCACAGACAAAATTTGCATACAATAATTTTGTTAATAGGAGCACTGGTAAATCACCATTCTAGATTGTATATGGAAGTAGTCCTAGAAATGCCTCAATTTAAAGAAGTTGAACAATGGAGAAAAGAGTAGTGCTGAAGTTGAAGATTTTGTAGAACACTTGAAAAATTTATATGAAGAGGTGAGAAAACATATTAATAAGATGAATATATAGTACAAGGCTAAGACAATTAATAAAAAAATGAGACATAAGAAATTTCAGATTAGAGATGAAGTTATGGTTCATTTGAGAAATGAGAGATCTCCAGTGGGAACATACAAGTTGAAGATGAAAAATTTTGGACCATGAAAAATCTTGAATACACATGAATTAGGAAATGCTTATGAAGTGGAGTTGCCCAATGAACTCAATATTTCGCCAGTGTTTAATATTTCAGATTTGACAGAGTATCATGAAGGAAGTATTGAAGATGAGATAACAGAAGCACAGTGGAATATTCCAACACCTACTTCAACTATAGAGGAGATAGAAGACATCTTGGATAGTTGAGTTGACAGAAGCACAAGGAACAAGAAATATTAGGAGCATCTAGTCAAATGGAAGGGACGAACTTGTTGAAGATTCATCATGGATATCAAATGAAGAGGTTGACTGTCTTGGTTTTCCTCTAAACACTTGAGATGTGACAAGGTCACTTCTCAAATTACTCAGGGTGTCTGATGGAGGAGCATCCAAGATGTAAGAGCAATCTTGCATCACCCAAAGATATTATCTAGTTTTCACTAAGGGCTATCTTTGGACAACGTTTCTATTTTTTTAGTCGGTTGCTCATTTGAACACGAATTGTTCCATTTACTTTTTTGGAGGTTCACTTTTGATATATTAACATGTTGGTAAAGTTTCATAGCAAGATCGAGTTTGGTTTTGAAGTTATTGCATTTTTTGTTTTGGCGGAGTGGTACAAAAACTTTGAGCTCAGTTTTGAAGACTTTAAAGGTTTGAAAATGGGTCAAACTTTGATCGGCTTGTGTTTCACTAATTTAGAATGTAGAGCACTTCGTGTCATTTTCAAAATAAGGTTATAATAGCCAATTGACTAAATGGTCATAAGTTATAGTTTTCAAAAGTTGTGCCTTCAGGATGCCAATTTCAATGCAAAAAGGAAAATAGGGAAAAATCACTTAAAGTGGGAAATTGGACCACTGGGTGCCAAAATGAGAAATTTCACTTTTCAAAATATTCTAAGGTGGCTAATTGTGCTACTTAATAGGGATACAGGGGGATTTTAGGGTTTAGTTCTAGAAGTGTAGATTGTGGCTTTGTCTTGTAGATTATTGTAATGAAAATGTCAATGTGGTTGTAGCATGTTGCTTTTCTGAATATTGTAAGTTCATTTCATAGAGGATAATAGAAAGCAAGTGTTGTTGTTGTTGTTGTTGTTTCCACTGATCCGTTCTTGCAATTCTCTGTTTATTTCTCTATTGTGGTGTGTGTGTTTGGCTAAATAAGGGGAGTACCCTTCATCAAGTGTGTCATGTTGACATGGCTTCCGATTGGTGTATAGATCTCTCCATAGTATGTGGAGGTTTGGTTATAGCTGACAATTTTATTCTACATGTTTGATTTATCTTTGGTTGTTGTTCCACTTATTGCAAATTTGGCATTGGGACATGTGTAACGTGTTCTTGGTCTATCTTTCTTCTGAGATGGATCATGCTTTTAGTTTTAGATCTGGGTGCTATATTTATTGATTGTTAAAATATCAGATTTAGGTTGGGGTCTTATACTTAATACTTATATTTTATTCGGACGAGTTCATGCTATATGAAGCTTATTATGTATTTAATGTTTGGGTAAAAGCACAATAAGTTGTCATGTTTCAGGGTAACTTATCAGCACATATGAATTTGAGTATTTGTAACTAAATATTAATTTTCGTCAAACATATGGTCAAGCTAAATTCATTCTAGCTAAGTTAGATAAGTGCTTCAACTTTTCCAATTAGAAATGTCTATTAAATGCATGTTTTATACCAATTCGGGTCCAATTGCCAAATAAATAAAATTATTTCAAAAAAATGATGTTTCAATAACTCCTACTCTTTTTAATAATATTTTTTCAAAAATATAAAAATATTATTTTGTAGAGCTTAGAATCAAGAATATACTCATATAAATTTTATAGTGTTTTAACTAGACATAGTTTATTGTAATTAAAAAATATTGCAAGTAGGTATTTTAACAATCAAGAAGATGTTGATTTGAAGAAATAAAAAAATAGTAAATCATATTAGAAATTTTAAAAAAACATATGATTCACTAGATGAGAGAGTCTTCTTTGAGAATGTATATAATTTTTTAATGGGATAGATTTGTTATGAAAAATATGGTGGGAGATGAAAATTATTGATTTCAGGTGAGTTAGTATTTTAGTTGTCATAAAAAAGAAAATATAGGTTAGAAACCAATTTTTCTTTTTTCACGCACTAGCTATATATGTCATCTATAACATATTTTGAAATAAGAGGAAAACTAATTTATTTACATATAATACTTTGGTGGGAACTTGACCCCCTGATTTTTAGCATTTTTTAGCAACTGAAAAACCGGTTTTAAAAATTAAAAAAACATACCAATTCTCATGCAAAAAAATTATTAAAAATAATAATAATTAACTTTATCCATTTTTATACATTTTATCAATTTAAGTCATTTTTAAATTCCAAACAAAAATGCCACTTTTATGTTGTTGAAGTTGAACAGTTTTAGTGTTGTTAGCATTTTCCTTTATAAAAGCGTGACAACTTATTGTGCTTTTACCCGTTTATCACTTATCCATTTGGGTCCTTGGTTTGGATGTTATTGATATTAATCTTGTTTGTATTTTTCTTATGCCTTGGCTAACATGTAACTCATTTATAATATACTTTTGGTTTGGCCAACCTTATCGTAATCTTCAATGATCTATTTTGTATATAAGGACTATTGATGCCTCGACAAAATGTAAGAGTAAGTTTGAAGCAAGTGAAGTGTGTGAACTAGTTCAACAATCAACAAAGAAGGGTTCAGTAAGGATTAACATAATTATTTAATGCTTTAATTAAATGAAATATTTATTATGATGCAAACTAAGGATTAAATATGAAAGGGATGGTTTTATAACATTCAAATACATACAAATGATTACGTCACTAAAACGTCCTTTCATTAGACACACTTTGGATTATTACCTACATGTGCTTCGATTATTTATTCTGTGAGCAACTACACTTGATGTATGCATGTTTTAGTGAACATGTGCTACACATCAACTTTGCCTAAGTTGTAACTTTGAGCATGTCTAATCCCCAACAGTGGCACGAGAGATAGTTACATTGCCCATTCATGATATTAGCTAATATCACCCATGTATGGGTGATGTATCCATATTTGATATATTATACCTCTATTACCGTGTGAGAAAAATCTACACTTCCTTGCATAATTGTGTTGTACCAATACTTGCTCGTGCATACAGAATATTCACAGTTGTCGTGATTGAGTTAGATATTATATGTTGATTTTAATTATTTTGTGGTTATTTTTATTTACCGACAAATTTGTCATTCTTGGATTTCATTTAATTGAGATTGATTAAATTCTCCTATGGAGTTTTTTGGAAGTTTAGGTTATTTGATTTAATTTGTTTTAAGTAATTTTATTTTAACCTTTTTGCCTTTTGGGAAAAAAATGACTCTTTTATTGTGAAAAAAAGAGTTCATTTCCACACTTGCTATTTTTGAGAAATTTGGATTTCGCTCCAAATTTGTATTGGGAGATTGATCTTTTGACTGCTGGGTTTGATTCGCTCACCAGATTTTTGTGGGCATCGACTCATTGAGTTCGTGTCGAGACTGCTTTACATAGCCAGTGGTCTCGTTTGATTCCATGGGGATTTGTTATTTCTTCTTCATTTTTGGTTTCCACTATTGTGTGAGGTAGGTTTTTCTCAAAACTCATCCTTTTCTCAATTTGATTGTTGGTTGTTTGATGCAAAAGATCCATGGGATGTATTCTATATTTTTAGATCACGTGTGTAAGTTGTTTCCATACCCATTTGGGCTCCCTTGTATTTGTCCATGTTATGGTGAATTTAAATGTGAAGCCTATATATCATTATGCTGCCCTTTTTTGTGTGTGCTTAGAACGAGAATTTTATTAGACCAATGTGTTTTTGGGTACCAGGAAACCAATGGGTTTTCTCCTTTTTGCTCGATTATAAGTTTTTTTTGGTGAATTTTGAAGGTTTGTCAATGACAGCAACCTTCGGGACTGAATTTCAGCCCGCAAATGAATCTTGTCACTTTTGTAATTTGAGATTGTGATTTAATCCTATGTGAGATATTTGTATTTCATGTGCATTAAGATTGGATCCATGTAATGCCCCATCAAGGAACCCAAGAGAAATTAACCTAAAACATGCTACTAAGTTTACATGTAATAATTTTTTTTCTTAAGAGTTTACAAATAATAATGAATGAAAAAGCGGTAGCAATATAGCATAAGCCAACACATACTTACAAATGTAACTCATTTATAGATTACAAATCCCAAGGGTTCCATGACGTAGAATTGTGTAAGTTAATTAATCTACTAAATACAAAAAATAATATACAATCTCCATATAATGCAAATGAACAACAAGTACATCATCTCATAAATGAAAACATAGATACAACTAATACCACAAGGTAAACATAACAACCAACATCCACTACACAAGTCACAAGGTATGTAATAATAAATCAAGATATAAAGTACAAGTACAATATATGAAAGATAAAAGAAAGTCTCCAACAAGAACAAGAAGGTAACAACAAGGATCATCTAGCACCATCACGAACGTTAGAATCTCAAATGGTAAAAGAATCACTACCACCCGATCACATGGAACCAAAGGTCCACTCCCACCGTGTTGAAGAGATAACAACAGATTCCACTCGGATAACAAACACCAAAAACTAACAAAATACAATACCTAGGCAAGGGATCCTAAAAGATCTATATCTCAAAAAGGTACAACACCAACTACAAAGATAAAACATACTCAACCAGAGACAACCAACACATGTAGGAAATTTAAGATGCATAAAGAGAAGTGTCATCACATGAGCCAACTCTAAGATTATCTTGGTAGTCTCTATAGATCCCAGTGTCCTAGTGACTCTATGTGGTATTACTAATCCTCTCATACATACGAGGTACTAACTATGCTATATCCAGTTCGCATAGGCGACACACATCTTCCCACTCCCATCCTAGTCAAGACCTCAATCAAGTACTTAGGCATGGGCGAGGCACACATTATCTTATTAATTCATTTTAAATCTGTCAATGTATTCAAGTTATCATTTTATTATTTTGCAAAGGATACCCAAGTAGCCACTTCTAAGCTCTGATGCCTCCAAAACAAGCCATTTCCCATCTATACTCAGATAACCTACCTTAATGCTCCAACAAAAATAACAAAGAGAAGAATGAACCAAAATCACAAAAGCTTCTCATAAATAATTAACCATGATAATCACCAAAGTAAAATAATGGAGCATAGTAGAGAACAACACATCCTATACACAAATCAAATAGTCCATTTCAATATAGATATTACCAAAGATCATCCATCTCATAATAGATATCTCAATAAACTGATAACAATGCATAGATTCTCATATCACAAGACCAACGATACTCAAAGCATTAATGACATCCATCTCCAAACACAAAGTAACATAATCCATAAAGATAATCATCTAGAACGTAAAATAATCATAGTAGAGAACATAAGGTGACCAAGTAAATCAGACTCAATTATAATAATAGTCGTCACCTTTTTTTATCACTGAAATAAAGATCAAGACATAATACAACATATGAGATCACTCACAAATATCTTAGAATCATACATGATCCAATCAAGACTTCAAAATGGTTATAAAGTCTCTGCACATAAAATCAGAGATCAACAAAAAAAAAACACTTCAAAGCCTCTAGTATACAATTTTTAAAAGTCAAGGAAATTTTCTCAAATAAACAACATCAAACAAAACAATAGACTATACCAAGTAGTCAAGCCATAACACAAGTCTTAGTTATTTAAGAACATTGAATTTTGTTTACTAAAGTCTAGTTTGACTTATTAAGAAAACGTTCCTTTAAAATCTCATGCATATATACTTTTTAAATAAGTATTGAAATAAAATCTCTATGCATATTAAAACACCATGTATTTAATATTAAAATAATGTTATTAATTTTCCAAATATAAATAAAAATAAAAATATTAATATTAAAACCTGTATGTAAAAAAAATCAATTAATATTTATTTATTAATTATTATTTTTTGAAATTGATAAATGACAATAATATATATATATATATATCTATATCTATATCTATATCTATATCTATATCTATATCTATATCTATATATATATATTTCAAAAGTCCAAATACATATACATTTATTTTTCCATTGGTTTTCTAATTTCATAATTTACTATTTTTTTCCACACACATGTACACACACACATATATTCTTTATTACTTTTTTTTAATTCTATAAAACTATTATCTTGTTAGAAATAGGGAATACTGAGAGGGGGGCTGGGGGGGCGAGGGGGTGGTGAATCAGTATTCTACAAACTTTATCTTTTGCCCAATTATGGATATAACATATTATCTTTATACATGCATAACATAAGAAGCTAAACAATATGCATAGCAATAGAAATAAAGAACTCATAACACATGATATGTTCTCGAGGAAACCCTGGCCAAGGGAAAACCTCGGTGGGGATGGTACCCACAAAGATCCACTAATCAAAAGTATCATGTTAAGGATGTTGACCTTGTTAGGAGTCTATTACAAGCATATAGTGTATCAGTCCCGATTAAGGGACTATAGGCCTTGTTAGAAGCTTCAACCCTGTTAGGAGTTGTCAATACAAAATCTGATTACTAGATGAGCCCACTGCCCAAACAAGTAACGTACAATGTATACTTATTAAAAAATGGATTAAGGTATATAACCTTATGCTGCTTGCATCAGTATCTTTTCGCTGCTCTTACATTCACATCAAATCATTACAATATTACCACATCTATATTTTTTTTCTTCTTCCAATTACATATTACATATATACAAGTTATTAAGGATAATAACTTTACATGGTCGGCTTCCATATATCTTTATCCAAGAGTAAACATCTAGGATGTCATCCCTTTATATTGTTAAGTCATTATTTTGATAAACAAAATAATCCCTTAACTCTTTACCATTTCTACCTTCATATTCTGTCCTGTCGGCTTAACACTGTCTTCGGTAAAATTGTCATAACTAATTCCGTACATGTCGTACTGACTTGCACTCTGAGATGGGTCATCATTAGTCATCATAGAGTCTATGTTCAAGTGCGCAAGCACTGAACTTACTCCAGTCAATGTCGCAAACAAAAACTGTGTCCTGGTGCACTGGTGAAAACACTGTCTTACACTTAGACAAATTTGCAATGAGCTCTGCTATACTTTCTCTCAGACCTGTACGATCTTCATGTGGATCATATGTTGCCATAATGACAACATCTATGTACTCACTTCAGCCAAATTGCCAACATATCTCATAGATAAATATCATATATCTATTTTAATTTAATTTACTTCTTAGGGTTTCAACAACAAATACAAACAAATCTTAACTAATTTAATACAAGACTTTTTAAAAATATTTTTCTAACAAAAATGCCAAGTATTCACAATTCCACAATCACAAGATTTCTTCAACCAAAAAGCTTTCAAAGCAAAATTTCATACAAAGGAAGAATTACAAAACTACTATCAACAAAATCTGGCACACACAAAGTAAACAATCTTTTTAAAAGAAAATTAGATCTACGAGAGTTTTAAACCCTATCTTAATCCACCAATTGATAAAAGCTATGCAGAACAACCCAAAAATTCTAAATTTTCTAATTTTTCATAATTTCTTTCAATTCAAACTTCGAACCAAAACGTGTAAATCTGTGTCTAAAGAATAATGACCAAAATGCTCCTAATAAATAAAAACTAAGCAACTTGAGATTTTTCAAAACTCATGTAGAATACAAAATGAACTCAACCTTAAATTGAATAAAAATCATTTATTTAATAAATATTTCTTATTTTTATCAATTCACTCAACTTGAATTTTAAAAGGTAAAGTTCTAATTTCTTAATAAAGTGTTTTCTAATATGTAACTCAACATTAAAATCATTGAACTCCTTTTTAACTCATTTTGCATTTAATTATTAATTTTTATATATTAATTAAATTAAAATTCTTAGTATATTTGAAATATGCAATTTAATAATAAATATTATTTTTATATTTTAACTATGCATTTAACTTCCAATTTAGACTTAGTATTTAATTAAATCTCCACTTTTCATTATTAGACTTTCTAATTAATTCTTTTTAATAAATACAGGTATTTAATTAATTTTCATTAATTAAATAACCTTATATTTTAACATTCCAATATTTTATAAGATATAAGTAATCAATCACATAATTAACTTTAATTAAATCCTTTAACTATTTTAACACAAAAATCATATCAAACCTATAGACATGCAAAATTTTTAAAAATTGACTACATAAAAAATACTAAATCAAACACAAATGAATGATTCACGAAAGACGTCACCTTGATGAATTCAGAGGGTAATAACTAAAATACTTGTCCACTATTTTTGGACAATAAATGACTTAGATTAAGATTTGGACATGTCTATTATCTCCCCTCTCTTACCATTGAGATATTGCGATAGGGCACACTCATCCTAATAATTCAAGGAAGTCAATGCCTACTACCAGAAATCTTACATAAAAGATGAGCATGTACATACATGTATAAATATATAATAGACAATGGCGGCAATGTTGATCGTGTGGATCTCGCAAGTAAGTAACTACGACTTCGTCCTTCAACCACATCAGACCCATCAAATAAAAATATAAAACATAAACACAATCCATACACATGCAGGTATGGGGTCAGTAGATCCATAAATATAAATGTCATTATAACATATAGAAAATTAGACTATGGGAGGGGTATTACATCCACCTCCCTTAGGATTAGGCTTACTCCTAGAAGCCTCCAAACAAATAAGGATATGCATCCCTCAATCACAAAGCATTCTACTAAAATAAAAGACAAAATGACATATCGAAACAAGTTAGAAATAAAGACATGATATATAATCATCAAGAGCTGTATAATTCTAGTGTAAGCATAAATCAAAAATCACATCGATCAATCTTTCATTATTTAATTGATTTAAATATATCTAGATCTTTATTCATTCAACATCATATAATTCATCTATTAATTAATTGTGTAAAGTACACATTTGTGTTTACATCAAATAAAAAATTAAGAGTTTCATGCAATTCTAGCAAATGCAATACCAACATATGGGACACACAATGCACTTCACCTTCACATAAAAATATAGTACAATTTTATGGCATGTCTTCCCTTACACATACTATCAAAGGTCTTAAATGAACATGATAAAAACAACACTTATCACAAAACAGGGCCAACAATACAAAACATTTTGAATAGACATCACAAATTTCAAAAGGAAAAACTCAAGTGGAGGAATTTCAAGTTCAACATTAAATCATAAAAGTACCGCGGTAATTCAACAATAAGAGAAGTGTGATTAGTGTCACAAAATAGGTAGTGAAAAGAGAATTAGGTGACTAGTACATGCATAGGAAAGTTCAAAAATTTAATGCTAGCCCAAACACAACATGAACAATTCATCAATAACCAAAATAAATCATAAAATATATCACATAAGAAAGTGACAGGTGTCAGCCACACTCAAGGGAGTAACCACTTCACAAAACCCAAGAATACATCATCCTGGATGTATTAGAGAATGTACCCAAACACAATAGACAATCGCTAAGGTAATATGCATCAAATGCAAATTGTAACTAAACAACTTTGTAAAAAGTGACAAGTAGCTTATAAGTTACAATGGTTCTCAAATACAAAAGAGTTATGTGTCTATGTTTCATTTCAAGTTTCAACTACATGACACTTAATGGGCATACAAATTGCTAGAGTTCCTAGTGTAGAAACATAAACTCTAATACCAAGTGTAATGCCCCACCAAAGAACCCAAGAGAAATTAACCTAAAACATGCTACTAAGGTTATACAATATTTTTTTCGTAAGAGTTTACAAACAATAATGAATAACAAAGTGGAAGCACTATAGTATAAGCCAATACATACTTACAAATATAACTCATTCATAGATTACAAATCCCAAGGGTTCCATGATGTAGAATTACATAAGTTAATTAATCTAGTAAATGCAACAAACAATATACAATCTCCATATAATGCAAATGAATAACAAGTGCATCATCTCATAGATGAAAACATAAATACAATTGACACCACAAGGTAAATATAACAACTAACATCCACTACACAAGTCACATGGTATGTAATAATAAACAAAGACATAAAGTACAAGTACAATATATGAAAGATAAGAGAAAGTCTCCAACAAGCTCTGATACCAAGTGTAATGCCCTGCCAAGGAACTTAGGAGAAATTAACCTAAAACATGCTACTAAGTTTACATAATCACTTTTTTTCTTAAGAGTTTACAAATAATAATGAATAAAAAAGCGGAAGCAATATAGCATAAGCCAATACATACTTACAAATGTAGCTCATTTATAGATTACAAATCTCAAGGGTTCCATGACATAGAATTAAATAAGTTAATTAATCTAGTAAATACAACAAATAATATACAATCTCCATATAATGCAAATGAATAACAAGTACATAATCTCATAAATGAAAACATAAATATAATTGATACTGCAAGGTAAATATAACAACCAACATCCACTACACAAGTCACATGGTATTTAATAATAAACTAAGATACAAAGTACAAGTACAATATATGAAAGATAAGAGAAAGTCTCTAGCAAGAACAAGAAGGTAACAACAACAAAGATCATCTAGCACCATCATGAACATCAAAATCTCAAATGGTAAAAGAATCACTACCATCCGACCACATGGAACCAAAGGTCCACTCCCACCATGCTTAGGAGATAACACTAGATTCCACTTAGATAACAAACACCAAAAATCAACATAATACACCACTTAGGCAAGGGATCTTGAAAGATCTCTATCTCAAAAAGGTACAAGACCAAATTACAAAGATAAAATATACACAACCAGAGGCAACCAACACATGCAGGAATCCTAAAATGCATAAAGGGAAGTATCATCACACGAGTCAACTCTAAGGTTGTCCTGATAGTCTTTCTAGACCCCAACGCCCTAGTGACTTTAAGCGATATTAGTAATCGTCTCATACAAACAAGATACCAACTATGCTATATCCAGTCCACACAGATGACAATCATCTTCCCACTCCTATCCTAGTCAATATCTCAATCAAGTACTCAGATATGAGTGAGGCACACATTATCTTATTAATTCATTTTAAAACTCTCAATGTATTCAAGTTATCACTTTATTAAGTAACTTGCAAAGGATACACATGTAGCCACTTCTGGGCTTCGACACCTCCAAAACAACCAACTTCTCATCTATACACTTAGATAACCTACTGTAATGTTCCAACCAAAATAACAAAGAAAAGAATGAACCAAAATTACAGGGTAAAAGCACAATAAGTTGTCACCCTTTTACAAAGGAAGAGGCTAACAATACCAAAACTGAAAAAATTCAAGGGCATAAAAGTCACATTTCTGTTGAGAATTTGAAGATGATGTAAACTGATGAAATGTGTAAAATAGGATGAATTTTATGCCTATAATTTTTTAAAATTAATTTGAGAAAAAATTTATATGTTTTTTTAATTTTTTAGGTGTAATTTTCATATCCTGAAAAATACTACAAATCAGGAAGTTTACTTCCCGTCAAATCATTATAAGTAAAACATTGTTTTTCCCTCCAATTTCATAATATGTTTTAGATGGCATGTATATCTAGTGCACGAAAAAAAGAAAGAAATTTTTTTGATCTATAGTTTACCCGTTATAAGCATTCAAAGTCAAACTTACCTGAAATCAACAGTTTTTTTCTCCCCTCACTTTTTCCCTATCAAAACTATGCCAAAAATTAAATAAATTACATATTCTTGAAGAAGACTCTCTCCTCTAGTGTCGTATATGATTTTAAAAATTTTCTAAATTGATTTAACATTTTTCTATATTTTCTGAATCAACATCTTCTCAAAGTTTAATGTACCTACATGTAGTTTTTAGCAAATTTGTTTAATGTTTTGTAGTTGAAATAATATAAAATTTATATATCCAAAATTGTACTTCCAAGATCTATAAAAGGGTACTTTTAGTTTTTTAACATTTTCTATTTTGATCAGAGAAAATTACAGTAGAAGTGCAAAATTTTGATTTTTTTGTATTTTTGGAGGTTTGGTTGCCAACATGGCATGCCACCTAGGTAGACTCGGCCGAGACCGACTGGGCCGAGTCCCCATGGGGTCGGCCCCACACAAATAGCCAAAATAGTGTGCAAATGAGGGGTTTGAGATGGTTTTTATATTAAAAATGTCATTTAGACTCGATCGAGTACCACTCGGCCCAGTCTACTAGGCCACGTAAACGTCATTCAGTGCCGCATGGTGCCTTCGTGTACTCGGCCTAGTTAGACTAGGCCGAGTCATTTGAGTTAGCCGAAAAGGTGACGCTCAATTGTGCTTTTACCCTACAATAGCTTCTCATAAATCATAAACCATGATAATCACCAAAGTAAAATAATGGAGCGTAGTAGAGAACATTACATCCTATACAAGGATCAAATAGTTCATCTCAATATAAACATTACCAAAGATCGTCCATCCCATAATGGATATCTCAATTAAATAATAACCATGCATAGTCTCATATCACAAGACCAACAATACTCAAATCATCAATGACATCCATCTCCAAACATGAAGTTGCATAATCCATAAAGATAATCATCCATAATGTAAAACAATCATAGTAGAGAACATAAGGTGACCAAGTAAATTAGACTCAATTATAATAACGGTCATCACCTTTTTGGTCACTAGAATAAAGATCGAGACATAATACAACATATGAGATCACTCATAGATATCATAGAATTATACATGATCAAATTGAGACTTCAAAATGGTTATAAAGACTCTTCAGATAAAATCAAAGATAAAAAAAAATACTTCAAAGCCTTTGGTATACAATTTCTAAAAGTCAACGTAATTTCTCCAAATAAACAACATCAAACAAGACAATAGAATATACCAAGTAGTGAAACCATAACACAAGTCTTAGTTGTTTAAGAACAATCAATTTTGTTTACTAAAGTTTAGTTTGACTTATTAAGAAAACGTTTCTTTAAAATATCATGCATATATACTTTTTAAATAAGTATTGAAATGAAATCTTCATGCATATCAAAACACCATGTATTTAATAATAAAATAATGTTATTAATTTTTTAAATATAAATATATTAATATTAAAACTTGCATGTAAAAAAGTAATTAATATTTATTTCTTAATTAATTTTTTTTGAAATAAATAAATAACAATAATATATTAATTAATATATATATATCCACAAAACTTGAAGATCACCTGCATACGAAAACCTGTTACAAAGAAGTAGAGACAAAAAGAGGGCAAGGGTTTGACTCAAAAATATGAAGAAAAAAATATCCTCAATTAATGAATGAATAAAATATACAATGGATCATCCTTATAAAGGAGATCGAAAGCTTTGAAAGGCAAACTCTAAAAAGCAGAAGTGCATGTAATAATTAGTTTAATTATTACATGACTAATGCATGCAAGTTTATATTTAAAACAAGTAGTGCATGAGTGTTGTAAATATAACACTACCAATGCAAGAGAGGTTTAAATATAAATAATTAAAGCAAAAAATGTGACATCGTAAGAAATGAGTAAAGTTAATTAACACAATTAATACTTTACTCTAACACCCCCCTTAAGATGAGTAACAATGTAGCTACAAATAATGTAAGAAGAAAGCAAAGGAAACTATAGTGCTGAAAATAAAAAATGGGTCCCGACAACATGGTTTGATGAGGTACCCAACACAACCAAATCTCTGTAAAATAGAGAAATAGAGAAAACCACATGGGAAAAAATCATAGAGACTAATTTGAAAGACTGAAGAAGCCTCCAAAACTAGGAATGTTCCAGAAAATAGGAACAAGAATGAACATGTAGAACATCACTGAAGCAAGAAGACACAAACTCTGTCAAGAATTAACTGTTGATTTGAAAATCCTCCACTGAAATAAAGCATGACTAGGTAGAGAAGACTATAATCTATATGAGTGCCCTCAAATGACACTACTCGAATCAGGAGGCAAACAAAGGCAAACAACTGAACTCGAAGATACAAATGGTATAAAACACCAAAGCATGAAAAGATGATCAATCAAAGATGAAATAGTGCCTCTAAAAATAGGAAAGAAAAAGTGTCTATATGGTAAATGATCCATCTCACCGAAATGCATAGGTACCCAACCACTACATCCACCTAGTACATAGGAACAAATAATGAATACATAGTTCACACTATCGAACCAAGGAAGAAGAAGAATAATCAGTAGAAATCCCCTCATAATGCTGACAAGGGAGAAGTGACAGGTACACTAAAAAAAGTGCCAATAAGAATTGCATCGTGAAGAACCAAGAACATTGAAAGTGCAGTGAAAGTACAAACACAAATAGAGATACCTTGAGGCTAATGTCATGGAAGGAACACTCACTTGACAAAGGTAGATGACAAACAAAGGGCAAACATCAAACCCCCCATGGCACTTTATAATGGAGTGCAAGTACAAATAGCACAAACATGTTCAAGATTCCAAGCATGCAATAGAATGACACTTTATCTCAGTGCATGTGCATAAAAGAATGTTACAAAAGTGAAGTATACACTGCTCAAAGAAAAGCAAAGGCTTCTGAAACAAAAGGACAGCCTAAGAAGAGCCATCCCCTAAAGGAAAGAGATCCTAGGACCTGTAACATCTAAGATATCCACCATAGTGCAAAAATACAAAAAAATTGAATAAAATATAACTGGAGAAGAATCTGGGAAAATGACTCACAACACTTGAAATATATCGTTTTGAATATATCTCTGTACAAAAAAACCCCAAACTGCAAAGTTGTCCAAATTAGATGTATTTTATATCAAAATAGGGGTTTTTGGGTGCTGCAAGCTCAATAGTGAGATCTGTTTGAGCCCAAAGTGCACCAAAATTTAGGGACCCCCTAATTTCAATAAAAAATAACTGAAAAAAACCCTAATTTGAACTAGATGATTTTCTTATATCTAATTCCTTCAAACACGAACAAGTTGTAGCAGATTAGGATCTGATACCATGTAGGATTTGAACAATACAAATCCACAAAACTCGAAGATCACCTGCATATGAAAACCTGTTCAAATAAGTAGAGATAAGAAGAGGGCAAAGGTTTGACTCAAAAATATGAAGAAAATATCCTCAATTAATGAATGAATAAAACATACAATGGATCATCTTTATAAAGGAGATCGAAAGCCTTGAAAGACAAACTTTAAAAAATAAAAGTGCATGTAACAATTAGTTTAATTATTACATGACTAATGCATGTAAGTTTATATTTAAAACAAGTAGTGCATGAGTGTTGTAAATATAACACTACCAATGCAAAAGAGGTTTAAATATAAACAACTAAAGTAAAAAATGTGACATCTTAAGAAGGGAGTAAAGTTAATTAACATAATTAATACTTTACTCTAACAATATATATATATATATATATATTTCAAAAGTCCAAATACATATACATTTATTTTTTCATTGATTTTCTAATTTAATGATTTAATATCTTTTTCTCCATATATATATTCTTTACTACTTTCTTTTAATTCTATAAAAAGATTATCTCATATGCAAATATTATATATATATCTATTTTAATTTGATTTACTTCTTAGGGTTTCAACAACAAATACAAACAACTCTAAATGATTTAATACAAGATTTTTCCTTAATATTTTTCTAACAAAAATATCAGGTATTCACAATTTTACAATCACAAGATTTCTTCAACCAAAAAAATTTCAAAACAAAATTTCATACAAAAGAAGAATTACAAAACTACCATCAACAAAATCTGGCAGGGACAACGTAAACAATCTTTTTAAAAGAAAATCAGATCTATGAGAGTTACAAATCTTACTTTAATCTACCAATTGACCGAAGCCACAAAGAACAATCCAAAATCTTAAAAATTCTAAGATTTTATAATTTTCTTCAATTCAAACTCTGAACCAAAATGTGTAAACCTGTGTGTAAAGAATAATGACCAAAATGCTCCTAATAAAAGAAAACTAAGCAACCTAAGATTTTTCAAAACTCATGTAGAATAAAAAAGGAACTCAACCTTAAATTGAGTAAAACTCATTTATTTAATAAATATTTCTTATTTTTATCAATTCACTCAACTTGAATTTTAAAAGTTAAAGTTCTAATTTCTTAATAAAGTGTTTTCTAATATTCAACTCAACATTAAAATCACTGAACTCCTTTTTAACTCATTTTGTATTTAATTATTAATTTTTATATTTTAATTAAATTAAAATTCTTAGTATATTCAAAATATGTAATTTAATAATAAATACTATTTTTATGTTTTAATTATGCATTTAAATTCTAATTTAGACTTAGTATTTAATTAAATCTCCACTTTCCATTACTAGACTTTCTAATTAATTTTTTTTAATAAATATATATTTTTAATTAATTCACATTAATTAAATAATCTTATATTTTAACATTCTAATATTTTATAAGATATAAGTAATCAATCACATAATTAACTTTAATTTAAATTTTTTATTTATTTTAACACAAAAATCACATCAAACCTACAAGTATGCAAAACTTGAAGAAACTGACTACATAAAAAATACTAAATCAAACACAAAGGAATGGTTCACGAATGACATCACCTTGATGAATTCAGAGGGTAATAACTAAGATACTTGTCCACTATGTTTGGACAATAAATGACTTAGGTAAGGATTTGGACCTGACTGTTATCTCCCCTCTCTTACCATTGAGATATTGCGATAGGGCACGCTCATCCTAATAATTTAGGGAAGTCAATGTCCGGTACTTGAAATCCTGCATAAAAGACAAGCATGTACATACATTTATAAATATGTAACAGACAATGACGGAGATCGATTGATTGTGTGGATCTCACAAGTAAATAACTACGACTCAGTCCCTCAACCATATTAGGTTCATCAAATAGAAATATAAAACATAAACAAAATCCATACACATGCAGGTATGGGGTCAGTAAATCCATAAATATAAATGACATCATAACATATAAAAAATCAACCTATGAGAGGGGTATTACATCCACCTCTCATAGAATTAGGCTTACTCTTGGAAGCCTACAAACAAATAAGGATATGCATCCCTCAATCATGAAGCATTCTATTAAAATAAAAGACAAAAAGACATCTTGAAACAAGCTAGAAATAAAAACATGTTATATAGTCATCAAGAGCAATACAATTCTAGTTTAAGTGTACATAAAAAATTACATTGATCAATCATTCATTATTTATTTGATTTAAATAGATCATTCATGCAATTCTAGAAAATCCAATACTAACATACAGGACACACAATGCATTTATGGCATGTCCTTCCTTACACATACTATAAGAGGTATGTTCAAAAATACTTCACGATAGAAAAAATACTTATCATATAATGGGGCCAACAATACCAAACATTCAGAATAGCCACCACAAATTTTAAAAGGAAAAATTCAAGTGGGGGAATTCCAAGTTCAACATTAAATCATAAAAATACCACAATAATTCAACAGTAAGTCAAGTGTGACTAGTGTCACAAAATAGGTAGTAAAAAAAGAAACAGGTGACTAGTGCACGCATAGGAAAGTTTAAAAATTTAATGCTAGCCCAAACACAACATGAACAATTCATCACTAACCAAAATAAATCATAAAATATATCACATAACAAAGTGACACCACTTCACGACACCAAAGAATACATCATCCTAGACACATTAGAGAATGTACCCAAACACAATAGATAGTCGCTAAGGTAATATGCAACAAATGCAATTGTAACTAAACAACTTTGCAAAAAGTTACAAGTAGCTTATAAGTGACATGATCTTTGATTCCAAGTGTAATGCCCCACTAGGGAATCGAGGAGAAATTAACCTAAAACATGTTACTAAGTTTACAATTTATTTTTTAAGAGTTAACAAACAATAATGAATAACAAAGCAGAAGAAATATAGCATAAGCCAATACATACTTACAAATGTAACTCATTTATAGATTACCAATCCCAAGGGTTCCATGACGTAGAATTACGTAAGTTAATTAATCTACTAAATACAACAAACAATATACAATCTCCATATAATGCAAATGAATAACAAGTACATCATCTCATAAATGAAAATATAGATACAACTGATACCACAAGGTAAAAATAACAACCAACATCCACTACACAAGTCACATGGTATGTAATAATAAACCAAAATATAAAGTACACGTATAATATATGAAAGATAAGAGAAATTCTCCAATAAGAAAAAGAAGGTAACAACAAGGATCATCTACCACCATAAAAAATGTCAGAATCTCAAATGGTAAAAGAATCACTACCACCCAACCACGTGGAACCAAAGGTCCACTCCCACCGTGCTTAGGAGATAACAATAGATTCCACTCGGATAAAAAATGCCAAAAATCAACACAATACAACACCTAGGCAAGGGATTCTGTAAGCTCTCTATTTCAAAAAGGTACAACACCGACTACAAAAATAAAACATACTACACCAGAGGCAACCAACACATGCAATAAATCTAAGATGCATAAAGGGAAGTGTCATCACATGAGCCAACTCTAAGGTTATCCTTGTAGTCTCTCTAGACCCTGATGCCCTAGTGACTCTATGCGTATTAGTAATCCTCTCATCATATGAGGTACCAACTATGCCATTTCTAGTCCATGCAGGTGACAAACATCTTCCTACTCCCATCCTAGTCAAGACCTCAATCAAGTACTCAGGCATGGGTGAGACACACATTATCATATTAATTCATTTTAAATCTCTCAATGTATTCAAGTTATCACTTATTAAGTAACTTGCAAAGGATACCTAGGTAGCCACTTTTGGGCTCCGACGCCTCCAAAACAAGCCACTTCCCATCTATACTCAGATAACCTACCCTAATGCTCCAACAAAATAACAAAGAGCAAAATAAACCAAAACCACAAAAGCTTCTCATAAATCATGAACCATGATAATCATCAAAGTAAAATAATGGAGCATAGTAGAGAACAATACATCTTGTACAAGGATCAAAAAGTCCATCTTAATATAGACATTACCAAAGATCATCCATGCCATAATGGATATCTCAATAAAATAATAACAATTAGAGTCTAATATCACAAGACCAATGATACTCAAAGTATCAATGACATCCATCTCCAAACATGAAGTAACATAATCCATAAAGATAATCATCCAGAACGTAAAACAATCATAGTAGAGAACATAAAGTGACCAAGTAAATTAGACTCAATTATAATAATGATCATCACCTTTTTGGTCAATGAAATAAAGATCGAGACATAATACAACATATGAGATCACTCATAGATATCATAGAATCATACATGATTCAATCGAGACTTCAAAATGGTTATAAAGACTCTCCACATAACATCAGAGATTAAAAAAAAATACTTCAAAGCCTCCGGTATACAATTTCTAAAAGTCAATGTAATTTTCTCAAATAAACAACATCAAACAAGATAATAGAATATACCAAGTAATCAAACCATAACACAAGTCTTAGTTGTTTAAGAACAATCAATTTTGTTTACTAAAGTCTAGTTTAACTTATTAAGAACGTTCTTTTAAAATCTCACGCATATATACTTTTTAAATATGTATTGAAATAAAATCTTCATGCATATCAAAACACCATGTATTTAATAATAAAACAATGTTATTAATCTTCTAAATATAAATATAAACCTGTATGTAAAAAAATCAATTAATATTTATTTATTAATTAAATTTTTTTTTTGAAACAAATAAATAAGAATAATAATTTATTTATTTTTATAAATAAACAAATTAATAAATAATAATAATGATAATATATATATTTTAAATAAATTTAAAAATTTAAAAATAATAATAATAATAATTTTTCTTTTTTTATATCTGAATATGTGTGTGTGTGTGTGTGTGTGTGTGTCAAAAGTCCAAAGACATATACATTTATTTTTCCATCGGCTTTTTAATTTCATGATTTAATATCTTTTTCTCTATATTTATTTTCTTTACTACTTTCTTTTAATTCTCTTAAAATATTATCTCATATGCAAATACTATATATTTATTTTAACTTGATTTACTTCTTAGGGTTTCAACAACAAATACAAACAAACTTTAACTGATTTAATACAAGACTTTTCCTTAATATTTTTCTAACAAATATACTAGGTATTCACAATTCCATAGTCACAAGATTTCTTCAACCAAAAAGCTTTCAAAATAAAATATCATACAAAAGAAGAATTATAAAACTACCATCAACAAAATCTGGAAGGCATAAAGTAAACAATCTTTTTAAAAGGAAATTAGATCTAGGAGAGTTTTAAACCCCACCTTAATCCACCAATTGACAGAAGGCACATAGAGCAATCCAAAAACCCTGAAAAACTCCAAGCTTTCATAATTTCCTTCAATTCATATTTCGAACCAAAACGTGTTAACCTATGTGTAAAGAATAATGACCAAAATGCTCCTAACAAAGGAAAACTAAGCAACCTAGGGTTTTCCAAAACTCATCCAGAATAAAAAAGGAACTCAACCTTAAATTGAGTAAACATCATTTATTTAATAAATATTTTTTGTTTTTATCAATTCACGCAACTCAACATTAAAATCACTTAACTCCTTTTTCACTCATTTTGCATTTAATTATTAATTTTTATATTTTAATTAAATTAAAATTCTTAGCATATTTGAAATATGCAATTTAATAATAAATATTATTTTTATATTTTAACTATGCATTTAAATTCCAATTTAGACTTAATATTTAATTAAATCTCCACTTTCCATTACTAGACTTTCTAATTAATTCTTTTTAATAAATATAAGTATATAATTAATTCTCATTAATTAAATAACCTTATATTTTAACATTCTAACATTTTATAAGATATAAGTAATCAATCACATAATTAACTTTAATTAAATATTTTATCTATTTTAACACAAAATCACATCAAACCTACATGCATGCAAAACCCGAAGAAACTGACTACATCAAAAATACTAAATCAAACACAGAGGAAGGGTTCGCAAATGATGTCACCTTGACAAATTCAGAGGGTAATAACTAAGATACTTGTCCACTATTTTTAGAAAATAAATGGCTTAGGTTAGGATTTGGACCTGTCTATTATCTCCCCTCTCTTACCATTGATATATTGTGATAGGACACGCTCATTCTGATAATTTAGGAAAGTTGATGCACATTACCTAAAATCCTGCATAAAAGATGAGTATGTACATACATGTATAAATATATAACAAATAATGGCAAGGGTCGACCTATCGTGTAGATCTCACAAGTAAGTAATTGCGACTTCATCCCTCATCCACAACATGCACATCAAACATAAATATAAAACATAGATGCAATCCATACACATGTAGGTATGAGGTCAGTAAATTCATATATAAATGACATCATAACATATAGAAAATCAGACTATGGGAGGGGTATTACAATCCATCTTAGAATCTGTGCTCCTGGCAATGAGGCCAGTTGAGTGTGCCTTATGCATGAGTATTTTACCTATGTTTCTTATTGTTTTATGTTTGATGCTTGATTTGAGATCGCATCTTGATTCATTGATGTTGGTGTTGAGACTGCATCACAAGCACAATTGAGTTGCGCTATGTCAGGATCTTAGAGAGTCTGTTGCTCTTGGTTTGAGATCAATCGAACTTGCCATGCTTCATTTTGGTTATGACTTTGAGTGTCTTTTCTTGAATTATTGTTTAATTGCATTGGTTGCATATTGCCTCATTGAAATGAGATGATCTTGGGTTTTTGGGTAGTGGAGTGGAGTGGCTCTCCATGATAGATTGGGACACAAAGGGGTCACTAGGGTAACCTGTGAAAAGTTCTTAATCGAATGAAAATTAAATAAATAAATTGGACAAAACACATTAACAAGAATTAATATGACTACCTGGTTGTTTGAGGATGTTGATCAAAGGTAAGTTAATGTTTGGCTATCTGAAGATGTTGATCAAAGACACAATGCCTAGCCATATGAGGACATTGATCAAAGACATAATATTTGGCCATTTGCAGAAGTTGATCGAAGATACATACTAAGTATGACCATCTTCAGACGTTGATTGAAGGCTCAATGCTACATTATTGAGTCCCTGTACTAAAATATTGTTAGTACTGAGTAGTGACCCTATGTACTTCTATCATATTATACTCTAGTTAGAGTGATTTCATTGGGATTGTTATGTCATCCCCTTATTGTTGTACTTGTATAGTGTGTATGGTAGCCTACTCTATGTATGTGCATTATGTGTACTTGGGTCATGTGACTATCTTTGTGAGCACGGTGGGGTGGTCCTGAGGGTATCACATGGTTGGGTGGTGTTGCACGTTAGTGTTGTTGGTGACTAAAGTATAGATGGTATAATACATCTCGTGGTGTAGTGTCGAGTATGATGTGCTTATCTCTATCCATATGCACTTTCTTTCACTATTTTCTATTATTTTGGATATCATGCTTTAGTTGTTCATGTTCTATGTTTCTTATGATTATACCAAGTTATTATAGCCTTGATCTCATATATTTGGTACTCCCCGATGTGGAGCTAGTTGTATTTTGGTCATATATTGGATTCAACATAGGTTTTTGTCTTAATTTCCTAAGTTTTTGAAGAATCTTGTAGATTGGTGTTTGTGCCTACACTTAGGCATATTCGTTGATCATAACCTTCATCCTATAGAGTGATGTCTCTACCTCTATGGTCTAAGAATTTTCTATATCAAAAGATTTACAAACTTTCATTTGGCATCTGTGTATGATGGACTAGCATTTGGGCATCTTTGTCTTGTAGATTGAGGTCTCCAAGTTTTGGACTAAGAATTTGTAGGAAGTTCATCTTAGCAATCAACATATGCACTTTATGGATCGTCACTTGCATTCATCATCTCTACCTACCTCTAGTCTCTTCATCCAATTTCATGTTTGAGAGGCATTTGGTTCTTTGTTCATTGTCTTATGATCCTGGCTTGTTTAGATGATGGTTTTATTAGTTTGTAATGGTTAAAAGACAATGGAATTGTATGATTAACCATCACAAGAACGCTTTCATTTGGTATTAAAATTATATTTTTCTTAGATGGATTCAAAGTATTGATTTAGTCCTCTCTATTTGTATGTTGTGAGTCAGTGTTGTCTTGGCCTCTTCTAGCTCATTGGATGTTGTCTGAGCTCTTGCTAGGGAGTCTTGGGAATGTGTGCATTCCATTCTGAGTGTGTATTCAAGTTGTCATGGAACCCTTGGAAGTGCTTTTAAGACTTCTTCTTGTGCACAATCATTATTGATTGTTGTTATGTTTTATTATTTTGTATGCAAAGTGATATTTGTTTATGTTCTTATGATGTTATGCTTATGTTTGTTTTAAATTTTTTATTATTGCACATGTACTACCTTATGTTTCAAAGGTTCCTTGGTGGGGCATTACAAGTGGGGGAGACATAAAGAGTGAGAGAGGGGGGAGAGAGATGGGGGAGAGAGGGCCAGAGTATGAGAGGGGGAAAGAGAGAAGGGAACAGGGAGAGGGGAAAGTATGAATAAAGAAGGGGACGAGAGATGTGGGAGAGAGAGAGAGAGGGGGGAGAGAGGGTGAAAGAGAGAGAGGAGTGAAGGGAGGGGGGAAAGGAGAGGGGGACGAGAGAGAAAGAGAGATGTGTTTATTTTGTATCTTGTTTACTTCATTTTTTATCTCATTTATTTATTTATTTACACACACACACACACACACAGAGAGAGTTGGGGCAATGAAACATTGATGGAAACATGAAGACAAATAAATAAAACCTAAATTCTAAGTTTTAGTGAAGGTAGAGACATAGAGAAAGAATTAATAATTAGCAATGTTAAACATTTGGCAACCGCCATATTTGGTGCATGCCATATGGAATGCATTTTCCATGTTTGGCGCATGCCAAATATGACGTGCACTATATTTGCTGCCTTGGAAAACACCAGTCCTTAGGCTTTGATTTTCCTTGGGCATCCAATCCAAAGGCTTGGACGAGTATTATAGGCATGAGATGTGTTTTTCAGAAAAGATAAAGAAATTCTCAAATTTTTGTTCATGCTCCCTATCAAGTCTGCATGTGTTTCGATATAGACAAAAAGCACCGTGATGATGTTAATCTCTATGTTAGCTATCTAGCCATATATTTCTTTTAAAATTTTGATAATGTTAAGTTTTGCATCTCTAATCTCTTTTGTTAGTGTGTCTATTTTTTGTCCAAAACCAACATGTGGTATTTTAGGCATAGATTTTGGTTCGTTCATCAAATTTTGAAACACATTACATGTTTAAAAACTAGATTACATTCTAGACACATTTTTTAATTTTTTAATTGATTAGTTTTCAAAACTTTTAAGGGGGAACACACTCAAATTCCAGTTTTTCAAGAGGTGTCCCCTTTAAGAATTAGGAAAAAAACATATATTCATAAAAAATTAGCTAAAAAAATCATGATAAACAACATGGTGTTGGCTAACTTCTCACCAAAGTGATTTTAAAACTTCATTAAAAATTGACATTTTAGGGGGAGCACACTACACACTATGTTTTTTTTTTTTTTGATAAAAATAGGACCACTCTGTGTGCTCCCCCATTTTGAGGCCCTTAATTTCCATCGTTTTCAAAACAAATTAGTCTAGTTTAGAAACTAGATTCAGGGCACTTCAACTCTTGTTCTTGTTTCATTTTCAAAGTTTGAGTGTAACTATCTTGATTTTCTCATCGAAGTTTAGAATTTGTTGATTTCATACAAAAAGTGACATCTTAAGATCCCTTTTAGGTCCCCCATCTTGGTGCACTTACCCATTTCGAATATCAAATTTTAGACCCCGTCCCTAAATGACTGCATACCAAGGACAACTTTGTCCCTAGATTGCCTATACACTCCATTTCTTGAGACAATATCAAGGTGTAATATATATATATATATTTCTGATTTCTAACTAAGTTTGATGTAAAATATATAGTCCTAACTAATTTGCAACAAATTTAAATATTTGAAAATAGGAACTTTAAGATGAAACTATAGTGCTAATTGCTTTAAAAATGAATCTAATTACTTATAAAGTATCATGTTCTCAAAAAGGAAAAACAATTTAATAATAAAATTTGAAAATGAACTAATTACTTACTTAGAAATGAAAACTATGATAATGAATCTAATTAATCACATTGACCTACTTTTAGTCATCTATGAATACTAATTTAATTTCTTTCTTAAAAGTTTAAATTATATAAAGGGACTAGTAACAAGACAAAGTTTATAATGTCTTCCAATTCTAAACAAGTGAACAATGGATCAAGAGTCTAAAAATATAATACAATCACAAGTAATAGTTTAAATTAAAGATTATTACTTACTTTAATCATGCTGCAAGAAATGTAACTTTTCTTCTTCCCAATGATGTCAAGAAAATGAAAGGTACTGCATGTCCAAGTCTCCATCTAGATTAATCCATCTTTTACCTCATTAATGATTATGCATGCACCCTGCTATTGCTATCATTCTCCATATGATCTCACTATTTCGATTGTAAAGTATATGAGAATATAAATTATGGTAGCTGTTATGAATGTTGTGAGATCTTTTAATAAATTGCCATATTGTGGGCATTGACATTCTATGTAGGGGAGAGGACCCAGTAGTTGTGCATCCTAACTTCGGGCTTCTCAAAAACCTACGTGGAAATTTCAAATCACTCCCATTTTTTTACAGTAGCTTACTTGGCGAGTCCCCTGCTTATAACTAAGGTTTCAAAGCCACATCATCAAATATGATGCCACTTCAGCATGCTTTTTGCCAAGGTGTCCAAAACAGCCCAAAAAAAAAGTGAGACCAATCATAGTGAATTAGGGACCCCAATAGTTGTGTAGCTGATGTGGCATCACACTATTGACTTTTTTTTAGAACAAAAGGTACATTTCATTCAATTATGGGTAATCATCATTACCAAAAACAACTTTAAAGTCACAACTATTGGTACAATGTCGTCAAAAATATTGGATATTAAATCAACAACTATGAGTAGTAAGTTAAGAACTGCTATCACAACCATTGGAACATGTTCAAATACTGGGTCCTCTCCCCTATGCCTTCTTCTATAATGGAAATTGTGGCATGCTAATTTATCCAACTGTGAATGTGTGACTATTTTTTCCAATCTAGGTATGCGTGAATATGCATACAACCACTGCAAAGCTGAACGCAAGAGATAAAGTGGGCTAATATTCATATAGTGCAAGAGGTGAGTTCTTGCTGAAGCATTCGATTTTCATGACCTTCTAATCTTTAATTGCATGTGTTGTAGCCAGCTTGGTTTATTTTTTGTTAACGTTGCATGAGTACACTACATAATTCATCATAACAGTGTCTACTTCCTTAATGTAAAATGACTGAACATGTTGTTATTCTATGTGTGGAATCATGGAAAACCAGTCTCTAACTATCATGGTTTACACTTGATGAATAAACAATGTAAAAAAGCATGAGATATCAAGGAAAGAGCACTGAAACAAGGAACATGAAAGACAACAGCAATATGACCCAGAGAAACCTAAATTAGGGGAAAACTCAAGTAGGTTATTCCTCCTCAAGCAACCATCCCTAGTGCCGCCACATTAATTTTAGGCCTTCAAGGAAATTTCTTCACAAACCAGCAATGTCCCAACACCCATACTAGCTTTCCATTTTGTTAATGTTATAGAGTCGGTCAGATTAGAAATCAATTTGTTTTATGAAAATATTGAGAACGATACATGTGTATCATGGCACACAGTCACTGTGTGGCCCGATACATATTATGTATCGGCACACATAGTTACTGTGTGCTGCGATACATAATATGTATCACAAGTGTTGAAAACCTCATATGTATTACATAACACGATGCACGATCATTACTTGGTCGGCATTAATATGAATAGTAATCACTGTGTTATGAAACAGTACTGCTGTGAAATGGTAGGGCATGTCTCATGCAGAGACATGTCCTTACGTGGACTAGAGACATGTCTTCTCACACATAATATATATTTTATGAGAGGCCTGCATTTGAAACACACAGAAATACAGCAGTGCTAGTACAAGTGCAGTGCCTCTCAATATATCTATTGAATTTAAAAGAACTATATCAGTCTACAAAGAGTCAATATATAAAGATAAGAAATAAAAATTAATGTTACTTCTGATCCATATTCCTTAACACATTTTACCCAAGAATGACACACTATGGCAAAAGTGTAAATGGAATTCAGTTACTCAGGTTTAAAACAAGAAACTAATAAAACAATTCAATATTTGTACAAATCAGTAGATTTTTCCCTATTAATGGCCTATTGGTAACTGAATTAAGAAATTGGCAGCTCCTTAGAAATCTCCTCTAAAGGGTTTCCTAAATTTGAATTCTGAAGCGAGCAGCTAGGGGAAATCCCAATGGTTCACTCTTTTTCTGAACAGTTAGTCAAAGGTGGCTCTTTCTTTTTGGGGTTAAGGCATATTTAGGAGGCTTCAGGTATTGTAATAGACCAGCCGATCTTCTAGCCAATGCCAGAATAAATCACCCGTCATTCTCAGTGAGGATTAATAAGCCAGGCAAATGGGAGAGTCTCTCATCTATTCCCCTAGTTGTGATCTTCAAATCCTTACTACTATGTTTTTATATTTCATGAGTGAGGACCCTAATGAAACTCTCTATTTACTAATCAAAATAATTAATACAAATTTATTTATGCTATTTTATGCCAAATATCATGTATAGATACTATCATACTACAGATATGGTACCTAAAAATTTAATCAATCCAAAAAGAGAACAGGATTATTATTTAAAAAACTATTTTCTTTTTCCTATGAGGGTCAGAGTCCTAATGATAAAATAGTAGGTGCAACATCCTGAAGTAGAAACTAGTATTTACTATTTTGGAACAGCTCAATGTGTTAAACCCTTATAGGGTAGAAAACCGTCATTAATATTTAAAATTTTAAGTTGAATAACCTAGATCTAATTTAAACTAAAAAGGAAAATTTATATGCCCTAAGTCTTGACTATATATATATATATTTCCCATGCTTTTATTTTTCTTCTCGTAGGTGTATAAACAAGTTAAAAAAAGAAAAAGAAAAAAGAATAACTAAGAAGTATAACTTGATAAAAACTCAAGAAACACTTTTCCAAATGTGACAGACCACAGTTACTCAAGAAGAATATGATCTTTTTTAATATAATGCTACTCTATCAACACTACAAAAGCTCTAGTAGTCCGACCCTTTCCAAATTCTCTGCTACAACTCTGACTCATAAATTAAAGGAACATAAGTCTATTCAAATAAATTTGCTATGAAACACTAAGGAAAAACTAGTTAGAGTGACCTCTCTTGTAGATATTTTTAACAAGAATTAGTCGCAAGAATAGTCAACGACGGAGTTACAACATCCTTGTAACTGAAAATAAACCTTTTGAGATGTTTCAAAGCAGCCAAAAACCACAAACCCTATTTTTCATCTTTTGCAACATGTTTACTCACGGTCAATCCTTTCTACATGCCTAATACAGAGATAGGTTCAACTGCAATCAACTAGCGACACAAGTTCAACCCTGGCTAAACTCAGAGTAGTCAGATCATTTAGTTCATTTTCCTCTATTTCCCTTTAATAGTTAGCTTTGGAAAATTGGTTTAGGTGTCGATTTGCAAGAATGAGCTTTTAGAGTTGTTTAGAATAGGAGTCAGCTTCAACAAGAAAATTTAAGTGACCAAGTTAGCTAACTTGAACTGATCCGATTTTAGATCAAATAGATTGTCAACTTAGCAGTATAATTTTTCATTTAGTTATGAGCAATTGGCTTGGAAGTTGCCTCTTAATCAATAGCCACTGCTCTTAAAGATTACAAATTTAAAGGCAGGGGTGTTGTTCTGATAGGTTATACCTGTACCAAACAAATGAAGTTTTCTGTACACTAACTATGTTATAAAGTCCTTGTTCTCTCTAACCTTCTATAATATGTTTATTGTTAATGTTATATGATTACAAGTTAGCTCTACGAGAAGTATTCTTGGTAATGTAGCAATTTACAGAAAACATTTCAAGTGTCCTTGCCTTTGTGAAGTTGGGTTAGGTCAAAGTTAAGTGGAAGTGGAAGTGGAAGTTGGTAAAAAATAACAGTTGAAAGAATAAATGATGGAAACCTTAGAGAAGTGAATGGGTCAACCAATCTAAAGGTTATTTGAGACTAAGAAACAAAGAAAAGACAGACAGACCCAAGATTTTAGGTATTTGTGGGACCCCGCATGACACAACTACATCAAAGAAGAATTAGGGGAAAACCAAGTTCTGGCAAATCCAAAATGGAGCAGCTTAGTTATTAGACAATTCACCTGGAGTCCTTTCAAATCATTATATTATCATGCAAGAACCTCCTGTTGATCATGACTGTGAAGCCAAACAATATTTTTTTTAACTGAAGTACAAGGAAAGGTGTCATTGGGAAGAAGAGGAATGATCAGAACACTGACATCAGGTCAAATGGATTTTTGTAGTTGAAACCAAACAAAGATTGTAGCGAGAAAATGTGGTCAAGGAATGACTAAAGAAATTGAAACAGTTCTTGAGGAGAGTAGAACAAGTACAAAGAAAAAGGTTGCAAGTGGTAGCCAATATTAGAAATCCATCAAGGAAAATACAGATTTGAAATGGTAACACAAGCTGAAGAAAAATTGTAGGCTGAAGCATGAGTCAATGCGGGAGCTAGAAACAAGGGAGGATTCAACCAAACTCTCTAAAAAAAATGAAGAGTGCATGTAAGTTGCTAAACATCTAGCCCTTCATATTGAAGGAAGTACAAACCTTTTTGACGTGGTTGAGTTGGAAAAATTCACTGAAGACTCAACAAATTCTCTTCTTCTAAAGAAGAGCCTTTGTTCCCAAACAATGTCTATCAACTTCCATAGAAGAGAAAAGATAGTAGCCCAAGATAACAATGTGGAGCATTGAAGATTTGCTAATAAATGAGGGTGAACCAAAGACACAAACAAAGCCATTTGGACCCATTAGAGTAAGCTACAAATGAACAAAAAATGACAATGAGAAAAGTAACATACAAATTTCCCATGCCACGAGAAGGTTCAAGACTCTAGACATGGCCAACAGTGCCAAGAGAGTGAAGGAATATCTAGGATAGACCTTCCTTAGGAGTAGGATTAAATTAATAAAGTCATTTTAAGAAATAATTGAGTACAATTCCACCACTACCAAGTCCAAATTCAAAGAAGTAGAAAGTACAAAAATTTCCTACTAATTCTTAGTGATGGACAAACAAAACTCCCTGAGAGAAACAACACAAAGTATTTGAAAATTAATCTAAACTTCCCTATGATGACAATGGAATTATCAGAAAAAATTACAACACCCAAGAAGGAAACATTAAAGTGTGTGAACCTACAATAGGAGAAACTAAGAACTACTAGGAAACCAATTGTTGATAACTTAAAGAGCTCATGATTCATGAAAATTGTTCTACAAATCATAGTGATGTTGGAATTTTTGGTAGATGGTGAGGGCGTGAGGATCATGATGATGACAATTGTCCGAAGAAACGTTGAGGATGGATGTCAACATGTTTAACAGTGTAATGTCTCTACTTTTATGCCATCTTATTTTGCAAGTGTTGGCTAGTTTTGAGGCTTTGTTAGAGGTTTCTAGTTTCACTAGGAGTGTTCCTAAGCTCAATTCTTATTTTCATTGGGTTTTGACAAAATATTCTATTTATAGTGCATGATTGCATGTCATCAACCTTTTTGGGTTTTCCTAGGTTTGTTCTCTTTCGTCCTTAGAGGACATTGCTATTATAGTAAGTGGTTGCATGTCACTGACCTTTTTGGGATTTTTTGGGTTTCTCTGTTTTCAATACCTTGGAGAGTTTTCTTAAGCTGATATAAATAATTTTAATAATTTCACAAGTGTTTCAAAAGTGAGACTTCAAGTGCTAGAAATGCTTTAAAAGTAAAATAAATCACTTTTTGGAGTTGTAAGGTTTATTAAATTAATGAAGTGATTTTATAATGAAGTTTTTGAAAAGTTCCCAATAAAGTTTATAAATAAGAGGTTGGAGAGTTCATTTTGTTTGTTGAAAACCCTTGTGGTTCTGGAGATTGGTTCGTCTTAGCCATCCTAAGAATGGAAAACCTCTTAGTGAAGATTGGTTTTGATGGTGAAATATCTACCCCAGCTAATGTTTTGGCAAAGTCACTCAGGTTTTGTAGTGGATTTAGAGATTGAGGCTTGAAAGTTTGTGTATACTCTTTCAGAGATATATTTGTAGAGTATGGAGTTCATTGCTAATATCTTTGCAAGGGTGGACACCAATCTAGGAGTTTAGTTATAGGGTGATTGGACTTTCTTGAGTGATTATTGTTGGTTTGTTTGCTGGGCTATTCTATAAAAATATCATTGGTATTCCAATTCTAGGAATAAGGCATGGATTTTTAGTAGATATTGGTATGGGATCCCTTCTTTTTGGGCGACTCCAAGACTTCGTTGGACATGAGCTTGTTGCTTGGACGTTTGCAATTGCTTTTTATCTTGGCATGAGATTCAGCGTGGAGTTTTTGATGAGTATGGGTCTTGGTTATCCTTCTTCTTGGATGTGGGTGAGACATTACCTTTGCAGATTGCGGGTTTTCATTTTTTATGCTTAATTATTATTTATACCCTCTTGGCACAAATGAGGTTTTAATGGTGTTTATGGAATGAGCCTTGCTAGCTATCAACATCTATATCGTGATCTTTCTTTATGGCATGTGGCTTGTTTCCTTGGACGGAGTCCCTTTCACCTCATCGTGAAACTCCTCTTGGCGCAAGTCTACTCTCCCATGTGTGTGTCCTTGTAATGTCCCCACTTTTAAACTCGCTTTAAGAGTGGCTAGTGCTGTCTTTTAGGGTTTGTGTTAGCCAGTTCAGAGGGGGTTTTTGATGTTGTTAATAAGATCAAAGGATGTAGTGGAGTTGAATGACACTTTTTGGAGTGATTTTGGACAACTCGTTTGAGACTAACTATTTTTAGTGTCAATTTCAACACTATTTGGTTAGTTGGGAGTCTGGGATGACTTACTATTTTTAGGAGTTACAATTTATAGTAAACACTATTTTCGGTAGTTGGTCATAGTTTAGTCTCCCCTTAGCTTCAACATGCAATATCTTTACTTTTGGGATTTCTATAGCCAGTGATTGTCTAAATTGAAGATATATTGGTGACTAATTATGTTTAGAGTAATTATTTAAATAACATTAAATGCTTAAGTTAAATAAAATATTTAATTAACATTTTTTAATATAATATAAAGTTTTACTGTTGGCATTGTGGGTGTTACAAGGTATTGATTTAAAATATTAATGAAGTGATTATCATTTAGGTGCCTATAGAGGGAGATATAAGGTGAATATAAAAAATTATTCATAAAGTGACTCTATGTTAATTAAAAATTATATAAGGGGTCACTTTATTATTATTCCCAATCGCAAGTAAATATGAAAATTAAAAGAGAGGGAAAATTAAATGGGCTTTCCGGAAGCTTCCTCAGAGGATAATAAAAGGACTTATTTGGAGCTCATTTGGATATACTTGGCTTATTTTTTTTTCCTTGAGAAGCTTGAGAGCTTTGACTTTCATTTACAGGAAATTCAATGGCAAAAATGCTTAGAAATAAGAAAATTGGACTAGAAACTAACTCCACATTGAGAGGTGAATCCACCTAGGATTCATCATTAAGCATATTTGCTGGGTTCTACATCATTTTGGAGCTCAACTAGTTAGGATTTGAAAGACAAAAAATCATATCAGCTAGGAATTGAAGTTTATTTCCAAGTGGAAGACATATTGCTTCATTTTGGAGGTTTAATTGCCATATTTCATAATACCTTGGATGGCTAGGGTTTGAACATTAAACACAAGAGATTTATGTCCAGATTCGAGAATACATCATTGCAGGTTGATTAGGGCTTGTTCACCTTTATTTTGGCTTTTTTGTGAAGGGAAAGAAAGATTAAGGTAGCTGATCAAATTTATGACTTGCTGGGTTTGTGTGAAAGGACTATATTTACTTCAATTGGAGGAATTTTGATATTTATCTTGCATTAGGCATTTCCCTAATTTGAGCACCCACTTGAGAGGAGCAATTTGGCATTTTAGAAGGTATTTTCTTCATTGCCCAGGGTTTTCATTAACCCTAACTTGTAAAAACCCTTGGAGAAGACCTGAGCACCATATTTGGAGCAACATTCTTGGTGGTTTGACTTCATTTTGCATTAGGATCTCGTGCTCTAAACTTGGTGCCATTCATAGTAGGATGTTTTCAACATGTGTTCATTTGCCATGTTTGGTATGTATAATTGATGACGGTCAACATCCACACCCCAATCAAACACAACTAACTCTGGCGACAAAAACTCACAATGGAGAAAGAACACATTAAAGAGCCATGAATTCAATGCTTAGATATCATTCTGATGGCAATCTTCTTGTAAAATAGAGATTACACAATTTCATAGAGAACAAAATGACAAATGAACAAAGTAACCCTCAGGTTAATTTCAAGTATCTTTGTTAATTTCCCAAATCACAATGTGATAGAATTCAGTTAACAAGGAACCAAAAGTAGGTGGACATGTAGGACATATTAGTCATAAATAGAAAATTGTTTTGTAGAGAATCAAAACTCAGAACAACATTGCAAAAGCCCATCCTCATAACCTCAATCTCAGAACATTACCCATTTATGTTCGGTCATTCAAAGGACCGGTTCAACTTCTTCCACAAACCTTTTCCATGTTTGTCCTTGGCTTGGTCTATTCCCTTCTAATTGTGCCAATCAGCATGTTCGCTTTCCAAGAATCTTTTTTTTTTCTCTTTACTGTTTGTCCATCATGATATTCACCCTTCTCTTCTTAGTGATCATCAACTTTCATCAGCAACCTCCATTTCTCTAACTGCTCTACCCCCCTTTCTGAGAACAATCTTCAATGCTTATGATTGGTTCACCTTTCCAATTGTCAAACAACCACTTGGTCGGTTTCTAACTATTGACAATTGGTTCATAAACTGTCTTTCAACTGGCAACAACAAGTCTGCCTTGCTAGCAACAAGAAATTAAACTAGCAAAAATTTGCAAAACTAAAACTAAATGTTGACTTAACAAGCTAGACTGATAAGAAAGTAAAAAGAAGGAAACCAAAATTTAAATAAAAATGATGTTCCTGCATCAGACTCCCCAGGAGACTAATGAAAACATGGGCTCTTGCACATGTGGTCATTAAACTAAAATGGTTCCACTAACCATCTTTTCTTTCACTTCTTTTGCAATCATCTTGGAATCACATTCTGTCTTCTCCAATAGTGTTGTTCATTTTTATGCTCTACACTTTTCATCTTCCAAAGTTCCCTTGACCATACATCCACATACAAATCAGTATAAACAACTTTACATAAAATAAAAATTTCCAAATCTTCAAACTCCTTCACTTCGTCCTTTTTCTTTTCAATTTTATTAAAATCTTTCTAGTTCAACACAAATCTACACTTAGAATTTCAGTTTCTCATTCTACAAATTCACCTATTATTGGTTCCACCCATGCTTCTCCACTAGTCATCTTCTTCAATAACAAATTATTTGCATCTTTACCATTCACATTATAACTAACAACCTCTTCACTAAAATCCTCACATATTACTTCATACCTTTTCTCATTCAACACAACAAATGAATCCAAAATAGTGCCCTCATGAAAACCTTTTCATGTATCAGTATAATAACTTCTTAGTAGCCACAATGTTCCATTCCGAGTCCTTCATAACTCCACTTGTCTTCATGCCTTCAAGTTTGCCTTTCCACTCTTGCTCTATTCTTGGAAATCGTACCCACAAATCTTCTACTTTATTATTATTTACTGTACTTCCAATTCTTTCACTGCAACTTCTTCATGCTTTCATGGGCCTTTGTCCTCTTTAATCACACATACCCTTGCTGCATACACACTATCTATCTCTTCTTTTCTATTGCTTGCATTCACAACTTGATTAGGAAAACAATTCGTTTCCAATGCATCCATTCCTCTTACAGCTATGTCCAATGCCTCACAGAGTTTTCTTTTCTCCACTCCGTCCCAATACTTATCGCACTATATAATTCTTATGAATCTTCTTACACTAATCCCCATCCTTCTTTCTATTGTAACCCTCTACACTCACAATCATAATCAATCTTTCGTGCCTCCTTTTCTAACTTCTGTAGTTACAAGTCTCGTCTTTCTTGCAACAAATTCTCCTTGGGTTCACTTGAGACACCACTGCTTAACTCTTCAAGTGCGAATCACCTCTCCAGTCAGCGATCTGCTCACACAACTATACCCCTCACCCATTAGTCTTGGCATAGGTTGCCTCGTAACCGATGATCTACCCATGCACTTAGAACCATTGGCTCTGATGCCATTCTAATGATGGTCAACATCCACACCCCAATCATACACAACTAACTTTGGCGACAAAAACTCACAATGCAGAAAGAGCACATTAAGAAGCCTTGAATTCAATGCTCAGATATCATTCTGATGGCAGCCTTCTTGTAAAATAGAGAAAAGACAATTTCACAGAGCACAAAATGAAAAATCAACAAAGTAATCCTTAGGTTAATTTCAAGTATCTTTCCCATATCATTCACAGAGTGACAAAATTCAGTTGACAAAAACCCAAAAGTAGATGGATATACAGGACATATTAGTCATAAATAACAAATTGATCTATAGAGAATCAAAACTCAGAACAACTTTGCAAAAAGCCCATCCTCATAATCACAATCTCTGAACGATACACATTTATGTTTGGTCATTCAAAGGACCGGTTCAACTTCTACCACAGACCTTCACTGTTTGTTCTTGGCTTGGTCTATTTCCTTCTAATTGTGCCAATCAACATGACTGCTTCCTAAGCATCTTTTTCTCTCTCTCTCTCTCTCTATTGTTCGTCCATTATGATATTCACCCTTCCCTTTTTAGTGATTGTCAACTTTCATCAACAACCTCCTTTTCTCTGATTGCTCCTCTACCCCCCTTTTTGAGAACAATCTTCGATGCTTATGACTAGTTGGCCTTTCCAACTGTCAAACAACCACTTGGTGGGTTTCTAACTATCAGCAACTAGTTCATAAATTGTCTTTGTACTAGCAACAAGAAGTCTACCCTATTGGTGACAGGAAATTAAACTAGCAAAAAATTGCTAAACTAAAACTAAATGCTGACTTAACTAGCCAAATCGACAAGAAAGGAAAAAGAAGGAAACTGAAATTTAAATAAGAATGATGCTCCTACATCAATAATTCCTAGGGTATTAATATGATTTTGGGTTTGCAACATTTCTAGGCATGATTGTCATGTTTGTCCTTGTTTGGATGTACTTTCAAACTTATATATTCAGTCTTATCATTATGACATCAAAGTTATCATCAAAATTTTAGACTTGTCATGTGCATTTATTGTTCATATCATAGAAATGAGGCTCATACTTGGAAAAAGTTACCCAAGTTGGGACTTGAGACTCGACAAAGTGAAAAATCCAAAAAATTTAGAGGTTTTTAAGGATTTAAAACTTGTTTCATGCACCCTTTATTAAGTAAACCTTAAAGACACAATAACATCATCAAATAGAAGCTAATTTGATCACATAAGATGAGAGCCATTGATGACCCATTTTTATGCCATATTTTACTCCATTTCATGTACCTTCATACTCACTTCCATATTTTATTTCTATTCCATTTCATCCCATTTTACCATTTTATGTTGCATGTGATTTAATATATGTAAGTAGTATTTAATATGGTTTTGGGATTGAAATATGGAAATTAACTATTGATTGTTTTTACTAATCAACATTATTTTATGTCATGGCATATATAGCTTGCAACATGCTGATTTGTGGGTGCAGATCTTCCTGTTACCTATTCTACAGGAACTTCCTGTCGCATTTTGGACAGGAATTGCTGTACGTGACTGGTTGACTAGCAGATCATTTCTATCAACTATTTTTCCATTCCCACATCAGAATGGATTACAAGGATTGGGCGTCATCAATTCCTTATTTGGATGCATGTTATCTAACCATATGATTATTATCTTATGATTCTTCATTTCCACCGTGGATATTGAAATGAAATGAATCTCGTGGTGGGGCAGAAACCAGTGTATTTTTAGTCAATTTTATAGCAGACCTTCTGCCATCTATTGTGGGATATATTGTCTGCTGCAGAACTATTTATTCCTAATTTTGTAACTATCAAAATTATTGTTTTGCATTTGTGGCTACCAACCACGTTAATGTAACTGTGATAAAGTATGGGCCAAAACGAATTTGTCTTGGCATATAAACGAGTGAATCAGACTCATGTGCCACATCTGCCATATATTGTTTACGATAAAAACAAGTATTCTGTTGTTATGGACCAAAGATAGGAGTCGGTTTGAACTGAACCATACTATAAAAGGCATTGGCATTGAACAGGTCGGTAGTAGTAATTCAGCAGTGCAAATTATTATTTTCTTATTTGAAATAAAAGAGCAATTCTCATGATCGAACTAGTGTAAGGAAGCATTCTTTCTATCCACCGTGCAAGCCAGGGAGTAAGGACCCGCTCTTTATTAAACACGGTGATGTTTTTTATTTGGTGTGTTTATTTCATATATTATTTAAGAGTGTGATCTTCTATTTCTTACTTAGACTATTTGTTGAATTAGACGTTCATGTTTCCTTCTATTTAGTGATTTTCAGAGTAGTTACTTTAGAGCTGAATGTAACGTTTCTAGAATTATTTATGTTACTGTTATTTCTTCCATAAATTGTTGTTGCTGTTATTTTTATAGATTGATGTTTTTGCTTCTGTCATTTTTGTTGCCAAGAAGTGACAGTTCCTGTCGCCAGAATTGCTTTGGTTTGTTGTAGGTTTATTTTCGTGTATTCTAGCTGCATTCATAATCACTCAATACATAACTAGCACCCCTTGATGGCATATTGCCCGGACACCTTTCATAAGTTTACTCCCCCATATTGACATAGACAAAGCTGAAATTCATTCTAAGTATTAAATCTTTCTCATTATTTGCCCCAGTGTTGTCCTATCAACTTACATGAATATACATCGATTGCATAAGTATAAACACAAATTGTAGTTGAAGAAAATAGCAAACTTAGATATATAAATATTGTCAAATGTATACAAAACTCATGGAATATGAAATCCATGACATCAAATGTTCCAAACATATATCAAAACAAAAACTACTAGTCTATGGCTCAGAGGAGCCTACTTCCCTCCTACGAAGGCATCTAAGATAGGTCCTCGATCAATCAAAAGCCACAATCTCTTCTTGTGACATGCCACGATCACCAACATCAATTGTTCATGTGTTTTATCATTTCAAAACATGTTTGAGACAATTCCTCAACTGATAGAACAAGTCTTTACTTATTAAATGATCTAGTAAAAATATAGGTTCCTCTTTATTGGATTTCCTCCTGAGTGTAGTAGTCTATGCTTGACTTGCTTAATGACAATCTAATGTATTTATGGCAGTCGGCAAACCACTCCTTCTGGCGGTTGTTGAACTGGTCCAAAGCCCTTTGTGCTATCAGCTTCTTCAATATCCGAATGACTTAGTCCTATAACAACGGTTAGTAGCACATGCCAAATTTATAACATATGATTATCTCATCATCCTACTTTGAATAAAACATCTATATACTAATTCATTCTTGTAGGAAAGGGCTTTCTTGGCTATAGACACACATTCACATTTCAATCATCCATAAGAGTATGAATAATATAAAAAGTGATTAGTTAAGCCATAGGCAATATTAGTTAAGTGGTCCTTGTTCTTAACATCAAGACATGACTATTCATACTTAAACTAGGTCTTTATAATGCCTTTATACAAAACATTGACTTAAAATAGTTCAGTGGAAACATAACAACAACCTAGCTCTGGACTAACAACTTAAGAAACCATGGAACATATGAGGCCATAAAATGGCCTCATTAGTTCCAATGACATTCTTTCCTTCAGGTCTAGAAACCAGTTCCCAAGTTTTGTTCTTTATTATCTGGTCTAGTTCTTCTTTCTTTGCATTAACCCATGATTCATCTTTGCAAGCCTCATCAGTAGTTCTAGGGTCCACTTGTAAAATCAGATATAATTCCTCTCTAGCTTTAGACCTAGTTAACATGCCTCTATTCCTATCACCAATAATTTGATCTTTGGGATGATTTCTTGGTACATATCTTGGAGTTTTAGGAGCTTCGAATTGTTCACTTACACATATTTGCCTATCATTGTCAAATTCTACCTGAAAAATGTACAATACTGAGAGGGGGAGGGGGTGAATCAGTATTTAACACAGACTTTTAAAATAAGAAGCAGAATTCAAAGAGCACATAGCAAGGAAGACAAGACACGCAAAATTATCTCGTGGAAACCCAAGACGGGAAAAACCACGGCATCGCTAGTTTGATGGGAACTACCCGTTTACATCTAAGAGCTCCAACTCTCCTTATCACATCAGAATTGGCTTCAACCAGTTTGCTAAAAGGCTACAACCTTATCAATAAGATATCAGACAAAGAGTACAAGAATTAGTTCCTTGTCTTCACATAAGCGTAAAGACTCACAAACATATGACAACTTCCTTAATACATGTTGGAATCAAAACGGGCATTTAGACTTTCAGTCCTTCAAGTGCCGTCTGAAGTCTGGTATGAATTCAATCTATTCCCCTCATTTCATGCCGCTCTTGAAAGAAATTCTTCTGCTCTTAGTTACAGTCCTGTTGGGTGAACTTCTGCAATTTTTGCTGCAAGCTCTGACTGTTCAAAATAAGTTTTGCATCAAAGACATGCACACATCCTAGCACACCTTCCTCTGCTCAAGCATCAACTTCTGCAACCACCACTCACACAGACCATTCACAGTTTTTTATGTCTGCTTTTCAACTGACAAAGAAAAACGTCTACACTGTCGCAGTACTTCCGATTTCAATCAAATTTTTAGAACCAATGTACACGAAACTTTACTACACAAGTATATCTTTTTCGGCAGTCAGTGTATTCTTACGTGCTCTGCTCTAAACTTCACTACTAGTCTTATTCAAGGCAGTGCCGTTTTTATTTTCATCTCCCGTATTTCTCACTACTCTGTGAATGTTTCATACCCTTGAAAAAGACTACCATTTCGGTTCTTTTTAATCCTCTTGAATAACCTGCAAATCACCTGTGATGCTCGACTGGACCCCAAGTAATGATTACAAAAACGTTTAGAACTGTATGCCGTTTCTATCACAAACCAGCTCGCTTTTTATTTGATTCCAAACGTAACTGGTTATTTTTACTACCCGTGTCTTTTGCTTCTCACTTCTGTATACAGACGCTACCAGTCTTTCATTCCTCACACACTAATCTTCACGCGTGTATGTTTTAATTCCCCCACACACAGTTCGACATGATCCCTTTTAACTTCAATGGCTCCTCCTTTTGCAATCAAGACATCCCGTTTTTGATGACACAGTTCAAGTTTTGAGATCATACTCGCACAGTATAGAGTAGATTTTTCATACAGAACAGACTTCTACTAACCTGTTCACGCTCCCTATTTTTTAATAATTCCTGATTTTTCGTATATAAATTTGAGCTCCACACCCCGACGCTTGCACTCCGTCCACTTCCTTTTTGACTATTTCCTGAGTCGTTTTTGATTTCGCATTGCCCTTCGTCACTTGTCCTTGTCTATATTTAACACTCTATCATCGTTTTTTTTACTAACCAGACCGTTCCGAAAAAGAAATTCATTTTTGAGGATAATACCAGTCCCCACAACTTGGCGAGCGTTACAATTCTGCAGCATGTGTAAGGACGGTGTTTTTGTTTATTGACACCTAGTCACATTTTTAAAGGATCCATCCTCCATCGTTATTCTTCAAAAAACGTTTACATCTTACCATTTATGTTTTGTTTGTCTTTACCCGAAGATGTGTTGCGTTGTCACCAGAACAGTGATCCCATTGCTATTCAAGAAGAAACGACACATCCTGCAGAGAATTAAGACAATAGACTGTGCACCGAACACTTGTAACCTTTGAACATTCTTCTTGTCTTATCCATACTCACGATAATGATACTAGAATGATGTTGAGCGGTTACATGCGGATAACCACATAAACACTTGGCACCCTTTTTTTTTTCATTGGGTACAAACACAGTTTGAAAGAGCACAACTCTACTGACAACCATGACAAATGTGCATACAACATCATCCAACAGGCATTGACATATGCAGCAGACAAAAGAACACCTGTAGCGTATACAAGTTCTCACACAGCAGAGATGACTACATCAATGACATAAAAACTAACAATCTCCCCCATTTTGTCATTGATGGCAAACCAACAGAAATCAAATCGGAGACATCGGAAACAACTGAAGAACTCCCCCTGAGCAAGTATTTGAAAGCACTTTAAATCTAAAACCAAACTGAACACAACTCCCCCATAAAACGATCCATCTGAAAACACCTGTACTAAAACCTGAATGGATCTCCCCCTGATAGTGTACAATCCATTACTGAACTGTAATTGATAACCTTTATCCATAAGCTGTCGAACACTTAACAGGTTATGTTTAAGTCCATCAACAAGCAATACATTATCAATGTTAAATTTTGCATCCAGAGAAATAGATCCTACTCCAATAATCAATTTAGGAGTATTATCACCAAATCTGACAACTCCACCATCATGCATCTTAAGCTGAACAAACCTATCCTTATCACCAGTTATGTGATGTGAGCATCCATTATCAATGATCCATTCAGGTTTCTTTTCAACATGTGATACTAAGGCTTTTTCTTCATGATTAGGTTCATTATCCTTTATAGCTACAAACCCAATCTCATCTCCTATTGAATCATCATCGGACACACCTTCACTAGCATAATAGCATTCCTCATCATAGAAATCTAGTCTAGTGAACTTAGGTTTGTATTTAGAGACCCTTGTAGGACATCTAGATGCAAAGTGATCAATTTAATTGCAAGAAAAACATTTTAAAGGTAATTTTCCTTCAAATTTTCCCTTACCTCTTTTCTCCTTTCTTGCGATTAGGGCAACAAGTTCGTCCATCTTCCTATTTGTTGGCATCACTAACCGGTAAGCTCTCTACCGGTCCAAGTGTTGTCATTGATTGACAAAAGAGGATAGAGATTTGTTGTCTCTATTATAAAGGGGACTTTTCATCAAGAGAGGTTGTGAAACAGGTCACTACACTAAGCATCAGCAACCGGACAATGTACTCAGCAGAGAAGAGTGTCGGTCACTACACTTAGCATCAACAACCGGACAATTTACTCAGTAGAGAAGAGTGTATCCTAGTATGAACCAAGGACCGACCTCAACCGGTATAGACAAGTACAAATACAAGCATATCCAAGTAATGTCTATAACACAATCGGAACAGTGCAACCGGTAGTCTGCACAAAAGTAGCACACCTAGGGACGTGTAACCGGTAAGCCAAGAAAGAGACAGCAGCAGACTCTTACCTGTTTATAGCATGAAGAACTCAACCGATATATTATACAGACTCCGGTATGTACCGAGGAAGTCATAATCGACTGTCTGTTCCAACCAGGTCTTCTTGACCGAGATTTATTGCAGTAAATCCGAGTGATCTTGAGTTGTCTTGGTAATCGGTTCAAGGCGCAGGTAAAGGATTTAAAGCCGGAATCAATGGTTTCTTGAGGTGCAATTGAAGGATTTAAAGCCGGAATTAGTGGCTTTAAATCAAAGTGTTATCTCTTGTGAAGAAAGGTTGCCTGACACGCAACTGTTGCTTTCTTCATGAAGTGGATGAAACCAGAGCTTGCATCGAATGCTTGCTCATAAAACAAACACTTCACTAATTAATGAATTCATTGGATCTTAGGATTAGGTCATGTATTTGAGGCGCAGTTAGGGCAACAAAACTGAATATATTCTTATGTCTGTCAAGAAGAAGAATTGCCTTCATTCTGCCGAGAAAAAGAGTGAGCCTATATGCTACAGAAGCAAGGGTTAGAAAAGTATCAAGAGAGAAAAAGTTGTGCAAGGCAGCACAACAACAGTTGAGAATACACCTGTGTCAACCGGTGATAATTCTCAGTAGAGCACAAATAGAGATCACATCTGGCTAAACATAGCCTTCTGTAAAGATCTTAATTCTATTGTTTTCTAGCAAACTACAATAGACAAATCCCAGTATTTGGATGGACTTTAACAAGTCCCTTGTATCAAAATCCCTTAACCGGGTGACATCTTTCAAGGTGTCTGAAGTCCCTTAAGAGGGCAGGTCTTAACAGATCTTACTGTAACAAATTCTTTGACCGGGTCGCACCTAGCAAGTGCATTTTATCCCTTGACCGGGCAAGCTCTTAATAGGGCGTACTTCAGAAAAGTACAAATTGTTGGTTCCTGTATAAGATTTTACACTCCATGAGATACCAATATGCTTATGACTGATGTTAAGGAGTGGTTAATTCCAAATATGAGAAATCTATAAGCAACTGGACCAAGTATAGGGACAAGACTGCCCTCTTCACTTCTGGCTCTGCAAAACCAAGGCGGGTACACCTGATCCAAATAGATACAACTCTGTTCTTTACCTAATACTGGATCTTACAACAGATAACAATGAGAAAGTACTAAATAACAACCTATTATTCATTGACTCTCCATCACTGGGTAGGACAACTGTAAATGTAAATAAAACTGAAATAACTGGTATTGATTATATGTTTTCTTGCAGAATGTAAACAACCATGCCAAAGATGCACCAGTATAGGAGATACTAATTTCTGATTAGTGCCTTATCCATTGGGCAATATATCTGAGATAGAGACAAAATACAAGAACACAGATTCCAAGCCATAAACACAACAAACCAGATTCATACACTGCTTACAAACATCCTTCCTGATTGAACCAAATGAATCTATTCTTCACTCAGAGACTTTTAACCTGATCCTAGATCAAGGCTGAGAGATAAAACATATACACAAGTAAACCCTGTGCAAAGAGTCAAAAAACTCAAAACCCAAGAAATACAACTGAAGGAGAGATCTAAAAACTGAAAACTGTATTAAGTATGAGGACTCAAGTTTTTGTATTACAAACCATTTCAGAATACAACACCTAGACAATATGCAAAAGATACAGAAGGTTTTTCTACTGTATTGACACAACTTAGCAAAACATATTACAATCTAGACTGAGGATACACACTTAGCTTTTCAGCTTCCTGTGTCAAGAATTTCCAGCCAGCTCTTCTAAATGATCAAAAAATTCCTTTTATAGGAACAAAGATACAACAAAAATATCATTTAGGGCATCTTTAGGGCAACATAGTCAGCCCTAAGACTATAAAAAAAAAACTCAGACAAAATTGATATTATTTACAATCTAGAAACTTCTTTTACAAAAATCTGCATCTTTACCCAAAATTGACCTTGGAATTACACAGTCCATTACTACTCTCACCAACTTTGTTGAATCTTGTTTTTATTGCCACCATTGCGTTCCTCATTCCAAGCCGATTCCGAAAACATATAATATGTATATATTTGGGTAAAAAATATATTGACACCTTTAGGGCAACTTTGTCGAATCTTGTTTTTATTGCCACCATTGTGTTCCTCATTCCGAGCCGATTCCGAAAACATATAATATGTATATATTTGGGTAAAAAATATATTGACACCTTTAGGACAACAAAAATATCATTTAGGGCATCTTTAGGGCAACATAGTCAGCCCTAAGACCGTAAAAAAAAAAACTTAGACAAAACTGATATTATTTACAATCTAGAAACTTCTTTTACAAAAATCTGCATCTTTACCCAAAATTGACCTCGGAATTACACAGTCCATTACTGCTTTCACCAACTTTGTCGAATCTTGTTTTTATTGCCACCATTGCGTTCCTCCTTCCGAGCCGATTCCGAAAACATATAATATGTATATATTTGGGTAAAAAATAAGCCCTGAGCATCATTTTTTGTGAACAACCTCCATTATTTGAATTTTTGACCTTTTGATATAGTTTGACTATTCAAATTCGAAATTAATAACTTTATGCAAGCCTCAAATTTCGAGATGGGCCCCATGCCACTTGGCATCACCTGATTCGTTGATCTGGCCACTCATCACCCTGCTAGACCCGTCAGCATACCCCTGCCACATGGCACTCTTCGGTTGGCTGGCCTCGCTGACTGTGCATCCACCCGACAGCACACCTCGGGACATGTGTCGGCACGTCGCCATACCGCCATGGTAACCAGTGAGCATCTTCAACCTCACGCTTTAGCGATGACTGTCGGATCGGCACGCATCCCAAGGCGGCCGACCATCTGTGCAAGCTCTGCTTCGTTTGCGCCCCGTCACCATCCTCTGCCAAGTGTCACATTCTGATTGGTCGTTGAATCCATCTGGGCGCCTAGCTGTACAATCTTGCCATGTCATCAGGTGCCATGTGTCAGCACGTCGCTGATCCCGCTATACTAACCGGCGTGCAACTTCAACTTGGTGCTTTGGCGACGGTTGTCGATCTGGCGCGCATCTCAATGTGTGAACAGGCCTGCACATTATATATTTTGCTAAAATATTTGTTACCTTGTGTATGTGGGGTCCACCATTTTCGTCAACATCCAATTGTCCACCTTGGCTTCCGCGCACATGGGAGGCCCCACACAAAGTCCTCCCTCCTTCCCTTCACTTTACCATTCATTGGCGTGGTGTTTCTTTTAAATGCTTTGTACTCACATAACAGTGTGAATGTGGGATAATTCCCCAACATGTTTTTTCATTTTTCCCAGCCAGTAGTCCCTCCATATACGCACAGAGCCCCTGATTTATACTGACAATGCAAAATATTTAATATATAAGCTCCCTGTCCTTTGTGTGAGCTTCTCTTTTATTATTTATGCTGGCAGTCCACCAAAATGTGTTGACAACATTCCCTAAGTCATTTGCGTGAGTAGGCCTTGCTGTATATACTCTAAGTTGGTGTTTGCAACCTGGTGTGTGAGCATAATTGTGCAGATCCGCCCCTCCAAGGCGTGTTCAAACTACTAAAAATGGCGCACAAGGCACCCCCTAACACATAGCACATCGAGATGAAAGAAGACACAGCGCCTCTTATTATTCCTACTTGGGCGCGTACACATGTCTTCAAATTCAAACACAATCCCAAATGGGAGGCTCACACAAGTAACTAAGGAAACTTACGCATGCTACTTCCCTCTGCAACTGCGACAAATGCCAATGGGGAAACACAAATACTTCCCAATCTGCAAACACACTCCCCTTCTATGCACAAGCCCATGGCATTGACGTGCATCCATGATTTGGGGTACAAAGCTTTCTTGGCTGGCCTGTGCATCAAAAAGAATGTACATAGCACATTTTTGAGTGCGTCCAACACCTCAAAGCATGCGGATCCATCACCTATGTAATGACTGGTGCTGCATGGGATAATACACACACCTCTGTTTAGAGCTCACAACCCCATCTCATGCAACACCCACTCCATTCCTTCCTTCACACCTGGGGTGCTTCCAGATATACATTTGATTTACGTTGGAATCCATCATTCACATGCTTCACACAATCCACTGGCATCTTACCTTAACACGCTGGTTGCTTTCTATTAAATGATGGCTGTGTACATATGTTACACATTCTTCTCGTGTTTAGCCTCTCATTGATTTGGAGACAGCACCTTCTAATGAGGCTCATGGTCTGCAAAATTGGTGCTGCAATTCATGGTATATGCACAATCCATTACAATCAATGCCTGCAGCCTTAAAAGAGACATGTATTACCTGGATGCGTGCTACAAGTCTCAACATTGTACATGCTCTCTTGGTGCGTGAGTGCACCCAAACCTTCCAAGATGTGTGCAGCGCTGGATAATGCGCATAGTGAATCTAAAACCGCATACATTTCCTACAAACATTGCAGCATTCATTGTTCGGCGTGTGCTACTTGATTTGAGCTGAGAATGAACTTCTCTTCACTTTTAGTAACGTTTGAATTATGAAGATTGCCATAATGTTCTCCAGCATTCGTTGAACCAGTATTGAAGTTAGCTACAAGAGCTGAAACTTGTTCCTATTTTCCTGATCTATTTTCATCACCGTAGTCCTGGAGAACTTTCCCGAAGTGGCAAAGAGTCTAGGCTACGTTCTCAATTTCATTGGGTCTTATACTTTCTAGCTTCTGATGTTTTCTTTCTCAGATTGATGAATCATATTTTCTATTACCCTGAATACATTTGTCACTGTCACTTGTGTTGAATCATCCAATCCAGTCAACGCATTTAATGCTTACATCATGCTAATTGAAGGAGCTTGAATAGGAGATAAAGTATCTTGAGGTAATGCACCTCAAAATTCCATCCATTTTGCTCTACTTGGTCACTCGTACTTATTTCATCATATTCTTGTTTGAAACTTCTTCCCTCTTTCGTATTCATGAAAATCATGATATGTTCATCTTTTAAAATAACAAGGCAGGTCGGGCCCCAAGTGGGTCCGGCCTAAAAAATTTTCGAACTCAAACAACCAGCCTTGAAAACATCTAGAACGATTGGCATCTGCGAACGGATCCAACCAGAAAACCGGATACCAAAAAAAACTTCAAAATTTTACAATTTCGCCAGTCGCCAAACTTAATTAAAATGCCTCTAGTCGCGCCAATAAAACATCAGTCAAATCATAACACTGAACGCTGAAACTTGGTGGACATGAACTTTATACTACAGATAACAATCTTGTCAGACGGCTTCGCCCAGAAATGAATGAAGCGAGAGATTTTAAAGCTTGAAAATGCCCATTCAGAATTGCCGACAGAACGCAAACTGAAAACACTGCCGACTGCCCCGGAAAGAGACGAACTAAAAATATCAAATGACGAGCTGGAGACGAGCCACTGGATCTAGAAGAAATGTCATCAACAAAGATCGTAACAAGACAATCCTCAACTGGAGACGATTGCCCGTTCAAAAGCTACGAATTTTCGAAAATAGCCACTTTGCAAAGTTTTATATCCGTACTTTTCAACATTGAAAGCATTTTGTCTGACCTGGCAATCCGATCAAATGTAACTCACATGGTCTGAAACCCTGAATATAGATACTCTCTCATACACAGAAAACAAGGCCATAACTAGTTTCATCATACGATCAATTGGCTATTCGGAAATAATCTCCAAAATTGTGCCCTCAGAACACCCTGAACTGAAAATAGTCAAATTCATAGAAATTGGGTTTGGAATCGATTGAGAAAAGTCATCAATCGGATTCGTCATAATCTGAAACTTATCATGGAGAATCACTTTGATGTCTACATTATGGATCAACCTTCAATTATGCTTGACCTCGATCCGGGCGCAAATGGCAAAATCTCAAAGTGAGCCACTCACAAAACTGAACTATGCACTGCTGAAGAAACTTAACAATCTACAAACTGAATGGCTCTGGCAAACATGTCAAACGGGCACATGGGAGGCTGAAAATCGGCAAGATGATTCATTCCCATGCCTACAACACGATGCAACAACTGGCACCTCTTGATCAATCACAGAGCATCTGATGCACTCATCCGAACAGGGCCTCCAACTAAACTGTGCAACTGACCTTCAAAATGTTAGAAACTGGAAATGGAATCAGATTGGCAAACTAGGCAAATGGATTCGTCATGGCCTATAAACTGAAACACAAAAAGTATTTGACCACTGGAAAACATAGCAAAAGAAAATTTCTCAATAGGGTCACAGGGTCAAAAGTTATAACCAGTTAAACAGGCCCTTCCAGAACTCTAAATAATTACACAAGTACATGAAAATAACAAACTACCAACTTTGAGGGGTTCGAAACCTAATCAAACGGATTTGAAATGACTTGAAAATTGAAACATAGGTTTTTTGATATGCATTGTAAACATTCTCAAAGTGATAGGTCATGAAACATAACAGGACACAAGATATTCAAATACAAACAGGGCCCGCTACAGTGATTTGACACCTAGGCAAAAATGCAGATTTGAGTGAACACCTTGAAATGGGTACTCCCTAAACACTTCAAATTTAAAATTTAGGAGCTGGAACCCACTGCATATGTCAAATAAAAGGTGTTGAACCCGTTCCCCAAGCTGTATCTCATGAAATTCATCAGGTCCATCTCTGTGTGCACTTGGACTAGGGTCTCTTTAAACTGTTCCTTTGAAGCACTGAAAATCACCTTAGGAAAATTTTATGAACATGGACTCAAAACCACATGGATTTTTCATAGTACTAACACAAATATTGTGAGGTCTCCTCACACTGTGGTTTTTACCCTAACCGGGTTTCCACGTGATAAATCTGGTGTCACTTTGTTTTTGATTCACTTACTGTTTTATTTGCTTAAAATTGTTTGCTTTGGTGCTGTAAGTTTACTTCACTGGATTAAAGAAAAAAGTGAAGAATTTTTAAGTGCTAATTCATCCCTCCCCTCTCAGCACCGGTTGGGACTGTCAATTGGTATCAGAGCTTGGTTCTGTTTTTCTTTGTTGCTTAACCGCACAGGGAGAAAGCTATGATGATGAGAAAGGAAGGACCAAAGTTTTCCAAAGAAAACTTCACCTTATGGTGCAGCAAAATGAATCTATATATGAAGACCAATGGTGACCAGTACTGGAAACATGCTACCAATGACTACAGTGAGTCTGCTGGTACCTTGACCCCTGATGAAGAGAAAATTAAGACTGAGCATACGGCTGCCATGGACATGATAGCTAGCACCTTACCCGATCGCGTGTATGCTGAAATTGAACATCTCGACTCCGCCTGCAAAATGTGGAAAAAGTTACAAACAGTCTATGGAGGAGATCCCAATGTTCAGAGAGCCAAGGTCAAAAGCCTCAAGGGAAAGTATGACGACATGAGGATGAATGATGGAGAAGATATTGAGCAATATAGCAACCGAATCAAGGAAGTGATCAACTCCATTAGAAGCGCTGGAGGCAAGCTGACTAAAGAAGAGGTGGTGAGCAAAATACTAAGAACTCTCAGACCTCAGTATGCCATAAAGATCTCTACCATTCAAGAGCTCAGATCCGTGAGTAACGATCAAGTCACTCTAGACTCCCTAATCGGTAAGCTAGCTGCCTTTGAATTAAGAAACTTTGATAATAGCTTATCTGTTTAGGAAGCAGCATTTAAATCATCGGTCAATGCCTCTTCCACCAAAAGGGGAAGAGAAACCGGTAGCTTTTCTACCAGTAAGATCGGCAACCTCATTGAGAATCTGCTCTCAGAGGAGACGGAGCAAGATGAGTTTGAAGCTCTGATTGCTAAGAGATTCCCCAGAGGGAAAGGGAAGTATAAAGGGAAACTCCCTTTAAAATGCTTCTCTTGTAACAAAATAGGACACATTGTTGCCCGATGTCCAGATAATGAAAACAGAGACAAAAGAGACCGGTTCAAGAACAAAGGAAAGCAGGAATGCTATCTTGCGGAGGAAGGAGTCACAGACAATGAGTCTGAAGACTCAGAAGATCCAGAAATTGCATTTGTTGCAATAAAGGAGGAGAGCCCAGCTCTTAATGAAGTTGCACTCATATCCAGTTCACATCAGTATGACGATTGGATCATTGACAGCGGATGCACTCACCATATGACCGGTGACAAGAGCAAGTTCATCAACTTGGAGCTCAACGACAGCGGATCAGTCACATTTGGAAATGATGACCCTTGTGCCATCAAGGGTAAGGGATCTATTGTTCTCTGCAATAATGCTGTCTGTGAAGATGTGTACTGGGTCGAAGGACTCAGGTGTAACCTGATGAGTGTTGCACAGCTAAACAACAAAGGTTTCCAGTTGGAATTTGGTCAAGGCTCCTGCGTAGTCAAAAATCAATCTGGATCTCACGTTGCAACCGGTAGACAGAGCAAAGGCAATCTGTTCTACCTAGACTCAACAGAAGGAGCCTGTTTAATTGCTTCTGTCAAAGGAGAATCAAGCAAGATTGGTCTTATCTCGAAAGAAGACAATAGCTGGCTATAGCACAAGAGGCTCTGCCATATAAACTTTTACAACATTGTCAAAGTAAGCAGGAAGAAATCGGTCAGAGGACTCCCAAAAATTGCAAAACCCATGGGAGGTATTTGTAAGGATTGTCAGTTAGGAAAACTGACAGGAGCAAGTTTCGGTAGCAAGTCTTTCTTTGCTGAAAATGTTCTAGATCTTGTACACACAGACTTGTGTGGACCAATGAGGACAAAGAGCTATCATGGAGACCGGTATTCATGTTGTTCGTAGATGATTTCTCGAGAATGATGTGGACACTCTTTCTCCGTGAAAAATCGGAAGCCTTTCACATGTTCAAAATTTACAAGGCTAGAGTGGAAAAGGAAACTAGTAGAAGCTTGAAATGTCTGAGGTCGGACAGAGGAGGTGAGTACACCTCTCAGGAGTTTACTCATTACTGTGAGGAACATGGTATACAGAGACAGTTCTCTGCACCTAGGACTCCTCAGCAGAATGGAGTAGCAGAAAGAAGAAACAGAACACTGATCGACTGTGCCAGAACCCTGTTGATCCAAAAGAATCTTCCTCATCACTTCTAGAGAGAAGCTGTCAGCACCGTTGTGTATACAATCAACCGAGTTCAAGTCAAAAAGGGAACCGGTAAGATGCCTTACGAACTATGGTTTAAGCATACTCCTAGTGTAGGCTACTTCAGAATCTTTGGTAGTAAATGTTATATCAAAAGAGAAATGTTTTCTGGGAAGTTTGATCCCTAGAGTGATGAAGGAACATTTCTGGGTTACTCTACCAAAAGCAAAGCCTATCGGTGTCTGAACAAAAGAACAAGCAAGATAATTGAAAGCATCAATGTAAAAATTGATGAATCATCTGAACCAAACAAGAGGACCGGACATGTCAATCATGAAAATTTTAAACTTACTAATGGAGGAGATGTCTTTGAGTTTCATGAAGCAACAACCGAAGAAGAGGAGACAACTCCCATTGACAGAAATCAAGACCAAGAGACTGTGCCTGAAGTTGACAGGACACCCCAGGATGGTGAACAAGTAGATGTTCAAAACCATGATGAAGATATTGCTCAACAAGATGAACTGGATCAAGAATAGAGGCCGGCTCTTCCAAGGTATGTCACATATCACTCTACTGACAATATAATTGGTGACAGACATGGGAACATCCTGACCAGGAAAAAGGCCAAAGAGAACGTCTATCTTCTCTCATGTGTTGAGCCCAAAACCACCAGAGAAGCCCTTGAAGATGAAAATTGGGTCAAGGCCATTGACGAAGAAATTGAGCAAATAGAAAAGAATGACACATGGGAACTTGTGCCAAGACCTCATGACAAAAACGTAATTGGGACTAAATGGGTGTACAGAAACAAACTAAATGAGGATGGGAAAGTCATCAGAAATAAAGCAAGGCTGGTTTGCAAAGGCTATGCTCAGGAAGCTAGACTGGACTATGGAGAAACTTTTGCACTAGTAGCCAGACTGGAAGGGGTGAGAATTCTTCTTGCCTATGCAGCTCACAAAGGGTTTAAAGTGTACTAGATGGATGTGAAGTCTGCATTCCTCAATGAAATACTAGAAGAAGAAGTCTACATTGAGCAACCAGAAGGGTTTACATCTGCTCAAAAGACTGATATGGTCTGCAAACTAAAAAAGACTCTATATGGGCTCAAGCAGGACCCCAAGGGTTTGGTATGAAAGGTTGCATTCATATCTTCTTACAATTGGATTCATCAGAACCGGTGACAACAACAATATGTATCTTAAAACCGGAAAGGATGGAAATCTAATTGCTGAGATCTTTGTTGATGACATCATCTTTGGAGGAGATGACAAAATGAGCAAAGCATTTGCTGAAGAAATGAAGAAAGAACTTGAGATGTCTATGATAGGGCCCATAAAATTCTTTATTGGACTACAGGTCCATCAGCTAAAAGAAGGTATCTTCATCTCTCAGTCCAAGTACATAAAAGAAATTCTCAAGACTTTTGGACTAGAAGAATCCAAACCGGTTGGAACTCCAATGATAACTAATCTTAAGTTATCAAAGGAGAATGATGCCAAAGAAGTCAATGAAATAATGTATCGGTCCATGATAGGAAAATTGCAGTATGCTGTTCACAGCAGAGCGAACATTGCTCATGCAGTTGGCATAGTAGCAAGATTCTCTGCTAATCCCAAGGAAACACATCTAATTGCAGTAAAGAGAATCTTCAGATATCTAAAGGGAATCGAGGAATATGGCTTATGGTTTCCACACAAGGGTGGATTCCAAATTAAAGTCTACACAGATGCAGACTGGGCTGGCAACGTGGATGATAGAAAGAGCACAAGTGGTAGTGCATTCTTTCTAGGTGCAAGAATAGTATCGTGGACAAGTAAGAAGCAGAATTGCATTTCACAATCCACTGCTGAAGCTAAATATGTTGCTGCTGCAATAAACTGCACATAGGTGATCTGGATCAAACAATTGCTGTAAGGTATTCAGGAACAGGTACCTAAACCGATCACAATTCACTGTGATAGTACCAGTGCCATAAACATATCCAAAAATCATGTTATGCACTCCAAGACCAAGCACATTGCCATCAAGTATCACTACTTGAGGGAACTTGTACAGAACAAAGAAGTAAGATTGGAGTATGTGTCCACAAAAGAACAGATTGCTGATATATTCACAAAGCCATTACCAAAGAGTACCTTTGAGTATCTCAGAGGTAGACTGGGGGTTGTACCCCTCTTAGATCATTGGTAATCATCAACAGGAAGTCATCAGTTCATTATGATTCAAAAAGTTACATCTTATCTTCTATGAACTGATGAAAAGAATTGCTGCTCGCAGGGGGAGCAGAGTATACAAATCTTCTTGATTAGCCTTTTTGCATTCTTTTGTCAAAAAGGGGGAGAATATGATCATATTTTTGCCATCAATGCCAAAGGGGGAGATTGTTGGCATCACTAACCAGTAAGCTCTCTACTGGTCCAAGTGTTGTCATTGATTGGCAAAAGAGGATAGAGATTTGTTGTCTCTATTATAAAGGGGACTCTTCATCAAGAGAGGCTGTGAAACCGGTCACTACACTCAGCATCAGCAACCAGACAATGTACTCAGGAGAGAAGAGTGTTAGTCACTACACTAAGCATCAGCAACCGGACAATGTACTCAGTAGAGAAGAGTGTATCCTAGTATGAACCAAGGATCGACCTCAACTGGTATAGACAAGTACAAATACAAGCATATCCAAGTAATGTCTATAACACAACCGGAACAGTGCAACCGGTAGTCCGCACAAAAGTAGCACACCTAGGGACGTGTAACCGGTAAGCTAAGAAAGAGACAGCAGTAGACTCTTACCTGTTTATAGCACGAAGAACTCAACCAATATATTATACAGACTCCAATATGTACCGAGGAAGTCATAATCGACTGTCTGTTCCAACCAGCTCTTCTTGATTGAGATTTATTGTAGTAAATCCGAGTGATCTTGAGTTGTCTTGGTTATCGGTTCAAGGCACAGGTAAAGGATTTAAAGCTGGAATCAATGGTTTCTTGAGGCACAATTGAAGGATTTAAAGCCGGAATTAGTGGCTTTAAATCAAAGTGTTATCTCTTGTGAAGAAAGGTTGCCTGACACGCAATTGTTGCTTTCTTTATGAAGTGGATGAAGCCAGAGCTTGCATCGAATGCTTGCTCATAGAACAAACACTTCACTAACTAATGAATTCATTGGATCTTAGGATTAGGTCATGTATTTGAGGCACAATCAGGGCAACAAAATTGAATATATTCTTATGTCTGTTAAGAAGAAGAATTGCCTTCATTCTGCTAAGAAAAAGAGTGAGCCTATATGCTACAGAAGCAAGGGTTAGAAAAGTATCAAGGGTTAGAGAAAATCAAGAGAGAAAAAGTTGTGCAAGGCAGCACAACAACAGTTGAGAATACACCTGTGTCAACTGGTGATAATTCTCAGTAGAGCACAAATAGAGATCACATCTGGCTAAGTAGAGCCTTTTGTAAAGATCTTAATTCTATTGTTTTCTAGCAAACTACAATAGACAAATCCCAATATTTGGGTGGACTTTAACAAGTCTCTTGTATCAAAATCCCTTAATTGAGTGACATCTTTCAAGGTGTTTGAAGTCCATTAACCGAGCAGGTCTTAACAGATCTTACTGTAACAAATCCCTTAACTGGGTCGCACCTAGCAAGTGCGTTTTATCCCTTGACCGGGCAAGCTCTTAACAGGGCGTACTTCAGAAAAGTACAAATATTGTGAGGTCTCCTCACACCGTGGTTTTTACCCTAACCGGGTTTCCACGTGATAAATCTGGTGTCACTTTGTGTTTGATTCACTTACTGTTTTATTTGCTTAAAACTGTTTGCTTTGGTGCTGTAAGTTTACTTCACTGGATTAAAGAAAATAGTGAAGAATTTTTAAGTGTTGATTCACCCCTCCCCTCTCAGCACCGGTTGGGACTGTCACTATTTTCTTCATCAATCTCCATTAGATCATATCCATAGTCTCCAAGCTCAAGATACTTGTTAACCCTACTAGTGCTCGCAAGGCATGATGAGGTCTTTTTTTCATTATGAATAGTTGCCTTAAATGCAATTTCTATCTTAGGTACTGAATCTTGTAATGCTGCCACCTCAAAAGTAGTTAACTTAGCTATCAACATCTCTCTATTGAATTTCTGAGTCAGTGGAATGATCTCCTCAATCGCCTGCACTTTGGTCTTGTAAACCGGTGTCAAAGATCTCATAATCTTTGCGATGACCTCTTCTTCAGTATAAGTACCCCCTGAATTTCTGATCCCTGTAATAACTTTTGAAACCCTCTGGACATAAGCTCTGACATTTTCATCTTCTCGCATTTTTAGGTTTTCCATCTGTCTTCTAGTTTTGTAACTTTGCCTGCTTGGTGTACTTGTCTCCTTCATAAAGTGCTTCCAGTCTTCCCCAAATTTCATGAGCTGAATCAAGATACTTAACCTCGGTGAATTCTACTTCAGATAGTGCGCTTATCAAAGCTTCCCTTGCAACCATATTGCAGGAAAAAATCTTCTTTTCATCATCAGTAACATTAGGCAAATCTCTTTCTGCAAGAATCTTTTCCTTGATCTTTGTAATCATCCAATAATCAATTCCTAGGCAGAACAAATGTGTCATCTTTTTCTTCTAGCTGTCAAAGTTTTCAGCATCAAATTTAGGACTGTCCTTCCTGTAATAAGCCATCTTCTGATCACCTCAGGCAGTCAAGCTTTCTCTTTGAGGACCAATAGCTCTGATTCCTATTGTTGGATACAACTGAGAGGGGGGGAATCAGTTGTATGTCATTAATATAAAACTTTATCTTTTCATATCAAAACAGTAAATGCAAAATTGAAACCTCAAATGCAACACAGATCATAACACCAAGAATTGTTTTTGAGGAAACCATGTTAAGGGAAAAACCTCGGTGGGGATGGAACCCACAAATAATGCACTAGTAATAAAGTATTTTAGTTACAAGATCTTGCCCTGTTAAGAGCAGATAAATACAACTAGTACAAAGTCCTTGTTAAAGGACAAACTCCTTTCTTCAAGTCAGCAACCCTATTAGGAGTTGATAGGACATTCCTTTCTTCATTCGGAGCAACTTGCCCAATGTGAAGGTTAAATCCACCTTTTGAAGGTTAAACCCACCTTTTGGAACCACTGTCCAAATGGAAATTATATAAATATTCTGATTACAAATAATGAATTGACTAACAACTCCTTTGCTAAAATAGTTTCAATCAAGTACAATTGTCACTTAGCTTGCTCTACATCAACAGTCCTTGCATCCACCACACTCACACACTTCGCATCACTTGATTTACTCTTTTATACAAGATACAAATGATTTATTAGGTCGGCACCAATTAGGACTTTCCTAATTAAAATGATTTACATAAACTCTTGTCAAGATACACACGGGATCTTGGACAAGCAAATAACAAACATCAGTCGGCCAAGATACTCCATAATCCATAACTTATCTTCGCACAAGGTAGAACACACTACATTTCATAGGTCGGCATCAAATAAGACTTCTCACGGTCACACGCTACAAGTGACATCACCACGCTCCTTGCAACCTCATGTCCACATAAGATGAAGTGCCACGTCCTAAGCTCGCCTGACATAACTTCATCTCACATACATGCCATACTCAAAATTACAATAACCATTTCACTATTTTTCCTTTGCACTGTCCTGTGACTAGTCCACACTGTTTCCACTGTAACTTACTATAACCAATTAATCAGATTCTGTGATCACAGACAACCATTCTGAACACTGTCTAGTACCAAAATATAAGCTTGCAGATTTAGAGACGTAACACAGATCATCGCATGCCTTCTACACTCTTTCCTACACTTAGTGAAACATTCTGCTTAACATCTTCTTCACCAGTCCTGCGATCTTTCAAATCATATGTTGACATCAATGACAACACATGAATGTCAGCAACATTCCTAACAGACTCTAATTTGGGCCAACTTGTTCTATTTGGGCCAATGAGATCATTTTAAATTAATCTTTTATGCTCATGAATAGGCCGACTTTTGAGGATGGAATGTAAATTCTAAACCATCAAACTACCAAATGGTGTGATCTCTTCATTCCCCACCGATCTGATTTTAAGCCCACGTGAATCTGGGAAAAAATATGGAGCGGGTTGAGATTATGAATCTCGACAAGGGGGCAGATTTTGCCCCTTACTCAAGATTATATTCTTTACTTTTTGCTCCCAATTTTGTTATACGATGCCACTTAGAGAAGGCGACACCCAATCTCCTCACCTCAAACTTGCTATTTTACTTTGCCAAGGTAGAAATCTAGGTGGTCTTGAGATAAGGAATCTTGACTAGGGGGCGGATTTCGACTCTTAGTCAGGATTATTCTTGATCATCCTCATTGACTACTAGTTGCTCTTTCACCTCAATTTCATTTTCCAAGTCTCATCCAAGGTTTGTTGGTTGAAGCTTATCAATTGTAATCTGCATTTGAGAACCATTTGAAGCCATTTGCATCTGATCTTGCTCATCATTTGCCCAAGATTTTAACCTTCATCCATCAAAACATCATTGCTATTTTGCCTTTAGTCTTCATTTTGTCCCATTTTGAGCAATTTGGAGTTTGGAATCCACATCAAAAGTCACCAAATTTAGGGCAGAAATCTGATATGAGTTGGGATTTTGACCAAGTATTGGGACAGAATTTTCAAGTATGTTGGGATTTTGAATCCTGAGAGGGGTTCGGATTCCATTTGTTCACTTGGACCTCATGATTGAATTCAATCTCCCAATCCTCCATTCTGCTTGGTTTTGATCTGATTTGCATTGTTTTGGTCACTGAAGTTACAAATTCATTGTTTTTGCCTTGAATCATCCTCAACTCTTTCCATTTTACATTTGATCCTCACCCCCTTTGTCTACTTTGACCTCGCCCAAACTAGAGGGTGGAATTTTGACTTGTGTTGGGATTATGAATCCTAACTAGGGGTCTGAATCCGACACCAAGTCATGATTTTTCTTCTTTCACTTAGTTTCCCATTTTATTGATTCACTTCCCTCTCCTTGCATTTCATAATACAACATGACTTCCAAGGGCGATTTTCATGCTTTGTCTATCTAATTTGTACCTTGATTGAAATTTACTAATAACTGATTTCTTCGACACTCTCCTTCGAGGTTTGTTCATTTGTTTCCAAGTCTTTGTCTGATTCTCATCCTTCCACCATCAAATTTGGCCCATCTACATCAATTTAGAGATGAAATACTTGGGCAGAGATTCAAGGGGTGTCGGGATTTTGACTTAGGAAGGGGCGAAAATCTGATGATAGTCAGGATTTTGAGTCCTGAGATCAGGTTGAAATTTGATCTGTTCTTACTTTACTTTTGCAAGTTGACTTCTCAAAATCATCATTTTGTTGCTCTTAACTTGTTCTTTTCATCATTTTGCACTTGAAACTCGCCTTGTAGTCAGTTGGAAACCATCCAAACTTGGGCAGAATTTTGGGGGTTGTCGAGATTGTCAATCTTGAGACATGGTTGAACTTTGACCTAGTGTCGAGATTTTCAATTTTGCAAGTTAATTTCCAATTTTTCAATTCAGTTTCTTTAGCTTAGAGGGCGAAATGATTTATATAAAATAAAACATTTAAGTTACATTTCTTATACTTTAAGTTATATTTTATATAAATATTGTCAGGATGTTTGAGATAGGTTTCAGGTTCATAAGAGCTATAATAAAGATTTTAGATTTTGAGAGTTCCGAAAAATTCCAGATAGACAAATTTTAGGATTCAACATGCTTCCATCAGTGTTATCTTCCATAACCTCTCTTGACTTGCCAAAACAAGTTTGATATTAGAAAAAGGATTTTCAAAAGATTCAAACTCATTTCATCATAAACCTCTTGATTTCAACTCCATATCCTTGACTAGCTTAGCCCAGCTCTCTTTTCATCATTTCACACTTGAAACTCGCCTTGTAGTCACTTGGAAACCATTCAGACTTGGGCAGAATTATGGGGGTTGTCGAGATTGTCAATCTTGAGACATGGTCGAATTTCGACCTAGTGTCAAGATTTTCAATTTTGCAAGTTAACTTCCAATTCTTCAATTCAGTTTCTTTAGCTCGGAGGGCGAAATGATTTATATAAAATAAAACATTTAAGTATAAGTTACATTTCTTATACTTTAAGTTATATTTCATATAAATACTATCAGGATGTTTGAGATAGGTTTCAGGCTCATAAGAGTTATAATAAAGATTTTAGATTTTGGGAGTTTCCAAAAATTCCGAACAGCCAAATTTTAGGATTCAACATGCCTCCATCAATGTTATCTTCCATAATTTCTCTTGACTTGCCAAAACAAGTTTGATATTAAAACAAGGATTTTCAAAAGATTCAAACTCATTTCATCACAAACCCCTTGATTTCAAGTCCATATCCTTGACTAGCTTAGCCCAACTCTTGTTCACATCCCTAACTGACTTGACTACCCAACGAGCCAAAGTTGCCCAAACTCATCACTAAGACTTGGAGACTCGAAAATTGCCACCACCTAAGACCACTACTATTGCCAAAGAAAAAGAGGGGGTCTCCATTTGCAATGGGGCGATGGTGTGAAAACCTCACAATAGGAGGTTGTAATGAACAACCACTAGATAATTCAACCTCTCTATAGACAATCTATTGCGCCTCTTGGAGTGTATGTGCTCAAACATACTCCAACTGTGCTTGCAACTCGAAGCACAACATGGTAGATGCAATATATGGATGGCAATCCTCTGAAGGTTTGGTGTTTTAGCACCAAACATTTGCCACCATCTATCTGAGATAAAGAAAAGAAAAAGAAGCCATTCTCTTTTCCAACTTAAAAATTTTTAGTTATAAAATCAAATTATGCACTTAAAATATATTTTACTTGGCTGCAATTCTATCTGATCGGTGTTGCAAATTTGACGAGAGAAGAGCTCCCCTTGTGCATTATCGAAGGCCTCTATCTTGTGGACTGTAGTGCTGATATCAATATCACCGGGAGACATCCGCTCTACAACTGAGTAGAGCCCATTAAGAACCTCCTCATCCACCTTGAAATTAGGGCAGAAATGGAATGCTAGATTGAGGTAATAAGCGGCTGCATGGATGGGCTTATGAGGCTAGAGGTTGTTGATATTTGTGGCCTTTTTCGGAAAGATCAAATAGATGACATGTATGCTGAGATGAATAATAAATAATATATCTATTATTTATTATTTATCTCAACACACATCTCATAAATTATTGTATTAAACTCTAAAGAAACATCCTTATATTGTCCTAGAGGGACGACTTAATATTGGCAAGAGGGACGTCTTGCATATTAAATATTATATTTGATAAGGAGGGACAACTTGCACATTGGATATTATATATCTGGCCGACTTACTTGTGCAAGTCGGCTGCATTAATAAGGAAGAGTCACACCTCTTGAATGCATATAAAGGTGGAGTTATGGTGTGAATATGGCAAGCATCAAAAACATAACGTGTCTGCCTAATTTTGCACCATAACAACAGATAAGCAGATCCATTCTAATCTGATCCATAGCAGTAACAATTCATACTAAAGTTACAGTCATTCCTAGAGGAAGAATAGCACACCAAAAAGCGCAATATATAGTGAACTTAAAGGACTATACAAAGCAGATTTAGAGGACAAAATATAGTAGATTTGGAGGACGAAAAATAGCAAAATTGGAGGACAAGTTGAAACAGACATAGAGGTTGAATTATAACAGCAAATTGAAGGCATCATCAAGGAGACTCTACTACAGACTTCAAAACCGGGTCTTTTCTATTCTTCTATTTATCTATATTTTGGAAAGGGCCTAAATCTTAGTTCTAAAAGATCATCTATAGATTGTTATTTCCTTTCAAAGTTTGAAATATTAATAGAGGTGCCATCTCCTATCAATTATCCCCCAAATGGGATGATACTTACTCTCATAGGAGAACTACTAGGGGCTCAGTGAATAACAAATATTGTGAAACATTAAGAGTTAACATAAGTGTGAATGAAAATAAGAAAAATTAAACAAAAGAAAAATACGAATACAAATTAAAAGTAAAACTAAAAATATAATGTAGAATTTATAAAAGAATTACAAGCACGATCTTTGCACAAGGGGCCCAAAAAGGCTCATAAAAAATGCAATCTGCCACATCAATCCTTGTAGTGGTTGTAGCATAGGATGAAGTCCACTCCTCACCAACAAACATGTGCCTCAAAGTTGCCTTTGATTGAATTAAGGATTGTAATATGATGAAATTGATGGCAAATCTTGTGATAATAGGACGAGCCAACTCCTTCTACCTTGTATATTGCCTCACTACGCTAAGGACCCATGCATGATTGTACATAAATTTGCAAATCTTTTTGGCCTTATCTACACATGTCTTGACCCACGGATTCTTGCCAATATCCTCCAACATGAGGTCAATGCAATGGACAACACATGGAGACCAAAATATGCTCCGGTGTCTCTTTATCAAAAGTTTATCTGCAGCAACATAATTGTTGCATTGTCAATCACCACTTGTACTACATTTTCTTCACCCACCTAACCTATGACTTACTCTATAGCCTCACATAGGCATGTGACATTTTTGCTGTCTGTGGAAGCATCAATGGACTTGAGGAACATGGTGGAATGTGAAAATAAAGAAAAATCAATGATCAATCAATAAATCATAAATTAATTCAAATTATTCAATGCATTTAGGGAAGTATAATGATCAATTGCCTCCACAAGAAAAAGGAAAATTTAAAGCATCCTATTCCTCCTATCGATCCAACCATTAGTCATGATGGTGCAACCCTTTTTGCTCTGATGCCCATGTTGGTCTTGTAATTCAACTTTTACATCATCCACCATTTCTGACAAAATTGGGCCACTTAACTCAAAATCATTAGGGGCTTTGAACCTCACCCCACAAATGGATACAACATCTATCGTGCCTTGCCATTAAGGAGACTTGTTGCAAATGTTAGCAACTTAAGATTGTCATTGTTGTATATTCACAAAGCACCATACGCCGATAAAAGGTCACCGGTCCACTCCGAATACTTAGAAGACATCGGTAGTAGAGGAGACGAGTGTATGCACCGGTAGATAATGAAAAGGGCACTACATCGGTTGGCCGATTCAAGTCAACAGTCCCGGTCTTGGATTGCGTACAGAAGAGTACCGGGTATGAGGATACTCCGGTCTAACCGGGTACAAGGGAACACCGGTCTAAACTGCCAAAAGATCCGCTCCGGATTTTAGGGAAGCAGTTTGAGTTAAAATCAGATTATACGGGATATCCATTGTTTGTAAGTGGAGTTAACTTTTTAACAGGAGTTAACTTTATTTCTACGAATGTCTTGCAAGGTAAACTTCAGATCAGAACGGAAAGCTTAACTTCTAGTTGCATGATTTTATTGTTGAGTTTACAGCCTGGCAGTTCTATGAGTCAAGGGTTTCATGACGGTGAACTCTTGTATAAATATAGGTCATAGGACGCAAGGAAGTTGTTGTTGATTGTTGGCAATTACATAGAGCAGAGGAGAGACATCTTCTGAGAGAAGAGCTACAGACATAGAGGTAGCAGAGATCAACAACCAGACAAACCAAAAAAAAAGGGTATGATCTAAGCAGACATTCAGTGTCATATTAGATCATTGCTTTTGTTGAGTAGAGGAAGCAATTGAAATCTCTTAATTAGGGTGGACCTAATTGGTTCATTGTAAAAATCCCTTAACAGGGTAACATCGTTGTTTACCTGCTGGGGTAAACTTAGTATTGCACAGACATAGTACAGGAAATATAATAAACACAGAATGTATCATAGAATAATAAATACTTTCATTACTCATTCCATACTGGCAAGTACATTTACATCGTAATGATCATACAATCATATCTCCGTGTCCAACCTCCGAGAGAGTATATAAAGTACCCGAAGGGCCACGACCGAAACGTCGTGACATAACTGTCTAGCCTCTCGGTCACTAACGACCGAGAGTAACATAATACTTTACTAATATAATAACCCGTACATACAATTATCCCGACAACATCATCCCCCCCAAAAAAACAAGTCGTCTCCGACGACTTACAACAACAGGGAGATGAAATACACCACATAGAAGAAGAAAATCACTGAGAAGGGGCAGAGGGGCGTCCCTGAAAAGATGAAGTGCCGCCCTCCCCATCAATGCTGCATCTAGTAGGTCTTTTTCGTCACATCCCATTCCTCCTGTGCCTGCACCAAACTGGTCTCCAAAACATACTGTTCAGCTATAGCCTCCGCTAACACCATACTGTCTCCCTAGCCAATCTGACCTTGATAGCCACCCGTGCCAACTTCTCTGCTTCCAACTCCTGGGTACGCTGAGCCAAGTGTTGCTCTACTGCCTCCAACTGGGTGGTCAGCTCCTCCCGAGCTCTCTATGCATCCACCAAGACAGTCTCACGTCCAGCCAACACCTACTCCAAGTGCCTCAAAGCATAGTACCCCTCTTGAAAGACTTGCTCCAGTGCTCTCTTCACCTCCGGCATGCAGACACTCCATGCCTGTAGCAGCTCCGATCTCATCAACAGGTCACACTCTCCAAGGGCTGATAACTGAACCGACTGGGGGTCTAGGGGGCAACGCCCCCAGCGGGGTCGAGGGGCAGCGCCCCCGCGGGGTCCCAGGGCAGAGCCCCAGGCGCGCTCCCTGTCGCGGTACAGGGCGGGGTCGAGGGGCAGCGCCCCCGCCGCCAAGACCAATTTAGCACTCTCAAACCCACACAAAAGTCTATGGAACACACCATTTTGTGATTTTCTTCTGATCCCATACTCTTTTCTGCAAACTGCTTGCATTTTCCTTACTGCCTCATTATGCCCTTCCCTTCGGTACCATAAGTTACTCATTTTGAACTGTTTTGATTTGTCATCGTTTTTTTTTTAACAAAACTTTTCCTCGGCTGTTGCCAGTCCTTGCCATCAATTACCATCTTTCAAATTTCTCCGGCTTTGTTCTCCTTAGCCGTACAGCATGTGCTTTTTATGAACCGTATGGATTTTTCCAGCTCTTAGTAATGGAACGATCGTACGAATGTGGCTCCTCCCTTTGTTTCTACGACAATTATTTCCGAACCTGTCCTCGCTATGCGTCCTCTGTCCGTATGGTATTTTGTTCTCGGACACATTTTATTTCTTTCCTTCCATACGGTGACTGCTGCATAAAAAAAGGGCCAATGCTGGGTTCCGTTGCCGTACGGCATTGACTACGGGTTTGAGTGGCGTACGGCTCAACTATATACTGTCACTCCTTCCGTACGGCGCCATACAAATTGCATTTTAACTATACGGTATTTTAAACACCATGGATGTTACCGCCGTACGGTGCTCTCAGATTGCCGTGTATTGCACAGCCGTACGACACTTGACAGCCATACGACACCTTATATTGCGGATGTTATTAACGTACGGGCATGGATGCTATTGCCGTACGACACTTGACAGCTGTACGACATCCTACAATGCTGTGGCACTTTTGAATGCAGTACGGCCGTATGGTCTGATATTTTGTTTTTCTTTTTTCTTTTTTTTTCTTTTTTATTATTTTTTTTTTTCATTTTTTTTCCACCTTACGGTCATGCATAGCCATACGGGTGTTTTTCAATTTTCTGTCTGGAGGCTTCTCTGGTCACCCGTACGGACGCCTGCCGAGTCCCTCTCGGTTGCTCTGTCCCTCCTTTCGGATCCATCCTCTCCGGGTAAAGTTTCAATTTGGTCCCGTTGATGGCGTCATGTATCCGTTCGTCGAGAGTCCATAACTTGACAGCCCTGTCATAGCCAACTTCCTGACATGTTCCTCGCTTAATCTCATTGTGCAGCCGTTCCCTCAAGCTTTCCTTGTGGCCGAGTCCATTTTCAATGGCCATCCAAAGGCTTGGAACCATAAATTCTATAGGGACCACAGCCTTTTGCCCGTACATAAGAAGAAGGAGAATCAATAGTTTGAAGGTTACAGTCTTCCACACAGGATTCCAGTCGTCTCCCGTGGCGATGGTTTTCGGATTTCTCTCATCCATCTCCGTACCCAGATTCAAAGGTTTTACTGTCGGTTCTTCGTACTTCATAGCCTCCTTGTTTTTAAACTGATGTGCGGGTACGGTGTCCATTGTAGCTTCTCTTTCCTTATACTCCCCGTACTCTCGAGGATATTGATCTGGCTCCTCTTTGTCGACGCTTAATACGTTACAGGAGGGTGAGAACATCTCATAGTCCTCCTGCTGCCAATGGAACAATCCATTTAGTGAATCTGTGTCATCCTCCGAATAGCATCCTCCGAGTTTTAATATGCCTTCGGCATCTGGATCCATCCCCTCTCTCCCTTCGTCTCGTGGGTCATTCTCCCCTTCCGATTCAGATCCCGAGGAAGAGGCAAGTTCCTCGCTCACCAACTGGGTCCGAAGATCAATAGTAAACTTCTTGCCTCCGCTCTCCATCGAGAGTGTATTCCGTTTCCAATTGTGGTTTGCCTTCGCTGCCACCAGCCATCCTCTTCTGAGTATGGCATCATACCCTTTCTGTTTCAATGGAATGACCACAAAGTCGAGCACAAATGGTTGTGCACCCACGGTGACTTGTTGTGCCATCAACGTGCCGAGGGGTTTAATCCCGTGCTGGTCGGCACTTAGCAGATTAAACGTAGGTGGCCACAGAGTGGGCTTTCCTAGCTTTTTCCATGTGTCCTCCGGGAGGACGTTTACCCCGAATCTGCCGTCTACTATAGTATCCGTTAGGATGGTGCCCAGGATGCCCATCTCCACCACAGCTGGATGTCTGCCATTGTTGACGGCGAGCAACATTGGATTTGTCACCGAGTTTCTCGGTACGAAAGCATCTATGTGTCTCGGTTTGGGTTTATCAACCTTTGTACCCAACAGCACTGTCCCCAATTGAGGCATGGTGTATAGGAGGTCCTCCAGCTTGACAGGCACCTCCAGTTGAAGCATCTGCCGTACAATGTTCCTCTCCGCGTCTGTGCAGTAGGGTCCGGATGATTCGTGTGTCTCTCCCCGTTGGGCTTTCATCGCCCTTTCTATTTCCTCCCTTGCTTCCGCCATTCTCTGCTTCTCCGTACGGGGATGGGGGTATCGGGCTTCCTTTGCTTGCCCTCGGGTAAGAGCAAGGATGGCTTCTTTAACCCGTGTGTTGCCTTTGATATCAATCAAATTGGCCCCTACGCAAGACTTCGGACAATTAGCATCTTCATGGTCCCCAGGGCCGCACCACCGACATAGCTGCTGAGGGGCGTCATTATTGTTACACTCGCTTGCGTAATGACCCCATTGGTTGCATGCCCTACATTGGATCATTGGGCGTCCCTTCGCGTCATACTGGACCCTGTTACGGGTGGAATTATTATTGTTCCCTCCTCCACCTCGCCGGTTGCCACGGTAACCTCCTGAAGATGCATTATTGTTTGGTTCCGTCCCCCCTGATGTGGATGGTTGTTCTTGTGTATAGAGCACTTGCTGGTTACGCGCCTTCAGATTGTATGGGCATTCCTTTGTAGAATGTCCCATAATCTGGCAGATGTCACAGAATGCCTTCTTGGGACAGGCACCCTTCGTGTGGCCGCTCTCCTTACAATCCGTGCACCACAGTTCATCATCCTTGCTTGTTGTCCCCTTCATTGTCTTAAACTCTTTTAACATCCGTTCCATATCCTTCTGAAGGGCCGTGACTTTCTTCTTCGGCTTCTCGTCACTGCTACTCTCCTCTTCGGATGTATCGTCTTCGGATGACGAAGATCTATTCTTCTTCTTTTTGGCCGTCTTATTTTCGCTTTCCAGGTCCATGGCCATGTTGTATGCATCATTGTAGGATGTCGGAGGCACAATTTTCATCTTCCGTCGTAGCTTAGGATTCAGGCCCTCGACAAACCACCTCTTCTTTAGGCCGTCAGCCGGTTGGCTTTCCATCTTTCCAACTAATTCCTTTAGCCGACAGCCATATGCTCGTATGGTCTCCCTCTTCCCTTGCTTCGTTCCATAAATCTCTGAGACTATCTCATTATCGTCTCGTAGTAGCTGGAATTCCTTCTTGAATCCCTCCTTCAGGTCATCCCATGTGGTTATGTTCGTTCTATCCAGATCCGCGTACCAGTCAATAGCCACGCCTCTCAGTGTGGCGGGGAACTGCCTCATCCATTCGTTCTGGTCAGTCACCCCATTGGCTGCCCAGATGGTTTCACACGTATGGCAATGCCGTACTGGATCGTCCTTTCCATCATCGTGGAATTTTGGCAACTTCTCCTTATGTGCCGCCATGGTTGGTCGGGCTGATTTTGGTTGTTGCGTGCGCGGTGGATTTTGTGCTCCTGCACCGCTTGTGCTAGAACTGGCGCCCACGTTCCCTTGGCTGATTACTAATGGTACTTGTATTTGTGTAGCAGGTGGAACCGTATTGTGTGGAGTCGTTGGCTCCAATGGCGGGTTCGCCTGCGCGTCCCGTGTGTCTTTGGTTGTACCTTCCCGTGTGTCTTCGGTCGTACCTTCCCGTGTGCCTTCGGTCGTACCTTCTCGTGTGCCTTCGGCAATGCGCTCACCTTCGTAGTTCCCTTCCTCCGCACACCACGTGCAGTTCAAGTCTTCAAACTGGTCTCGCTCTTCTTGAAGCAAGACTTGTCTAAGTCGTGTTTCTTCGAGTAGTTCTTCTCTACTCTGCACTCTCCGATGTTCCGACGAGATGAACGATTCCCAGTCGGCCCCTGCACCTTCTGTACCACTTCCGGGGTTCCCTTCGGGCAACCCTCCGGCAAGCTGGTCTTTGGCAAGTTGCCTCAGCCTATACCGACGTTCACGTTGTTGCGCGGAGAGCAAAGCCTTCTGTTCAGCTTCCACTTCGTCATCTCGTGCCTTTTTATTTCTATCTTTATTTAAGACATTGGGCATAAATCCTTCCCTCAACTCTCTTCCCGAGTACGTCTAGGCAACAGCGCCAGATGTTTACCTGCTGGGGTAAACTTAGTATTGCACAGACATAGTACAGGAAATATAATAAACACAGAATGTATCATAGAATAATAAATACTTTCATTACTCATTCCATACTGGCAAGTACATTTACATCGTAATGATCATACAATCATATCTCCGTGTCCAACCTCCGAGAGAGTATATAAAGTACCCGAAGGGCCACGACCGAAACGTCGTGACATAACTGTCTAACCTCTCGGTCACTAACGACCGAGAGTAACATAATACTTTACTAATATAATAACCCGTACATACAATTATCCCGACAACAATCCTTTTCGATGTTCAAAGTCCTGTAACCAGGCAGCTCCTAATAGGGTTCAGATCTTAACAGATCTTTTGTAAAATCCCTTAACTGGGTAGCACCTTAACCAGTGCTTTGTAAGCTCCTAACAGGGTGCCTTCATTTTGTAGTAGTGAAGTTGTGAGCTCTGTCTCACCGTGATTTTTTCCTTCTAACCAAGGGTTTCCACGTATATATCCTGTGTTGATCTGTGTACTTACCTTTTATGCTTGCATATAATTGATTGTTTTAGAAAAGTATTGTTCAAACAAGTTTTAAAAGGCAACAAATAGTTGTTACTAATTCACTCCTCCCCTCTCAGTAACCGGCCGGTACTAACAACAAATAGATTAGATAAGATAAGTATGGGTGACAAAAATTCATTAGATGAAGCAAATTATAAATTTTAAATTTAAAACAATCAAATAAAAAAAATTACCTAGCTGCAAAAAATGGAATCTTGCAATAGAACCAAAACTTGCCAATCACTTTTCTAGTTACATCATGTACCTCCTTGTTTCAAGGCATGCTTTCAGTCGAGTGTTGTGAACCAAGAGTAGTGCGTGGGTCAAAATATGACTCCAACCTAGATTTTTGAATTGTATTACCAATGCTAATAGTGCCACTAACAGAAGAAGTAGAAGCACTAGGACAGTAAGGAGGCATGGAAGAAGCCTCTCCAACACAACTTGTGTTGAACGAGATCCAATAATCGCCAACTCCTCCCTTTTCCTCTTCTTCATTTCCTTTTCTTCTTCAAAAGTTTCTAATTGCACTTGGCATTCACAAACTACTTCAAGAATTGCTTTTGTGCGTGGATCAACATCATCACTGCATATTTCGATAGTATGGTATTTCAATCTAGTAATGCCACCATGAATAATTGTTTTTCAATATTTACATTTAGCTTGTCCTTTTTTCCTCCCAGGAAAATCTTCAGTATATTTCCAAGCTTAATCCTTTTGACCTTGTTTAGTGGTCTTAGCCTTAGGTCTAGGAGTGGGAGCAGAGATTGTGAAAAAGTATGGTTTTCAAAAGCTTAAGGCTGCCGCAAGACAATATTACAAAAAAAATTAACATTTGTGCAGTGTCATTTATAAAGTTATAAACTAATATAAAAAAAAGTAGGATTTGTCCCAAAAAAATGTAGGGTCTACTAATTGTTCTTTCTTTGAAATTTGAATTTGAAAGGAAAATAATTGAAATGTTTAAAAAAAAATAATGAAGTTTTTTGTTTAGAAAATACAAAGAAAAACAAAAAATTAAATAAATTCAATCTTACCTTTTAGAATAAACTTGAAATGTGATGCAACTTCTTTGCAATTGTTGTATGTAGCTTTTGATGCACCAAATGCAAGTATTAAGCTGCCTCAATGTGATTTTAATGCAGAGCATCCAACACAAACCATAAAACCACCAAGGGTACTATTGACCCAACACTAATTCAAGACCCTTAACCTGTTACAAGAGGCGTTTAACAAGATTAATTGATCTGTTAACACAATCTGATCATTAATGCCAATGAAAACTTCACTTGTGCACACGGATCACAACATCCTTACGTTCCAAGGAAACAGAGATTTCTTCAATGTTAGATCTAATACAAATTGGCCTCCAAAAGTTATTAGACATAAAGAACTACAGATGAACCTTGATCCAACAACCCTATCCTTCATAATGCTAATACAAACTCAGACTTCAGGCATAACTGATCACAAACTTCAAGAAACAACTCCTTCACAAATTAGCCTTGCCAATCAAATAACTGATCACAACTCACAAGCAACTTCAAAACCAAAAGGGCATTTCAATCACCTTCTTCTGTCTTATGAAATGTGACATGAAATGAAAAGTTACCGATTTGTATCCATGCCTTCAAATAGGATTATGAATTTTAAGGACAATTAGCCTCATTATGAACTGTAACAAACAGTCATAAATAACTTTCACAAGAATGATAATGAAGCCAATCGCTTCGGTCATATTTTAGATTGCCTAGTTACAGAAGTTTCCGCCAATTTGTAGCCAGATCCAATGGTTAAAACAAAATTTATGACCTTTTTCCAAAAACTGGTATTGACAATCAGCAAACTAAGCCTTTCAGGCTTTCAACAACAGATCCACACTTCCTTATTATTAACATTAAATGTTTGAAATATTTTTAAGGATCTGATCTTGGGTTGTATGTTGCTATTACACTGTCCATCATGACAAAGGTCTCACCAACTCTTGTTTGGAACACTATTACTTATCAATCAAATTTTCCTTGATTATGAGTCATAAATCTCTGTGATAAATCAGTGATTAAAAATGTTCAAGACTCCATTCTATGCACATTCCAAGCCCTGTGGCGAGTGTTATAAATCTCTTGGAAACAATATCAAACCACTTCCATATATGAAAGACCAAGATTTAATGCACAAAACGTGGAAACCCTTAATGAAATCAGTCATTTACAATTACTGTCATAAAAACAGATCTAGGGCCTTGTAGAAACACCAACAAACCATATCACCACATCCTGCCTTTTTTCCAAGTTGAAATACATATAAAGACCTCGCAATATTACCAAAAACCAGATTGTTCCACCATGTGATTTGCAAGATATGAATTTTTTAAAGTTCCCTGTTTACCCTAGCAAGGGTTTTGACAATTTTTAGAAAAATCTAACATATCTCGTCAAATACTTTATGAAAATGAAAAAGGTTGGATTCATCTGAAAGCTAGTTCATTATACTATCATTCTAAAACACTTAAAAATTGAAAATACAACATTTATGAGCCTTCTTGGCTCTGTAACAGTCACAGACCATTCAAAAACTTTATGACAGTTTGGGGTTTTGATGAATAACCTTTGCCAATTCCCCTCCAAACTTGTCCCCTCTCTTGATCATCCCCAAACTGAAGTTTCCACCTTCATTTAGTGCCTAAACCTCTCAAAATAACACAGCACTACACATTTGCACTCACAACCATAAGAAATCAGTGGTTTTTGTTCTCAGTCAGCTCTATGGCATCAACAAAATATGAACAAAAGATAGTATTTCAATCTGAAGCCTTAGCATCTTCAAAATAACATATAAGCCAGTAGTTGACAAATTTATAGGCCATTCCACTTGATAGATTAGGAGAAACATAATTAAATTGCTCGCTGGTTACTCTTATTGAGGGTTTTAGATTGTTTATAGAAAAAACATTATAACTTTCAACATACAGCATGAAAACGAATGAGAATGGATTCCAATTAAAGTTAATTTAATTCTCTAACTTCCACAACCATTCCCTGATGATTTTGTGATCCTATAGAGCGTACTAAACAAAAGAACAGTGAATTTGCTAAAAGAACAAACCCAGAAAATTTGACCTGCAGTTACTAAAATGTTGATCACTCGCTCAATATTCCACCAAAATCCATGAGACTGGTGCCAAATGAAAGACGATTCAATCCTTCATCTTCTACAACCGTGTGCAGGTCAAAATACCATTATACAGGATCATCAAAATTGCTGTAACAGTCACAGAAACATGGAAAAAACACAAAATATAACTGTCATTTATTATTTTTCTTCCACATCTCCATACAAAACTTCCCATACACCATCTCCTCTTCTACAAATGAATCACACAAGGCATTTTTAATCTCCTCCGTGCCTTTCAACCAACCATAACTACATTTTGGATTAGCTGACCGTTGGGAGCAACATTGTGAGCATTTTGACAATTTCTTGTCAATAATGACAACTTTTTGACAACTCTTACAAAAACTTAACCTATTGACTCCAGACCCCTATTTTTCCTTCTAAACATGTTAGAATAACCTCATTATATATCTTCCACTCAATATTCCACCAAATGTCGATAACTCACTCAATATTCCACCAAAATCCATGAGACCGGTGCCAAATGAAAGATGATTCAATCCTTCATTTTCTAAAACCGTGTACAGGTCAAAATACCATTATACAGGACCATAAAAATTGCTTTAACAGTCACATAAACATGGAAAAAACACAAAATATAACTGTCATTTATTATTTTTCTTCGACATCTCCATACAACACTTCCCATACACCATCTCCTCTTCTACAAATGAGTCACACAAGGCATTTTTAATCTCCTCCATGCCTTTCAACCAACCATAACTACATTTTGGGTTAGCTGACCGTTGGGAGCAACATTGTGTGCATTATGACAATTTCATGTCAATAATGACAACTTTTCGACAACTCTTACAAAAACTTAACCTATTGACTCCAGACCCCTATTTTTCCTTCTAAACATGTTAGAATAACCTCATTATATATCTTCCAACCCATCTTGGGTATATTGGCATGCTTTGGCTAAGTTTGACTCTTTAAGGACCTCTTAGGTCTCTTTGCACAACATGGCTCTTAAGGCCTTACAACTTGGTTTGTTTTGATCCCATTGGTCTTTTGTGACCTTGCAAACATTAATAAAACATTACAAGTAAAGACAAATGCAATTTGATTTCATGATATATCTCCATGGCTAGGTGCTCCTGCACCAGATTTGTTGACGATTTTTTGCTTTTCCTTCTTGCTAGTTGTTGTTCAATGCAATCTTGTTTTTCCTCACAATTCACTTTTGTCCTTTTTTGCCAATAGAATGAAATGAGCTCACCCAAATAGAAGAAAAAAAACCCTTAAGTTACTTAATTTTATGTTTTGTTTTTGCATTTAACATTCTTGTTGCTGGCCGAGTCTTGCCATTAGGACTTGCTAGGTCCAAGCTGGTTGGCAAGTTCGTGAGTCTTGGCGAGTCTCATCAAGGACTTGGCTGAGCTTGAGTCCAGGCCCCTGGGACACGCTCAAGGTCACCTAACCTGGGACCTGCCAAGTCTTTGCAAGTTTGGGCGAGTCCTAGAACTATGGTTCATATATTGTGTATCTCATGTTGTTTTTCATCTGTCATATTGGACAAACAATTTAGTATAATAACTTTATGTGTTTGATATTATATATTGGCTGTTAGGAGTGCATGATCAGTCTAAAAATAAAAAGGAAAACCAAAAATTAGGATAGGAATCAGAAGTTTAAAAACCAGAATTTTCGATAATATCCTAGTGGGGGTATTATAGTGGTATAGTGTTTGACAAAGTAAAGGAATTAGCTGTACAATTCGGGGTAGGATATTATAGTGGTATCAGAGCTTAAGAACCTGCCATCCTGTGGAGTTTTTCTTGTGGCATAACAAACATTCGAGAGATGAATACTTCGGGTAAGGCAATTTTTGAGTTAATAGTACTCTTTGAACTTATGAAGGACCCAAACATCAAGGGGTATTGTAAGATGGTGATAAAATTTAAACACGAGGGAGAGACTGAAAATAAAATTTTGCAACCAAAGATAAACGAAAAAAGGGACTTCCAGAGAAACAATTCAGGAAGGCAGCAAAAATGAGTTAATGAAACAAAAGCCCTATTTTCCTTGCAAGGGGCAAGGGGCAAGGGAACCTAATCATTTATGCATTGGTAAAGTTAAAAGAGGGAAGCATGAAGACCATCTGTCTCCTTCGACCACTTTCTTGCCATCATTTCAAGAGGTCCACAAAGAAAGACACAATGCTCATGATTTTTCTGAAAAGAAATAGATGGAGGAAGAGCTCCCCTTGCTCTACCAGCCAAACACCTACTTGTGTATGTGAGAAATCCAATAGAAGTTTGCTTCAAACAGATCATTTGATTATAATCAGGTTGTTGTTCATTGATTTTCTTTATTGATATTTGCTCGCTGTAACCATTCATTGTCCTAAATCATTTTCCTTTTTAGTCACCCCACTAATCTCTTTGCTCCTCCATAAAAGATCATTTTGTATCGCTGTCCTTGGTGCATAATAATCTTAGTGGATTTATCAAACTTAGTTGCTATAGTTATAACAAAGGATAGTCTCTTAATTTCATATTTGTTTTGGGTGTGATGATAAAATCAGCTCATATCGTTATTTGTTTGGCTTCTACAAATGGGTATTCTCATATTAGTTATTGCTTCTTTAATCAATACACATTGCCTTAATATAATTGCTTTCATAGAAGAAGTTAGGCTTTGTACTTTGTTCATCTTTACCATCTTATTCACTGTGTGTCTTCAATGCTTTGGATAGAACATGCATTGATTTCAATCTGGTCTTCCATGAGACGTAGACATTAATAATTTGTGTACACCCTTGATTCATACTTGTGATAGTATGATTTCAATTTGTTCTTTGACATTAATGTGTATTATTTCTACAATGAAGTCGATCATTCTCAATACTTTGACAATGATTTCTTTGACATCAATGACAACTTCTAAACATCTTTGTATGCCCTTGACATCAATGACGACATTTCCAACTATCCCCCAATTTGTCATTGATGGAAACATAAATCTTCTAACTCTCCCCCATTCTATTTTTCTACTCCTTTGACATCAATAGCAAAGGGATAAACATCAAGCTTTTGTTCATCAATGGGTCATGCTTTCAATAGGAATATGCTTCTCCTGCAATTTGAGATTCTTCAATGCTCCCCCTATCCAGGATTCTTTAACGCTCCCCCTTCCTCTAATGCTCCTCTTTCTTGGAAGACTTAATCCTTTGTTGTAATGACCCTTACTATAAAGGCCACTAAAAACCACTAATATTGAACTGAGAAAATTCGTCAAACAGTTGGCATGCACTGAATACACTGCTGAAAGAAAAATACTGAATATAGGAAATTATTTTTCTTTATGAGTTCGCTGTCCCAAAATTTCAGAATAATAGATAGCAACCAAATACCATCTAAAACATTATCAATGATGTAGAAAATTGCTCAAAACCATATGCCATTCATATATCAACAATTTGCAACAATGCCATACATTTTTCAGTCAATGATATGATCATCAAACCCTAGGTTTGCAATATAGATAGACCAAAAATTACAATGCCCTTTCACTTGCAAAATCCTAGCCTTCCTTTGTTACCAATAATGCCAAATGGCAAACAAAGACAAGTACAATGTAAAATAGTAAAGTGCTGAAGCTATATTTTGTACTCAGCTGAAAACATACATTTCTCAGAAAATATGCCAAATGCCAAATGAGAAATGAGGAACCTGATTGTAGATGGCTGCAATAATTTTCGGACTGCTTTTTTGGATCTGCTTTTCCGGACTACTTTTTCGGATTTGCTTTTTTGGACAGCTTTTTCGGATCTGCTTTTTCGGACTGCTTTTTCGAATCTGCTTTTTCGGACTGCTTTTTCGGACTGCTTTTTTCCTCTTGCAACCAAAACTCAAACCCTCAGGTAAATCTGAGGATTCCAAATAAGCTCAACTTGAAATGGCTGAATACCACTTCCAAACTTGCAACCCTTCAGTAGATATTTCACTACCTCAGTTATGCCAATCTAGGGGAGTGATTTGTTCCCAAAGATCGAATAGTATTTGCAGACCACAAGGCTACAAATTGCTTCACAATGAAGAAGTAGAAGAAATCCCAAATCCAAGCATGTAGAAATGAAGCCCCAAGCCCTCTATTTATTCTTTTCCTTGAGAAGTTGCTAGAACTTCTAGAAACATCCAATTATAATGTACTTTATAATAAAATAACATTATAATAATAAAGTACATTTCTCAACTCAAAATTATAACAATGTAGGCCCAAATGTCTCATAACTAAATGTAGGCCCAACTACGACTGAACGTAGGCTCAAGATTGAACGTAGGCTCAAGACTGAACGTAGGCTCAAACTGGATGTAGGCTCCACTACAACTGCATGTAGGCCCAAACTAGATGTAGGCTCTACCGAATGTAGGCTCTGTCAGCAATATGCAATCAAATGATCAACATAATGACCCTCTCTCCAAACCATTTGCCTACGAGAGTCGATGATAGGCAAATCCGTCATGCCAAACGATGTCAGCCAAAATGGGGACATGACATTTGTATTCCGATTTTCTTGAGTAATAAACCTCCTCTATGGTTGTTTGAAAAGAATTTACATTATCTTGAGTTTCAAAAGATAGGAACACAGTGATCCCATCATTGTCTCATGCATGTTTAACTCTTCTATGTTTATGATTGTTTATCTTTTGATATCTTTGTTAGGGTCTTCATATCTTCAAGATTTCTGATTTGCCATAGCTAAATGTCCTGCTCTTTGCTATCCTCTTGTATGAGAGTTTCTTCTTTTGTCATTTATTGTCAAACGACAACTCCTTATTCTTGATTTTCAAAGTGTTAAACTCATTGCATGGGTTAAGACTCAAGAGCATGCAATCTTTTCATCATCTATTTACCACCCTTGTTGCTAATGTTATGCACAAGTAGATTCTTATCTTTATGGTTTAAAATTTAATTGAAGATTCCTTGCATGATTCTCTGGACATCAATGTCATCATTCTACCTTTTTTGTAGTTATCTTCCTTGATAGTTATGATGAAGGAAAGATAATCATATATCCCTATCTTGTAAGGTATCAATGCATTAATAGGAACCCCTTTAATGTTCAGTTGAACATAAGTACAATCGTCCAACTTTCTTTTAATTTTGTCAACACATGCTTGTCAAATGTGAATATACAAACATACCCTTTAAGAAATACTCTTGGATCATCATTATTTCCTCTTATGTCTTATGAAAGTTGTCTCATTAAATCCATAGCAGTCATATCTGTTCAAACTCTCAAAGACTTCCTATCTTTGGCCATGTTTCAAAATCTAAGCCTATCAAAGTTTCCATAGTGTGTTCTTTAGGTCAATGTAGATACCAAATCATTTTTCTTGCTAATAAGTAGATTCCTCTCTTCATTTTTTGTTTCTATCTTCAAGGCATCAACTTGTCTTAGTCATCTCATTCTTCTCTCCATTGGGGTCAAAGATACTATCATATTTAACTACCCTAGAAATTCTGCTTCTCTTTATGAATTAGGAGATATGACTTGTGCTTGGAGTGCATAGTGCATAATCATGGATTCATCCTTTTTATTCTTCTCATTGTCTTGATCATATTCCCTTCTCCATACCTTAGTAGATCTCTCTTTCTATTTGTTCTTGGTATCCTTTGTCTTGTATTCTTTACATGATTTCACAAAACCATATCTGTGATGTCACACTATGTGCACATAGTTATTGCACATATAGACTGCAATATTATAATTTCTACTTCTCCATCTCTGAAGGTTCCATTTAGTATTATGCGCTTTCTTGCCTTGTGACCAACGTGATTGCATGAGTAGCAATACCCACAAAAGGCATGTTGGAACCTTGATGTATGCATAGAGGGAACGATTTTTTGAAAGTGTCCTTGTGCATTTTTTGAGATGTACTTGATTTTTGTGGGACTTGATCCTTTTTGCTATCTTAACTTTTGATGTGGTATATCAAAACTTTAACATGTCTTTGTTGTTCTTCCTCTTTGAATTTCATAGGTCTTCTTCTACTTTGTTACTTTCTTCTTTGATGGTACTTTTGAGTGTATCGACATAACTCTTTAACTTTTCTTTATAGCCTAACCTTGTTTCTTAGATGATGATCTCTGGCTATTAATAATATCCTCCAAGATTTTAGAGCTCTTCTCAAACTATTTATTTGTATTTATTTTGATGATTGCTCATGGCTTAGGGAAGCTACCTCAGATTCAACTTGTTTACAAGTTTCTTCTTTTACCTTGAGTTGAGATTTAATCTCCTCAATTCTTTTTCTCAACTCAACTTGAATTTTTAACTTGATAATTCCCTTTTCTATATCTTTGAAAAGATTTGTTCTTGCATTTTTCATGATATAGGTATTTGTACTTTGAACCATTTCCCAAAGATTCTCAATCTCATCAATAGCATGATAGAGCTCTTCCTCAAAACTCTCCTCATCATATTCTTCATCATTCATTTCATTATTCTCATCTAATTATTTTGAATCCTCTTTTAAACTCTCAAGATGACATTCATCTTCTATTAACAAGACTCAAGGTTGTTCTATTTATCCCATCAACACTTGTACTTGGTGCTTTTTTAACAATACCCTTCTTGACACTTTTCCCCTTAATTACTTTTCTCTTTCTCATAGTCTTCTCTTGATCTACCTTAAAATGGTTAGACTTTTCCGAAGAAACTGACTCTAATAGCAATTGTTATACTAAGAGTGGCGGGGGTGAATCAGTGTAATGTCAAACTTTTACATTTTTAACTTAATAATAAAAGCACATAACTCAATCGTAAAGCATATTCATTTCATATAAACATTCACATGAAATCTAACTACCACGTAACACAAGTAAAACAATCTACGTGGAAAACCTTATGGGAAAAATCATGACAATTAATCCTTTAATATAAATACTTCTTTTACAAAGTTCATAGGCACCAACCTACAAGAGGCACCAACCCTTCATTCAATCAGAGGTACCCACCCCTCATTCAATTTTCCACTTTAATAATGTTGCTTCTCCAATGGATGACAAATTTACTACAATGCTCTTCTTCAAACTATCAAAATCTCCTCCTCAAATCCCCTATAATCTGATCATAAAAATGTCACAATAATGTCCACCACCTCCTCGTATACCTCATCGTAATTATTCCATAAAATGTTGTTATGGTGACAATGAATTTGTCACAAAACTAATCATAATTTCCTCATATAATTTGATATAGTGTTCTCATACTCTTCTCACTAAGTTTGCATCTATCTTTTATTAATGACTCTTGGTGCATATGTTTTGTTGGCTTTGAAAACACACACACTTTCACAAATGATTTTCATGCTTGATTTATATCTTTCTATTCCTCATGAAAGAATGTGACTTCTTCAAGAGAGACTCCTCTTCTCAATGGATATAGTGTTCTCATACTCTTCTCACTAAGTTTGCATCTATCTTTTATTAATGACTCTTGGTGCATATGTTTTGTTGGCTTTGAAAACACACACACTTTCACAAATGATTTTCATGCTTGATTTATATCTTTCTATTCCTCATGAAAGAATGTGACTTCTTCAAGAGAGACTCCTCTTCTCAATGGATATGCCTTCTCTTAATGAACCGCTTCCTTTGATTATTATAATTGTCACTATTTATTAATTCAATGTCTTTAAATAATAAACACTGCATATATTATGATTGTAATGATTGTATGTAAATGCACCTTGAGTATGAACTTACACATTTTTAAAATAATAACTAAATCAAGTTGCACCTTTTGGTTTCCAACTGTTAATCGTTGACTCTCCCGATATTATAGCTTGGTTTATTAAAAACATTCCTTAATAAAATCATTGCATATCTTAACTTAATAGTTCATTGCTAAAACTGGTTGTTGCTAAAATTATGTGATTGTTCATCTCTGTTTTGAAGTCTACTTGCATCCATGTAAGCTGTAGAGATTACTGTAATAGATCTCTTTTTTTATGTCTTCGATAGTGCTTGCTTTATTTTACTAATTCACATTCTCATCACTAGGCACTATAATATTCACATTATACAACGACTTTATTCAAATCTATATTTTGTGTCATACATGCTTTGATTTGACTAGTTGCTTCTAAACAAATTTGATTGACCAATATTAATATTGCTATTGACATTAATTAAATTGAACTCCTCTATAAGTGAATCATTGCAACCAATAATTGTCGTATATTGTTATGCCTAATAAGTTGTTGTATACTATTTGACTAATTTTTTGTTTGAACTTGCTGACAAATGATAATCTGGTTGTTGTTCATTGATTTTCTTTGTTGATATTTGGTTACCGTAACCATTTCTTGTCTTATGTCATTCTTTCTTTCTTAGTCACTTCACTAATCTCTTTGCTCCTCCATAATAGATCACTGTGTAATGTACTCGTTGTCTTTGGTGCATAATAATTTTAGTGGCTTTGTCAAACTTAGTTGCTGCAGCGATAGTAAAGGATAGTTGCTTACTTTCATATTGTTTTGTCTGCCATGATAAAATCGGGTCATATTGTTATTTGTTTGCCTTCTACAAATACATATTCCGATATTAGTTATTGCTTCATTAACCAATATACACTGCCTTAATATAATTGTTGCTAATAATCATTTGTGAACTTTGTTTGTTGACTCTGCGAACACTTGCATTTACTCCTCTAAATTCAATGCTTCCATATAAGAAGTTAGGCTATGTACTTCGTTCATCTTTGCCATGTTGATCACTGACTTCAATACTTTGAATAGAATATGCATTGGTTTCAATCTGCTCTTCCATGAGACATAGACATTAATAATCTGTATATAACTTGGATTCATACTTGTGATAGTATGATTTCAATCTCCTTTTTGACATTAATATGTGTATTATTTCTACAATGAAGTCGATAATTTTCAATACATTGACAATGATTTACTTAACATTAATGACAATATTAATAACAACTTCCAAACATCTATATATGCCCGTGACATCAATGATGACATTTCCAACAATTATAACACTTGTCATAGTCATCAGCTTTCTTGTCATAACTATCAGATTTTGTATTGGGTTTCTCCTCTTTGTTCAATAGAATGTTGGTGAGACTCCTATACTCACAAATTGTGAGTTTTTTATGACTCCAAACACTATAGTCAGTGCAAGTTGATTTTTGTGATTCAGGTAGTAGCAATGTTTGGATGTTTGCTGCCATTATTTTAATTAGAAATATATGCTTATTTGTCCTATTGCTTGTCATAATGTAGAGAGGATACTCTAGGGTACAAAATAACATCTTAAGATACAACTGGTTTGAAAATTCCTTATTTTTTTTTTATATATATTTAAAGGAATTTCCCTACTTGAAAGCATATCTTCATCTTATTTTGTAGCATTTTCTTTTTCATCAATAGGAAAGATTTCATAGCACTTTCTTTTCTATAATGTCCGCTTCCAAAGTCGGTCTGGCATAGAGAGACCATTAGCCTATTCACGAGATTCATGTAGGCTAATGAGTGAGGTTAGGGAATCTTGAAGGTGTTATCAGAAGCAATTTCATCTTCAGACGAAATTAAAGAGTGCACTGCCTTTTTCTGGAGCCCTTTCAATAAGTTACTATTTTTAGTAGTGGCTATTTTTAGCTTTTGCTATTTATAGTAAGTTTCAATGCATTTCAAATTGGGCCAATTTGGTGTTTGTAGTTTGAAAACACTATTTTAGCAGTTGCTATTTTTAGTGTCTATTTTCAGCAGTTGAGCTAGTCTTTGTTTCTCCAACAGCCTAATATTTCATATTTGGATTTTGGGTGAAGTTTTAATATGGTCATAGAAATATATTTTGATTTTAATCACCAAGTCTCTTATATTGACACTCTATGACTCAAGTGATTTGTACCCCTTGGCTTGGTAAGACAATGCTGTTTTAAAAAGGGGCCATTTGAAATCCCTAGTAAATGCCTAAGGAGGAGAAGAAAATTAATATTTTGTTTAATGGCTTGGCGAAGAGGGCGAACCTCTTGGGAATGATACAAAGGCAACCTTGTGGAACTCATTTGAGTGTGTGGATGATTTGGATATTGTTAAGCTTTTGATTTTCTAAGGAGTTGCAACTTCTTTTTCTTGGTTTATGAGGACAAAATCCCTTGTAGATGTCATTCCTCACATTGTTGAAAGAGACTATCTGGGGGATCAACTTGGCGATTTCATACAAAGATCATAGCTGGGCTTCAATGGTGTTTGGTTGATCACCTTCTTCAGCTCAAGCTTGCAAATTTTTACCTAGAAAAATTCACAGTTTTCTGATTGAAGGAGAGTTGGGAGGTGTTCTTGCTGTTTGTTCTTGACATTGTTGACCATACCACTTCCCTTGCTGGATGTACTTCCTTGGGCTGGTCATGTTACTACAAAGCTAGGCATGAGACTTCCTAAAACTGGTCCTTTGGGGTTTGCATGCAAAAATCTGCTATTTGGTTGGCACTTTGAGTTTGGTAAGATCTGATTTCTTTATGCCATTTCAGTTTGAGGAGTTTGAGTTGGATGTCTAGGGTTTTGAGTGACATTTCTTATTGATTTGTTGCTGCATATTCATCATGCTCATTTATCAGAAATTTGGTTTGTTAGATATATGTTTGTAATAAGATTTCACCATCTGGGTATCTCAAGTTTAATCTTTGCAATGTATTTCCAAGTTATTGCATATTGTAAGCATGCTCCAATGTGGCGATGGTGACCAACCTCTTCCTATTTAGATTGCTGAATGCTTATTTTCTAATTTATGTTATTGTATTGATTGAGTTGGAATGAATATCCCCAACTCATCAAGTTGTTTATCTTCATGAGTATTTGCACATGTGGGTTTGAGTTGCATGTGTGTAATCTGAAGCTAACCCTTAGCATCAAGTTATATCTTGTGACATTTGTTTCAAGCAAAAAAATGGGGTGGTTATTACAGTGGTATCAGAGCTTGTGTATCCTACCATCCTGGAGGGTACATTATGAATGGGCAATGATATGTCTAGGTTTGATCAACAATCCTTTATGCATTACTACAATACCCGTAGAATAGAGTAGCTGCAAACTTGAATCTAGAGGAATGGAGAGCTCCCAAAGAAAAAAATAGTAACCTAAAAATAGTACTAATGTACGATTTTTGAGTTGTAACAAATAACTCATATATTTAGAGGATTTGTTTCCTGTAAATTAGGATGTGAAAATCCTAGCAATATGTGTGACATTTGATCAAATGATATCAGATTGTATTTTTATGTGCTTTCTAATTCAAGATGGTATCAAAGCAATTAGAAAGTCTTGGGCAAGAACTAAGTGCATTCAAAGCCTCTTTAGATAGTTCAAGATATCTTCCATTATTTTTTCTTCACAAATAGGTTGAATTGTCTTGTCACTCATTGCAAACTGATGAAATTCTCCTTAAATGTCATTGTGAAAGACTAGAGACAATGAATCCTATGGTGAGACAACTCATCTGTTGGATTGATCTCCTTGCAAATGGATGCTGCAAGCCCCATTTATAAGAAGAATAAGTATACCAAGATGACATATTGTGATTTAACGTGGAAGAAGAGGTGGTATAAGACCAAAGAAATCGATATGAAATCTTCCCTATCGAAGAAAAAGAAAATGCTACAAAAGAAGATGAAGATATGTTGTTGAGTAGGGAATTCTTTTAATATATATATATTAAAAATAAGGTATTTTCAAAGCAGTTGTACCTTAAGATGTTATTTTGTTCCCTAGGGCATCCTCTCTACATTATGACAAGCAATAGGACAAATAAGTATATATTTCTAGTTAAAATAATGGAAGCAAACATTCAAACATTGCTACTACCTGAATCACAAAAATCGACTTGCACTGACTATAGTGTTTGGAGTCAATAACTACTCACAATTTGTGAGTATAGGAATCTCACCAACATTCTATTGAAGAAAGAGGAGAAACCCACTACAAAAGCTGATAGTTATGACAAGAAAGCTGATGACTATGACAAGTGTTATAATTGTTGGAAATGTCGTCATTGATTTCAAGGGCATATATAGATGTTAGGAAGTTGTTATTAATATTGTCATTAATGTTAAGGAAATCATTGTCAATGTATTGAGAATTATCGACTTCATTGTAGAAATAATACACATATTAATGTCAAAAAGGAGATTGAAATCATACTATCACAAGTATGAATCCAAGTTATATACAGATTATTAATGTCTAAGTCTCATGGAAGAGCAGATTGAAACCAATGCATATACTGTTCAAAGTATTGAAGTCAGCGATTAACATGGCAAAGATGAACGAAGTACATAGCTTAGCTTCTTATATTGAAGCATTGAATTTAGAGGAGTAAATGCAAGTGTTCGCAGCAAACAAATAAGTCAATAAAAAAAGTTCACAAATGATTATTAGCAACAATTATATTAAGGCAGTGTATATTGATTAATGAAGCAATAACTAATATCGGAATATGCATTTGTAAAAGGCAAACAAATAACAATATGACCCGATTTTATCATGGCACCCAAAACAATATGAAAGTAAGCAACTATCCTTTACTATTGCTGCAAAAACTAAGTTTGACAAAGCCACTAAAATTATTATGCACCAAAGACAACGAGTACATTACACAGTGATCTATTATGGAGGAGCAAAGAGATTAGTGAAGTGACTAAAACAGAAAGATCGACTTAAGACAAGGAATGGTTACAATAACCAAATATCAACAAAGAAAATCAATGAACAACAACCAGGTTATCATTTGTTAGCAAGTTCAAACCAAAAATTAGTCAGATAGTATACAACAATTTATAAGACATAACAACATATGACAATTATTGGTTGCAATGATTCACTTATAGAGGAGTTCAATTTAATTAATGTCAATAGCAATATTAATATTGGTCAATCAAATTGTTTAGAAGTAATCAATCAACATAATATAGATTTGAATAAAGTCGTTGTATAATGTGAATATTATAGTGCCTAGTGATGAGAATGTGAATTAGTAAAATAAAGCAAGCACTATCGAAGACATAAAAGAAGAGATCTATTGCAATAATCTCTACAGCTTACATGGATGCAAGTAGACTCCAAAATGGAGATGAACAATATCATAGTTTTAGCAACAACCAGTTTTAGCAATGAACTATTAAGTTAAGATATGCAACGATTTTATTAAGGAATGTTTTTAATAAACCAAGCTATAATATTGGGAGAGTCAACGTTTAACAGTTGGAAACCAAACGGTGCAACTTGAATTAGATATTATTTTGAAAATGTGTGAGTTCATACTCGAGGTGCAATTACATACAATGATTACAATCATAATATATGCAGTGTTTATTATTTAAAGACATTGAATTAATAAATAGTGACAATTATAATAATCAAAGGAAGCAATTCATTAAGAGAAGGCATATCCATTGAGTAGAGGAGTCTCTCTTGAAGAAGTCACATTCTTTCACGAGGAATAGAAAATATAAATCAAGCATGAAAATCATTTGTGAAAGTGTGTGTTTTCATAGCCAACAAAACATATGCACCAAGAGTCATTAATAAAAGATAGATACAAACTTAGTGAGAAGAGTATGAGAACACTATACAATATTATATAAGGAGATTATGATCAGTTTTGTGACAAATTCGTTGTCACCATAACAACATTTTATGGAACAATTACGATGAGGTATACGAGGAGGTTGTGGACATTATTGTGACATTTTTATGATCACATTATAAGGGATTTGAAGAGGGGGTTTCGATAGTTTGAAGAAGAGCATTGTAGTAAATTTGTCATCCATTGGAGAAGCAACATTATTAAATTGGAAAATTGAATCAGGGGTGGGTGCCTTTGATTGAATGAAGGGTTGGTGCCTCTTGTAGGTTGGTGCCTATGAAATTTGTAAAAGAAGTATTTATATTAAAGGATTAATTGTCATGAATTTTCCCATAAGGGTTTCCATGTATATCTTATGTTTTACTTGTGTTACGTGGTAGTTAGATTTCATGTGAATGTTTATATGAAATGAATATGCTTTACGATTGAGTAATGTGATTTTGTTGTTAAGTTGAAAATGTAAAAGTTTGATATTACACCGATTCACCCTTGCCACTCTCCGTATAACAACAATTGCTATTAGAGTTGGTTCCTTCGGAAAATTCTAACCACTTTAAGGTAGATCAAGAGAACACTATGAGAAAGAGAAAAGTAAATAAGGGAAAAAGTGTCAAGAAGGGTATTGTTAAAAAAGCACTGAGTACAAGTGTTGATGGGATAAATAGTACACCCTTGAGTCTTGTTAATAGAAGCGATGAATGTCATCTTGAGAGTAAAAAAGAGGAGTCAAAATAATTAGATGAGAATAATGACATGAATGATGAAGAATATGATGAGGAGAGTTTTGAGGAAGAGCTCTATCATGCCATTGATGAGATTGAGAGGCTTTGGGAAAAGGTTTCAAAGTATAGATACCTATATCATGAAAAATGCAAGAACAAATCTTTTCAAGATATAAAAAAGGAAATTATCAAGTTAAAAATTCAAATTGAGTTGAGAAAATGAATTGAGGAGATTAAATCTCAACTCAAGGTAAAAGAAGAAACTTGTAAACAAGTTGAATATGAGGTAGCTTCCCTAAGCAATGAACAATCATCAAAATAAATACAGATAAATAGTTTGAGAAGAGCTCTAAAATCTTGGAGGATATTATTAATAGCCAGAGATCATCATCTAAGAAACAAAGTTAGGCTATAAAGAAAAGTTAAAGAGTTATGTCGATACACTCAAAAGTACCATCAAAGAAGAAGTAACAAAGTAGAAGAAGAGACACCTAAGAAATTGAAAGAGGAAGAACAATAAAGACATGTTAAAGTCTTGATATACCACATCAAAAGTGAAGATAGCAAAAAGGATCAAGTCCCACAAAAATCAAGTACATCTCAAAAAATGCACAATGACACTTCCAAAAAATCTTTCCCTCTGCAACAAGTGCATACATCAAGGTTCCAACATGCCTTTTTTGGGTATTGCTAGTCATGCAATCACTTTGGTCACAAGGAAAGAAAGCGCATAATACTAAATGGAACCTTTAGAGATGGAGAAGTAGAAATTATAATATTGCAGTCTATATGTGCAATAACTATGTGCACATAGTGTGACATCACAGATATGGTTTTGTGAAATCATGTAAAGAATACAAGACAAAGGATACCAAGAACAAATAGAAAGAGAGATCTACTAAGGTATGGAGAAGGGAATATGATCAAGACAATGAGAAGAATAAAAAGTATGAATCCATGATTATGCACTATGCACTCCAAGCACAAGTCATATCTCCTAGTTCATAAGGAGAAGCATAATTTCAGGGGTAGTTAAATATGATAGTATCTTTTACTTCAATGGAGAGAAGAATGAGATGACTAAGACAAGTTGATGCCTTGAAGATAGAAACAAAAAATGAAGAGAGGAATCTACTTCATTAGCAAGAAAAATGATTTGGTATCTACATTGGCCTAAAGAACACACTATGGAAACTTTGATAGGCTTAGATTTTGAAACATTGTCAAAGATAGGAAGCCTTTGAGAGTTTGAACAGATATGACTGCTATGGATTTAATGAGACAACTTTCATAAGACATAAGAGGAAAATAATGATGATCCAAGAGTATTTCTTAAAGGGTATGTTTGTATATTCACATTTGACAAGCATGTGTTGACAAAAGTAAAAGAAAGCTGGACGATTGTACTTATGTTCAACTCAACATTAAAGGGGTTCCTATTAATGCATTGATACCTTAGAAGATAGGTATATATGATGATCAAGGAAGATAACTACGAAAAAGGTAGAATGATGACATTGATGTCGAGAGAATCATGCAAGGAATCTTCAAATAAAGTTTAAACCATAAAGATAAGAATCTACTTGTGCATAACATTAGCAACAAGGGTGGTAAATAGATGATGAAAATATTGCATCCTCTTAACCCATGCAATGAATTTAACACTTTGAAAATCAAGACTAAGGAGTTATCGTTTGACAATAAATGACAAAAGAAGAAACTCCCATACAAGAGGATAGCAAAGAGCAGGACATTTAGCTATGGCAAATCATAAATCTTGAAGATATGAAGAGTCTAACAAAGATATCAAAAGATGATCCTTATCTAACAATCATAAACATAGAAGAGTTAAACATGCATGAGACAATGATGAGATCACTGTGTTCCTATCTTTTGAAACTCAAGATAATGTAAATTCTTTTCAAACAACCATAGAGGAAGTTTGTTACTCAAGAAAATCAGATTACAAAGGATTAAGTCATCCGAGAAAGAGGAGCATTAGAGGAAGGGGGAGTGTTAAAGAATCCTTGATAGGGGGAGCATTGAAGAATCTCAAATTGCAAGAGAAGCATATTCCTATTGAAAGCATGACCCATTGATGAACAAAAGGTTGATGTTTATCCCTTTGCTATTGATGTCAAAGGGGTAGAAAAATAGAATGGGGGAGAGTTAGAAGATTTTTATTTCTATTAATGACAAATTGGGGGATAGTTGGAAATGTCGTCATTGATGTCTAGGGCATATGAAGATGTTTAGAAGTTGTCATTGATGTCAAAGTATTGAGAACAATCGACTTCATTGTAGAAATAATACACATTAATGTCAAAGAGCAGATTGAAATCATACTATCACAAGTATGAATCAAGGGTGTACACAAATTATTAATGTCTATGTCTCATGGAAGAGCAGATTGAAATCAATGCATGTTCTATCCAAAGCATTGAAGACACACAGTGAATAAGATGGTAAAGATGAACAAAGTACAAAGCCTAACTTCTTCATTGGAAGCAATTGTATTAAGGCAGTGTGTATTGATTAAAGAAGCAATAACTAATATAAGAATACCCAGTTGTAGAAGCCAAACAAATAACAGTATGAGCTGATTTTATCATCACACCCAAAACAAATATGTAATTAAGAGACTATCCTTTGTTATTGTTGTGAGGTTTCACACCATCACCGCAAACAAAATTTTGGGGACCCCCATTTTTTTGAACAAGCCTTGGCAATTTTTCTTAGATCCCCAATATAGTGAGGCCTTAGCAAATTTTTGGGCTTGGATGACGTTTTTGAAAACTATTGGATTTGAAGAGCTTTGATTTTGTTTTCGAATTTTGATTATGTTTTGGTTTTTTGAGAATTTTGCAAATTTGAGGTGTTGAAATGGAGATAAAATGAAGGATGGAATGGCCAAGAAATTGGATCAATTTGCCAAAATGGGGATTTGAGACAATGAGGCCTATCAACTTTCTTTAATTTTGAAAATCTGGCCTTAGCAACTAAAATCGAAATTTGGCCTTTTTATTCAAAAATCTGAGATTAAATCTGTAGAATCTTGCCTTTTAATTTCGAAATCTGGGCAAATAGGATTAATTTTGGGCAATTATAATCAAAGTCTAGGCTAATAAATTCGAAAATCTTGTCTTTAGAAAATAAAATCTGGTCATCAAATTAAAAGATTGGGCATTGAGATTCAAAAATTGAGCAATGAATTGTAAAATCTGGGTGCATAACATTTAAATCTGCATTGAAAAAGGGAATTTGGGCTAGTAAAATCGTGTGCCTGGCCCTTTATTTCAAAGATTGGGTGATAATATTGAAAATCTGCTTTGAAATGTTAAAATTTGGCCCTTTAATTTCAAAAATCTTGGCCAAGCAATTCAAAGGATTGAGCTTTAATTTAAAAATCCATGCAATGAAATTCAAAAGATTGAGCTTTAATTTAAAAATCCATGCAATGAAATTTGAAAGATTGAGCTTTTGAATTAAAATCTTGGCTAATAAACTATAAATCTGGGCAAATGAGTTTGATTTGTGCAATAAATTAAAATCTGGGTGCTAATATTAAAATCTGCTTTGAAATGTTAAAATTGGCCCTTTAATTTCGAAAATCTGGGCAATACATTTCAAAATCTGCATTGAAAATAAAAATATGGCCAATTAAAATCGCAGATCTGGCCCTCATTAGGGCGTGAGGCATCTAAAGGATGAAATAGGGCCTCCCTTTTGTGCGTTTGGCCCATGTGGTCTATTTAGACCCGAAAATCTAGGATAATAGGTAAAATTCAATGTGCATTTAATTGTTTTATGGCCTGGTCGGCCCCTCTCTATGGCAATTAATTCAAATTTTATTGTCTCCTTGTGGCAGGTCGACCCCCATATTGGAGGCTCTAAACTTTGTATAAGAGGGAGGCTCCCCCCTCCATTCCCTCATCCATCACTTCATCTCCAAGGCAGCGAATTATTGAGGAAGGAGAAGATTAGAAGGGCAGAGAATTATTGAGGAGGAGTGAAATAAATAAGGAGCAGTCATCTCCAAGGCAGCGACTTTGTGTAGTGGGGTGCTGCGATTTTTGGAGGAGGCCACGGTTTTGTGAGGAGCGAAAATTTGGAGGATAGGGCCACGATTTGGAGGTCAAAGGAAGCATGCGAGTTTTATTGGAGCTGCTATTTGGCACAGGGGCAGCGAAATTTGTGAGCAGGTTGTGAAGGAGCGAGCTTCACCAAGAGCAGAGCTTGTAAGAAAGAACATTGAATTTGAGTTTGGAGGAGCAGGGTTTGAGAAGGCAGTGAGGAGTAAGCATTGAAGGAACAGCCACAGTGATTGGTAGCAGGGCTGCTATTTGAATGGAGGGGACCTGTTGTTAAATAGAGAGAGGCCTGCGAAATTGTTTAGGGCTTGCTATTTGACAGAGGCAGACTTACGAATTGGAGAAGGCTTACAAATGTTGAGGGAGCTGTGAGGGTGCTCGGGCTGCCATTCGATAGAGGCTTGTAGAACTTGTAAAATCTGCTCAGGCTTGCAGATTTGTCAAGAGCCCTGCCTATTTGAGGAAAAAATTTGCAAAATTTGGTGAGTGGACTGAACTATTTCCTTAATCGTTATCTTTTCTTTGATGTTGATTGTATGGTGTAGGAGATGATCTTCATTTTTGAGGGTGAAGACTGGCTCATTAAGCAGAATTCTTCATTGTTCTTGATTGGTATTCTTCCCTCCATTTCTTGCTTGCATCATCCATCCATCACTTCATCATCTCATTAGGGCTTGAAGTTGGGAGATATAAGTGTAGTGTGATAGGAATTGGCGAGGTAGAAATATGTTTGATCATCCCTAGGCGAAGGGGCAGAGATAAGTGTAGTCCCACCTCACTGTAGAACGAAGGGGCAGAAATAAGTGTTTAGGATGGCGGATGCTAGTGCAAGCAAGAACCCAAAGGGAATTAATACCAAGAAAGACAAGGAAGACATGACGTCCAAGACCACCTTCTTCTCGAAATTGAAGCGAGTCGGTGACACCAAAATCGGCATCATAGATATGATACAGTTGAGAGATAGGTTGAAAGGAGGCCAGTCTTTTATGGCAAAGAAGATCAGTAAGTGTGGAATTGTACAAGGGAGTGTTCAATATACCCCAACAAAAGGGCATGATAGTGATATTGATGGATCATGGAGTGTTCATGGAGTGTTCAATTTAATCCTTGGATGTATTATTTTATTAAAGGAATTGAGAATGGAAAAAGAAAATTTGATTGGGCTAGGATCATTAGCGTGAATTTAGAGTTGCAACTTAGGATAGTGCAAAGTTGGAAGCAATTCTACATGGGGTCCTACCTCTTCTATTTGAATGGAAGGCTGTTAGTGATGCTTTGTTAGTCGAACCAAATCCAATTTTGGGGAGATGCACTGCACCACTATGGTTGAGACAGATGCTTATGCCAAGGGGCGAGGTTGTGGTAGTTCGAACAATTGAAGACATTCAAGGGTTAGCCAAAGAGGAAAACATAAGTGAGGAGGTAGGTTTCATTGAAGGTTGGAAGAGATTTGAAGATATTTGAGGCTAGGCAAGGCTTGGCTATTCGTGCAAGCTAGTTTGGTTAGATTTGAAAGGGAGGTATGGCTATGGCAGGTGCCCCAGAACCCAAGAGTATTGAAGCAGAGGGGGGTGCATGCAAACCAAATTCGAGTAGGAAGGTTAGGGAAGACCAAGAAGGTTAAAGGAAGGCAGGAATAATGAAGGAGGAAGGCGAGATGAAAGGTTGAAAGAGGTCAAGTTTGATTTCAAGGTGGTGGCCAAGAGCAAGGCTCTCAAATTGCAAAGAGGTTCACATCCAGGCAAGCCACCGAGGCCAAGGGAAGATTACCCCAAGTGCATGGATACCTAAACCCTTTCAAGGTTAGGATATCAGGTACAAGCAAGTTCAAGTGGTGATGAGAAAGTTTCTAAGGATGAGCTCAAGCATCCAAGGCTTCACCTCATCTCAAGGATTAAATAAATTTATAAGATAAGGTTGATGAGGTGGTAATTTCATGTGCATGGAATCAAATCATGCCAAGTGTCCTATGTTCTCATTGGTTGACAGATTATTGTAATTTTCTCATTGGCCCACAAAGTTGGTGCCCTCATGTAATTGGTTGAAAGATGGTAACCCTAATTAGGGTTTGTAAGGTTTAATCTTGGCCCTTGATTTTGCCTCTTAATCTTGGCCACTCGTAATTTTGAGCCTCTATATAAGGCCATTTGTTCTCATTTGTAAAGGGAGTTATGTTGGAGAATTGTTGCCAAAATATTATCAAAATTGTTCTCTATTCATTGTTGTGGTTTGCATGGTGGATATACATGATCATTTTGGTGTATTGCATGTTTCTTCTCATCTCTCAAATTAAAGTAGGATTTCATTTCATGTTGTTAGAGTAGAAGTAGATGGCTAGTTGTATGGTGATATTGGTAAATGTTTGATAGGGATCTATATACTAGGCCACTAGCATCTTAGCGGCTTGTTAAGGAGCCTTGTGTGGTAATCTAGTCCAATTCCCCTTGAATCATTGCATCTATGGAGGTAGCGCCACTGGCAAGCTTTCATTAGGTAGGTCCCCGTCCATTTGCCAATCTTTCCATTCTATAGGAGTAGTAGTAAAGCAGTGAGTAGTTTAGTAGTTGAAGTTTGAAGAGCAAAGTTGGAAGTGATATAAATTTGAGTCTACATTGCAAAGCTAGTTCATATCATCATCATAGTGAGAATTTGACATCCTTGAACGAACAACGTAAGCCCGCCTACGTGATTAACCAGCAAATCACATTAATATAACTGAGTTAGTATCCACAGGTGTAAGGAACCTTGGAGTTTTCTCATGTTCTTCATGAGTATATACTTTTCAAGAGAGGGTTGAGTGTTTGATATTCTGTATCAAGTATTCAATTGCTATATGTTATGTAGTGGTACAAAACTGACATCAACAGTTATAACTATAGCAACTAAGTTTGACAAAGCCACTAAGATTATTATGCACCAAAGACAGCGATACAAAATGATCTATTATGGAGGAGCAAAGAGATTAGTGAAGTGACTAAAAAAAAGGAAAATGATTTAAGACAATGAATACATGGTTACAGTGAGCAAATATCAATAAAGCAAATCAATGAACAACCAGATTATAATTTGTCAACAAGGTCAAACCAAAGATTAGTCAAATAGTATAAAACAATTTAAAACAATTATTAGTTGCAATGCTTCACTTATAAAGGAGTGTAATTTAATTAAAGTCAATAGCAACATTCATACTGACCTGAATTGTTTAGAAGCAATTAGTCAAAGGAGAGCATGTATTATACATAATAGCGCTTTGAATAAAGGTGTCAATGTATAATGCGAATATTATAGTGCCAAGTGATAAGAAGGTGAATTAGTAAAATAAAGAAAACATTATCGAAGACATAAAAGAAGAGTTCTACAGTAATCTCTGCAACTTATCTGGATGCAATTAGACTTCAAAATATTTTTGAAGAATCTCATAGTTTTTGCAATGACCAGTTTTAGCAATGAACTATTAAGTTAAGATATGCAACAGCTTTATAAAGTAATGATTTCTATCAACCAAGATATGATTTTGGGGGAGTGAACGATTAATAGTTGGAAACCAAAAGGCACGACTTGAATTAGTTATCATTTTGAAAAGGTACGAGTTCATATTGAAGGTGCAATTACATGCAATGATTACAATTATAATGTTTGTAGTGTTTATTAGTAAAAGACATTGAATTAATAAACAATGACAGTTATAGTAATTAAAGGAAACAATTCATTATGTGAGGGTATATCCATTGAGAATTGGCATCTCTTAAAGAAGTCACATTCTTTAATAAGGAATAAAAAGATATAAATAAAGCATGAAAATTATTTGTGAAAGTGAGTGTTTTTAGAGACAACAAAACATATGCACCAAGAGTCATTAATAAAAGATAGATTGCAAACTTAGTGAGAAGAGTATGAGAATATTATATCAGATTTTATAAGGAGATAATGATCAATTTTAAAATTCATTGTCACCATAACATCAGTTTATGGCAGAATTATGATGAGTTTTAAGAGGAGATTATGGACATTATTGTGACAATTTTATGATCAGATCATAGGGGATTTGAGAAGGAGATTTTGGCAGTTTGAAGAAGAGCATTATAGTGAATTCATTATCTGTTGGAGAAGCAACATTATTAAGGTGGAAAATTGAATGAGGGGTTGGTGCCTCTAATCAGTTGGTGCTCATGAATAGAATGAAGGATCGGTGCCTCTAATTGAATGAGGGGTTGGTGCCTCTAGCAGGTTGACACCTACAAACTTTGTAAAAGAAGTATTTATATAAAAGCATTAATTTGCTGTAGTTTTCTCCTGTATTAATTGTAATTAGATTTCATGTGAATGTTTATATGAAATGAATATGCTTTGGGATTAACTTATATTCTTTTGTTATAAATTTGAAAATGCAAAAGTTTGGCACTATACTTAGTCACCCCCTAGTATAACCATGTTCTCAACAATAATGAAGCCCTATTGATATTGAAGTTGTCTTTCAAAGATGAAATTATCCCTGAAGTTCCTAATAAAGAATCTTTTGCAGACTTGTGGTCAAATTTACACAAGTACTAGACCAAAACGACAAGTCAATCTTTGTTCTTGAAGAATTAGTAGTATTCAATTCAATTGCTAGGAGGCTCAATTGCAAACTACCTCATGATTTGCATGATCATTTGACCACTATCAAAAAGAAGATAGACAATGAAGACATGGTTAGTATAGTGCTACATGGTTTACCATGTATCTAATTGTCGAAACACAAACCCTTGACTTTGACAAATTGTCAACATTGCTTCTACAGAAGGAAAGAAGATAGATGCAGGAAGAAGCACCTAGTTCAAGAAGCAGACAAAGATCTTTTGTGACAAAGATTTTCATATTTCTATGCCTATGTTTTACTTATTAATGCTGCAATCAGTTTTGTAATGTAATGTTCTCAGTGGGGGTATTACATAGCACCAATGAGACCCCTAGGAAATCACCCCACTTGGATTAAAGAGTTTTCATCTTCCTCTTGGATGCCAAGTGGATTTTCATCCTCGAAAATTTTGCACTCCAAAGATTTCCATTCTCTAATAGATGAACACAATTGCTCAAACTTTGGAAAAAGGATTTAATTGCAGTAATGAAAATTGATGATGCCTTTGATCAATTTTTACTCCTATAAGCTCCTTTTGGGTTGTTCAATTGAAGTATATTTTCCCTCATAAAGCACACTTCATAGTGTTCAAAAACACATTTAAAAAAAATAAAAATTTATATTTAAAATATCATTTTAAAAATAAAGTGATTGGGCCTATCTTGCAATATTATTATTTATTTCTCATTTGATCCCTTAGCCTACAAGAGATGAAGAAATAGCCTATGGGTTCTCCCAAATAATGTAATTTGAAAAAAGGGGTATGAATACTACCAACATCAAAATTGCTTGCCCTTAAGCAATTGCAAATTTGGAGGTTCAAGTATCTTTGCACTTTTCCATGTAAAATTTTTGGCTCAAAGATTCCAGTGAAACAAATATTGTGTTATACTCGTTCTTTAATTTCTTTTCTCTAGTGTCCATGATGGCTTCCAATACCAAAAATTACTTGCTTTCATAATCCAAATGGGGCAACTCAACTAAACAAATGACGTGTTGTCCAAGTGCCCTTTTGAGACACAAAACATGGATAAAATTATGAATTCTACTATGTTCTAGCAACTTAGCTCATAAGCAACCTCCCAAATCCTTAGCATAATCTTGTAAGGCCCATAAAAGTGAGGCTTGGGCTTCTTAGGTCTCTTCTCCTAAGAGATGATTGTTTATCATGCTACAACCTCAAGAAAATCATACTCACGCCTTAAAATTTCTCTCAATGTCAATTTGTACATATATTTTGTTGACTTCTTGCTCATTAGGTATTTTCCTTGAACAACTCCAAAATTTCTTGGCTTTTCTTGACCAAATCTCTTACCCCTGACCCTGTATTATTTGCAATAAACAAATCCACAAATTTTAGCACATCATATCCATGAAAATCTTGAATGCAGTCATACCAATGAATATATGATGTGAAGAATTGAAGCAACTCTCCCCTAGATAGAGCCATTTAGTTTGTGTTGTTTGTTGTGTTGCTACATAATTTCCCAAATGTCCCTCAACCCACTTATTTGCATTCTCTACTTTCCCATTCATTTGGGGGTGATAATTAGCGCTAAATGAAAGAAATCATGTCATAACAGACTAAGGAACTTTCTATCTCTATCACTCACTATATTCTTAAGTAATCCATAAAACTTGGATACCTCTCTTAAAAAACCAACCACTTGAGATGCCTTGAACACAAAAATATAGAAAAGAAATGAGAATATTTAGTGAGTCTATCAACTACAACAGATAAAAAATCCTTACTCTAAACTCTCAAAAGGTCAGTGATGATTTCCATAAAGACGGCTTCAAACCATTGCAAGGGAAAACCATGGAAGACAAGGGGTGCACCTAAACCAGGTGGTGACTATCCCTAATAACTCTTCCGCTATGCTATTTTATGATAACGATGTTAAAGAGGTGTTGAATTTGGTTAAGGAGGTAGAGAGATTGCAACAAAGAATCACTAAATGGTTCCTTATTGAGTTTAACCGTATAAATATGAGAATGGAGATTATCCAAGAAAAATGGGCAGGCCCTCCAATGGATACAGTAATGTATCCTTTCTCCAAATGATCATCTAGTAGAGTCATCTAGCCTATTTAATTGATATCAGTAAAAAATACAATAAATATTATAATGTCAATTTATTAAAATACTTTTTAAGTGATTCTTCTAGAAGCTTCAAAAGAGGTTAAATCATATTCTTCTAGAGGATTTAATGGGGATTTAAAGGAGGTGAAGGCAAGTCATTTTGGCATCCTTGAATTGTTATGTTCTTGAGAATTTTTTGGAGAGCTTGTGTTTGTAGGTTGCAGCAGGCCCTAGGATGAAAACCCTTCAGTTCATGGTTGATTGGATGGAAACCTATTCAACCAATTGAGGTGGATATATTTCAGAATTCACAATTGGCCTTCGTTGTTATTGAAATTTGTGAAGTCTTCTATGAAGACATTTATGATGTGTTATTTAATTTCTGAGGTATGGTGGGGACTCATGGAAGGACTTAAATATTCAAGTTGGTCAATAGCTCTTAGAGGTTTATGAAAATTGGAAAGTATGTATTTGTTGGGTTCAATTGTTTTATTTCCATTCATGACAACCTTTATTATCTAGCATGGAAATAATTTATACAGAATGCTTATGAAAATAATACATAATACTTGTTGGAGTAAGTATTATGTTAAAGCATGGAATTTAGGAGTCAGATCAAAGTGTTTAAGACACTTGATTTCAAGCTATCATCAGATTCAATTCAGAGTTGCAGATGTGGAGAAGACAACACTTAGGTGTCCCTTCTGTCACTTGTAATGTGCTGATGTTATCTTGATTTTCAGCAAGACTTGGGAGGAGCACATGAGGCACCTTGATGAGGTTTGGAGCATCCTACAAGGGGAATGATTGTATGCCAAGGAGTTTAAGTGTGATTTTGACATGGTAGAGCTTCTTTACCTTGGCCACATCATTAGCTCTAAGGGTGCTAGAGTGGATCACGATAAGATCAAAGCAATCATGGATTGGCCACCACCCTCCAATCTATCATAGATCAAGGGATTTTTGAGTTATGCAGCTTTTTATAAAAGATTTGTCAAGGATTTTTCATAGGTGGCAACTCCACTTATAGATTTGACCAAAAAGGAGCCTCCTCTTGGTCATATGTGGCATGAAAATGCTTTGATCACTTCAAATAGGTTATGTACTTTCCCAATTTTGGCTATTCCTAATTTCTCCAAGCCTTTTGAGCTGAAGTATGATGCTTCTATGAAGGTGATAGGGGCTATCTTGATGTAGGATAAGCATTTGATTACTTTTGATAGTAGGAAGTTTAAGGGGTGCTAAGAGGAGTTATATGATAAGGAGCTGTTGGCCATTGTGCAAGCTTTGGCCAACTTTAGACCCTATCTTGCGGGGGAGAAGTTCATTTTAAAACCGATCACAATAGCCTCGAGTACTTCTTAAGTTAGAAGGACCTTAATGATAGGCAACAGAAATGGATGAGTAGGCTTTAGGCATATGACTTTGAAATTGTGTATGTCAAAGGAAATAAAAATGTTCTTTCAAATGTCCCATCCAAGAGACCTCATTTATGTTCTCTAGTAGAGATTACTACTGATAGAGGAGAGTTGATTTCATAAGAGTATGCTAAGGACTCTTGGGCTATAGCCATTATTGAGGGCACCATACAAGATGACAGGTACAAGGTGACTAATGAGTTGATCTATTACAAAGAGAGAATTTACCTAGCACCTAATTTAGAACTTAAGGTGAAGGTTTTGAGGACTTTCCATGGTGCGCCTATGGCTGGAAACTTGGGTTTCTTCAAAACATATAGGCAGATTCAAGAGAGATTTACATGGAAAGGACTAAAAATGAAGCCCTTAAGCATGTTAGGGAGTGTCTCACATGCCACTAGAATAAAAGTTAACACACTTATCTAGTTGGATTGTTGTAACCCTTGCCTATTCCCAACCAGAAATGGAAGTGCACTCTATGGACTTCATCGCAAGGCTATAGAATGTATAGGGTAAGGAATGTGTATGTGTTGATAAATTAACAAAATTTGCCTATTCCTTTATGATTTTAACGTGTAGTAGATTTATTTTTTAGAGAAATATGTTGACTTCATGGATGCCTAGGAGTGACAGGGACAAGTTTTCGAGTCTTTTTTTGGCAAGAACTCTTCACGTTGAGTGGGATTGAGCTCACTCTTAGTACTAGCTATCACCCATAGGTAGGTGGGCAGATGGAAATATTAAACAAATGGGTGGAAGGGTACCTCAAAAACTATATCTTAGGACAGAAAAAGGCATGGGTGAGATGGCTACACCTTGGGGAATATTGTTATAGTTCTACTTACCACATGTAAATTAGGATCTCACCATTCATGCATTGTATGGGTATGAATCTCCAAGATTCATTGATTTTCTTTTTGCAGATAAAGTTCCAACAAAGGATTTACTACAGGAGAGTCAAGATATTGAAATCTCTAAAAGAAAACTTGCAACTTGCACAAAATTAGGAGAAGTTGTACACTAATCAACACCACATAGAGTGCAGTTGTGAAGTGAGTGAAATGGCATACCTGAGACTACAACACTATAGGCAATCCACTCTTAAGAAGAATGGGTCGAAGAATCTTAAGCTACAATTTTATGGTCCCTTAAAAATCTCCAAAAAGATTGGAAAATCTTATGAGCTAGAGTCACCAGCAAGCAATAGAGTACAAAATGTGCTTCATGTGTCACCCCTCAAAAAGGCACTTGGTCACAATGTGGTTCCTTGGATTTTCCACCATTAGATGAGAAGGGGAAGTTGATTCCGATTCTTGAGGGTAGCATTGATGTTAAGGAGTGTACTCTATTAAGGACTATTACAGAATATCTAGTTAAATGGAATGGAAGAATCTGTTGATTGAGGATGCGATGTGAGAGAGTGAATAGATATTACATCTAAAATTGCAATTGCTTGGGGACAAGCAACTTTGGGGAGGGATGATTGCAGTGACCCCTTCTTAAGTGATTGATCATTGGAAACAGTTAGCATATTCCTTAGGTTCCTATAGGCTAATGTGGTTTGGTTAGACAAGTCACAAATCTTCAATACTGTGTTGTTCAACCTCTTTGGCATTTCTAAGTGTTGCAATGAATTTAGTGCCTCAGGAGATTCCAACTAACACATTCTTGAGCATTTTCAAGCTCTTTGTCATTTTTTACTATATTTAGTGTCACCTTGGGCTCAGACTTGGTCAATTGTGATGGTTTCATCATGGGATGGTCCATGGATGGATTTAGTATTGAGTTGGTGATATTTTTTAATTAGAGGATATAATTTTATTTAATAATTCTAAATTAAATATTCAACTTAATGTTATTAAATTTTAAAAAGTAACTTAAAAGGACACCAATGGAACATAAGGAGTATTAGAAGTGTATTAATGTTTTATTTTAAGAAGGGTGGTCTAATGTGAGAAAAATTGGGAGGATTTAAAATTTTATAAAGTGTTTTTTATTTTCCCAAGAGTTGGTGTTGGAATGGGATAAGGGAAATAAAAGAGCTTTTGGGAGCTCATTTCCAACTTATGCTTGAGAATTTTATGAAGAAATATTGCAGGTTGAACAGTGTTTTTCCAAGATTTTTTTGAGGATGAAAACCTTCACAAAGGATATCAATTTTGACAGTGCAAGATCTTTCTTGGAGGATTTGCAATTAGTTTCATTCAGTGACACTGACTACACGAGTTTTATTGCAAGGATTTTCAGCTTGAATCTCTGGGTTGTTTCAAGAAGAGGATTTATTTACAAATTCCTAAGCATGGAGGAGAAAATTTGAAGACATTTGTTGCAGCTCTTGCTTCCTTTTGCTGGCCATACCATTCCTTGGTTGGCAGTACAACTAAAAGAGGGATGTTGGAGGTCTAGAAGCCAAATGCCTGGAGTTTGGTCTGACCTTTTTGGCAAGGTTGGCAGAACCTAGGGATAGTAAAGGAAAGGACAACATTCACTGTGAGGATAAGTGCAGAATTGCAGAATTGCAGAGTTTTGGAGCCACTCTCAAAATCCTATTTATCTGGTTCAAAGTTTGTTTCAGACTTGTAATGTATTTCAGCTTCTGGGTATGTTTGTAATATCATTTTGAAGCTATTTTGCCTTTTGGTTATTGGTAGTTTCATTGTGTTTTTGCTGTCCAAACTTTGTAATAAATCTGAAAGTAATTTTCAGCTTATGGGAATTTCAAACATTGAGTATTTTGGTGTTTATTCTCTCAAAGCAATACTGCAAAAATTATCTATTGTTGCATTATTGTATTATCTTCGAAACCCTCACATTTGACATTCAGAAAACAAACAAAAACAAGAAAAGAATGGTAGGGTGCATATTACAAACCAAACATATATAGACACATCCCATCTACTCCAATTAAAGAATGCAATATTATTAAGAAACTATTGTGAGCATAGATGATGACAAGATGCAGCTACATGAAGAATTCATGAGAAGATGCCCTTTGGTTACAACTTACTTTCACAAATTCGGATTTTACCATTATGTCCTTATCCTGATAACCAGTCCTAGCGGCTAGAATGCTCAGCAGTTAAAGGCTAATCTTCAGTATTCATTTCACCAATGGGGGGAAACAAACAGATCTCAAACACATTCTTACCCATTTGCAAGGCCTTCAACCTCTCAATTATCCTCACCATTTCTCCCAGCTTCATCTTTCTCCAATGTAAATCAATTGTGTAAAGGTGATTTAACAGTTTTCATGCCTCTAAGAGTTTGTATGATCATTAAATAAAATTTCTCATTAGACATAGGGAAAGAGTAGAACAACAGATGAAAGATGTTTTCATGCAGATGTGTTAATTTTATAAGATACAGCAGTCCTGTTCAAAAGTCCTGCCATCTTGTGCACGTTACATATTCAAAAAACTGGAGCAGCAAATACCAAAAGGACACGTGCCTCATTAAACAATCTCAGCTAGGTCAGATAATTCTTTATTGTCACTAAACATCAAGGCTCAAGTTGTGTTTCAGTATTTCTTCAAACTTTGTTTGTCATTATAGCCATTGATAACATGTATGAGTTATCCAATCACTCCACATTACTAACCCCTGATGTGAGCTAGATTAGAAAACAAGTAATTTAACGTATCTTTTTCAAGCTACTGCAGCTAAATACCCACCCTAGGATTCTACAGATGACAATACCAAGATAATTAATGTGGAGACTTTGGACTCTTGGAGGTCATTTCTTCTTTCCTCTAAGGAATTCAAACTTGGCAGCTACTGTCAGCATCATAACAACTTCATGCAAGTCATAAGAAGCGGGTATGTTTTTTTTGCAATTTAGCATTTACAGTTTAGAATTATGCACAATAGTTCACTATAGGGAAAACTACAGTTTTGAAGCAATAATTGGTTCAGAGACACTGTATATGGATTTTCCGAAAGAGCCCCAGAAAAACCCAGAAAATTAAGGGTTAGAAGAGGCAAATTTGGGGCCAACATTATGACATCATCATCCCCAAGGCATGACATTACGTAGGATAAAAATGAAACTCTAAGACTAACGTCTGAGATCCACTTATATGACACAGCCACAATTTGCGTAGTGCAACAAATTCCACTGACATCATATTTAGAGGGTCAAAATGAGATAGACAAAGAGTATCCTGAGTGCCATGATCCAAGTGCTGAGAGCTATAGAAGCTTTGGGCTCCAAGCGGGAGAAAGGTAAACTTGATGAATTCCTGAGGTCCATGAAGGCCATAATTGTCCTGGATGAATTCCAGAGTTCTACAAAGGCCGGAATTTTAGAGATTGGGGAAAACGTACAAATCAACTAAAGTGGTTTTGGAAAGTGGCTGGAAATCCTACTGCAAGATAAAATTATCCATGTGAAAGTGGTGAGGACATTCCAACTGTTCCACTTGTTGGAAGCATTTAGGTAATTCCAGTCATTCAGAGTCATACAGGAAAGTGATTAACGATCAGAGACATGTATGAATAGGGATTCATGTAGATATTGATGAATGAAGAGGCATTCATGATCATGGGATACAGAGTATATAAAGGGAACATATCAGAGACCAGTGAGTTGGAGTGACTTCTGCAAAACCATGGGCAGTGAGACAGATTGGCCAAGAGAAGAGAAGACAAAACATAAAAATTCTATGACGGGTACATTTTCTAGTAAGAACCTGTGTATAAAATATCTCTATTCTCTTAAATCAGGTATTTAGCATTTATTTGTGGATAATTCTGTCAGAAGAGAGTTTTCTCCACATTAATTCTCAAGAATGTGTGTTTATCATGGTTTCTCTTCATTGGATCAACATTTCCATAGCTAGTTATTTCTTTTTACTTACAGGAATTGCCAAACATGATTGGAGGGAGAGAGAGAATGAAAAAGGGCACAATGAATGGCAATAGTAAAATTTAGGGTGTGTATAAATTGACTAGCCTATACGGTTGCACTTATAGATCATCTAAAGTCTGCAGTTCTATATTTATTTAAAATATTAATATTGAGTAATTGAAAGAAAACAAAAGGACTAATTGTTTTCTTTCCACAGCAATTTACTGTTTATAAAACATTAAACAATCAGATTAGGGATGTATTAATGATGTTTGTTTATATAATGAGCTATTGTAGTTTCAAAAAGAAAAAAGTACCAAGAAGCAACTGATAAAATAATTTGGTGTGTAGCATACAAATACTTCAGGTGTTAATGTTCTTATTAAATTGATCTTCTACTGATCAAAGTCTCATGAATAACACAAGGATCGGATGAGGTTTATCCATTACATTACCTGTATCAATGAGGTTTTCAGTAGCCTGATAGTCGATACGGTATGATCCAATTACATCAAAGACCTCCTGCTTTCTTGCACCTATGCAACAGACAACAACATGTGCATTGCCTATTGCTTATCTAATTTCATTTGCTTTCTCCGCAACAATCTCAATCTTCTTTTCCTCAGATGGCCTGGAAATTGGCAAAATTTGTTTCGAATATTATCAGGCTATCAGCTTGAAACAAAATCAGAACATGCATCCAAGTTGTTTAATCTTTGCCTCCTTTTTATTACATTAATATGTAGACACATTTTCCCTTCCTCTTTTCCTTGATTTTCTAAGCAACAAATAAGAGAAAAAGAGAAAATATTGTACAACAGATGTCTAGTTATGTCAAAGGAATGGTGAACCGGTGGCACATGAACATGCAACTGAAACATGGGAAGTTCCAAAAGAAGGAAATTTCTGCCTAATGCACAACATTAGTACAAATACCCACTGATAATCAGGCTCATACCTTAAGGGCATGGAAGGATTCACACTCTGAGAATCCAATTTTATCTGTGCCACACCCTGCACAAGCATCAGCATAGTACACAACAATGGAGACCTATGATTTATCAAGAACAAATGGCATAATAAAATGTCTCTCCAATTATATATGAAATCTAGCAAATTCCATGGATCACACTCCCACAAGACAATTGTGTACCTCAAGAAGTGGCTCTTCTTTCTGCAAACTACACATACCTGCCCGTACATAAAATCCAAGCTTCAAAAGTTCCTGTTGAACATGTCAGAAGAAAGCCAGAGAACAGTAAGATAGACCGTCCAAATTTGGAGATCAAGTGGCTTAATGGATCTATAGTTATACACACAAATTAAAGTGAATACATAATTCTTTAGAAAGTTGCCACCTATATATATTTATTAAAAATAAGGAGTACAGAAGTTAGGTACTATAGTGCGCAAGCCAACTTTCCCAATGGCTCTCCAACATAGGATATTGTAGATTTCTGGAAATCCACAGGTTCTTCCTTGTAACTCTGACAGACCAATTCATTTGTTCTGTTGTTTTTTAGAGGAGCAAACATCTAGGACGGCTTGTTACATTCTAGGCTCACTTTATGGGTTCTCCATACCAAGAGAACTCATCTAATCCATAGGCATATTTATCTTTGAATTGTACAAATGCCTCCAATAAATCCAAAGCTTAATCAAGAGAGTTGACTGACTTACAGCTTGCATCTTTCTCGTCATTGAATTTTAAACTGCTACACCTTGTTCCTTCTACAGATACCATTTCTTCACTAAAAGAACATGCCGACAGTGGGTATTTCATATTGTACAGCTTGTACATATTCCTGCAACTTTAATATGTAAATGATTGGAGTTAGATTCAGGGGTGGCTTCGCTCATCAATCTTCATTAAAATGAATGTTATTCAAATCTTAGTTTGGCAGTGATCAGATCCTCACCTTCTAATCTACACCACTAAACAAAAAGTGGAAGAATGGCAATTACTATCTATAGGATAAAAAAGTAATAATATGGTCAAATTTCATTATATACAGCTCTATGTATGAAATATGCAGATTGCATATATGGAAGAATTTATGTGCAGTTTGACATATATAAAGCCACATAGTGAGTCTAACGAGTTTACTATGTCTACTCTCATTTGTAATAATGACCTCAAAGAAAGTGAGGCGGTAAGTTTGATCACAAAGTTTTGATGGGCAGAAAGCTTAAATAGAACTTGCTCAGATACAAAACTTTAGGACAGGTTAAACTGGAAACAATTAAGCTTTTCCCAATCTCCAAGAAATAAGTATTTAGTGTTTTCTTCCCAAAACTTGTTGAGTCTGTTGAAACTTTCCAAGACCTGTGATCTCTTTTTGGCTGGGAAAGCCAAAAAGAAAGGAAAGAAAGGAAGGAAAGAAAGGAAAATGAAAAAAATCATTCTCAACTATGGAAGAAATTTTGAACTCATTGCACCCATATAAATGGCTGTGCAATGTAGACAACATTTCAGCGGTTTTGGACAGATTTTGAAATGTGGGGCAGAACCTAGGTCAACTTAGGTCTGGCCATACTCCATGATCTCCAAGGTCTAAAAGCATATGCCCCCATGTCAACGAAAAGGCATGGAGGTTGTGTGGTATAGCTTTAAAAAAGGTGAAAAATCATAATCAACTTTTAGCTCCTAAAACAGGGCAAAACATAATTGAACAGGAAAACATTTAACAGTAAACAGAGAATAAGGTATTCCCCAAAGTCCAGATCAATTTCACTTCACATTGGACTAAAAATCCCACACGTTTTCCTGCAATTAATACTAAATTGGACTCATATTAAAAGAAAAGAAAAACACACAATCATATTACATATAGAACAACTTCTAACTAGTTATAGTATATCCCTGTATTGTTCTTGTAATTATTATTGAAATGAATTGGTTAATTGATCTAATAGCCCTTTATTTTTCTAGTAATTATTATTAGCAAATGCAGTTCCATTAAAATTGCTGAAGTCCATAGAATGCCAAGCATTAAGTACACTATACCTGAGCTGAAAACCAATCTCGACCTTGAGAATGGTCCCTGTTGCTTGTTTTTGTTGATGAATTTAAGACTTGGACCGCCCAAGAATTTATGTTCTAATATAACACCTGGGGAATTTAGTATGATTGAAGAAACATTTCATTGAGATGGCCCTCATTAATTTTTCAGCAGTGAAACGTTTCTCTTCTCTTCTAACTCACTTCTCTCAGGAGGGAGGCTAAATTTTTCGATGGCCATTCATTCACCATAATTATCCTTTGCTTTATAATTCAAATAATTATCCTTTGCTTTATAATTCAAATAATTAGCCGTTGCTTTATCCAGCTGTCATAATTCAAATCGGCAATTGGTTAAGTGTGGAGAGGAGCCACGTAAAGCAAGATTGTGGCAGTTTTAAAATTTTAAAATCTTAAAATTTTCCTTGAGCTTAGTCTATGTTAAAAGAAGTGTGATTATTAGAAGAAAGACAGGAATAAATCATTATGGATGAATAAAAAAGATTATTGAAATTTAAATCGAATAAATAATTTATGGCAAAAGAATCTATAGAATGAAATAAAGAGAGATTAGAGAGGAGATATCAATGGAATCAAATATGAAAAAAAGAGAAAATTAAATAAATTAAGGAGAAACAAGAAAGTTATTGCAATAGAATAGAGATGGCTAGAGAAGCTGAATTAAAGCATGGCAAAGGGACTACTTCTACAAAGCATGATAACTATGAGAAAACGGAAGCGTGCGTGTTTTTTTTATGTATTTGGTTGTGTATGTATGTATGTGTTTATATTTTTGTGTCTATTTATTTATATGTTCATGTGTGTGTGAGTTTTTAATTTTTGAGTACATTGTGTGTGCATTTCTTTTATGTGTTTGTGTTTGTGTTTGGTGTGTGTGTTTATATTTTTTTGTTGTATATTTATATTTGTATGTGTTTGTGTGTATTTATTTATGTGTGTGTGTGTGTGAATTTATATGTTTTTTTGTGCTTTTTATATTAGTATGTGTGTGTGTCTATATGTATGTACACACACATATTGGATGTGTGTGTGTTTTAGTTTATTTGGTTCATATTTTAATTTTTAATTTTTTTTTCATTTCATTCTATTTTCTTAGCTCTCGACAATCTCTCTCTCTGGCCTACTTTGGAAACCATCATTCTATTCTACTCTCTTATTGGCTTTTTTGTGTTTCCTAATGATGGATCATGGAGTTTGATCCAAAATGTCAAAAAAATGCACACAGTAAATTCTAGAAGCTTTACATTTTAGCATTATGGATTGTGGAAACCATATGTCCACAACCCTAACATGAGTTTGAACACAAAGGAACAAGGGATGATTGTACTACTTTATAACAAATATACACCATAGCTCAAATACCATCTAGACAAAGCATATGGAATTGTACAAAGATTAGCAAATAGAATTGAAGATTATAATATCCAAAGTGTCATTGGAAGAAGGGTGGTAAAGCATAAGGGCTTCACCATTCAAGCTTTTGACTATTGCACCTCAACTACAACCTAATTTTTAGTCTAAAAATCATAGTTAATAACATATTTAAAGAGCTATTATCTCCTATTAAGATAATGCAATAAGTAAGAGTGTGGGTTTTCATAAAGGAGAAAATGTTAAAAGCAATCTAAATCTACAAGATGGAAAGAGGGCAGAGGAAAAATAAATAGAAAACGTATTAAGGACCTTACAATAGATATTGTTTGATGAATAAAAAAGGATTGAAAAACCTAAATATTTATTTATGAAATCTCATTCACTAATGAAAAGTTGTCTCCTAAATCTAAATGGTCATGTAAAGAAGTGAAACCCTTAGAACAAGAGTCATCACGTATGTTGATTACAAAAAAAAGGATAATTATGGAAGGTATAAACAATGACTCAATGAGGAGAAGATAAAAGCTCAAAAAGATTGAAGTAAGAAATTCCAAAGATTAAAAGAAATGGAACAAATAATTTTTTTGAAGTAGAGAAGAAAATCCCACTTAAAAACAAGGAAATCATCAACATAAATATGGACAAAACTATAACAAAATTACCATTTTTGGCAAAGATGCTAATGAGCTTGTGAAACACGTACTTATGTTAGAGTTTGCTTGGATAAAATGAGATTCCAACCCATCAAGAAAATGCTTATGGGTTTGTCAAGACATTAAGAAATGAAACACAAAAGTACCCTAAACATGACAAAGAATGGCACGAAATGCGGGAGAGGGGGAGGAGGGGGGGGGGGGGGGGTAATTTTCTCTCAAAAATCTTGGATCCCTTGAAGCTCCATTAGAGGGTCTTAATAAAATGAGAGAAATGTTACAAGTGGAAGGAGAAGCCATTACATAATTTAACCATGGATTTCAAAGTAGTGACAAAATTGGATGAACCACTAACCAAAAACTAGAGAATTGAATGGTTTGTGTCTGGATTGTTACCAAATGTAAGAACTATGTTGGCTAGTAGGAATTTTGATACCTACTCAAGTGCAATAGAATTGACATACAAGGTAGAAGCCTAATTATAGAGAAGAAAGAATAAGTAAAAATAAAAATAAAAATAAAAAAATAGAAAGGATGAATTTGTAAGCCAAATTTGCATACAATGTGACCTCGTCATCTGATCAAAGAAAGAAAAATTAGTGTGCCTATTTCTCTCGAGAAGGTCACCTAAGGAATGGATGTCACACGATGAAAGGTGATAAAAGAGCCACAAAGTTTACTTACAATTTTTTTTTAAGAAAAATGTATTGTAGAATTTGTTGTGAATGTCATGTTCATGAAATAAATTATTGTTCATCCCTCCCATTCAAATTAAGGGAAGAAGCTGAATAAAAACCGTAGTGCAACCACTAATGCTAAAATAATGATCCCATCAATAAGAAAGTGTCAAAGGCTAAAGCAAATCCTAACATAACATTCATGACCATGGTTTCAAACAACCAACAGGGGATAATCAATGCAATATATCCATGCAACATAATATGCGTTGGAGTAACTAGGACATTATCTAATTATTTAATTTATTAGCTCCTTTAATTACTTTACTCACTCATGCTAAATTTAGGAGTACTTTTAACTTTTATATTAGATTGAGATTTATTTATGATGTGGACACTTGTCAAGCTTTGTTTTAATTCCTTTGTAGGGTTTGCATCTAGGTTTTAATCATTATGCTTTTATAAGAATTTATTGTAATCTATCTAATTCATTTACATGTTAATCTCAATATCAAATTCCTCTTTGGATTAATCTCTCTCAAAGTTGCATAACATTAATCATGGTTTCTTCTCTTCGCATGTGATAGATGTTTCTTTTGGAGGTGGTTCGTGAGGTTGAACATAAACTTCAACATTGTATCAAAGCTCCAAATCTATTAATTTTATGTCAATTTTCTAAGAGATCCAACCTTGAGGAGCAAACATATCTCAACTTGGAGAAAAATAATTTATGGGTTTTTTTCACATCCATTAAAAAACCATTTGGGTTGCTCTCTATTTCCAAAATTTGTCAACTTTTGCATGAAAATCAAAAAAGAAAAAAAGGAGCTAAAAATAACACACAAAAAGAAAAAAAAAAGATTTGGCCATAACTTTTTCTCTACAACTTTTCGAGAAAAAATATTTCTAGGATTTGTTCTTTGCCTTGAAAAATCAATTGGGAATCTATTGGATTTTGCATGCAATGAGAAAATTTTGTAGAAATTAAAGCAGAAGGGTCTGTCTATTAATTACCAGCTAACAAAATTTACCGTATTCATCTTTTTGGCATAACTTTTACATACAACATCTAATTTTCAAAAAATATATATCATTAGAAAGTTGGTTCCAAGCCTGATCAAGTGTCGCTTTAGTCTTTTTGTAGAATAATCTCTTGGAGAATTCTACAGTTGTCTAAAATTAGATCTAGTTGTTTGTGCTTGGAGGGCCATAAATTTCTCATCTTAACTGTATTTTTCATAATTTTTGTGGAATCAAAAGCTAGTCCAATGCCTTACATAGATTTTAGGCCCTTTTATCTAGAATATTTAATAGGTATCTAATATTTCAATCAAATTTGAGATCTCTTTTCTAGGTTCCTTTATTGGAAAATGTGTAGCTTGGGTTTCTATTAGGATTAAGATTTTCTATTTTTGTACCACTTTTGAGATTATCTTGAGGAGTGAATCATGTATAAGGGTTGTAGATGAAAATAATATTGGAGTAGTCAACATGAACATGAATGGTGTCCTCATGTCACTTAATGTTATTCAACTCTTTCTTGAGAGTGTATTCAGTCCATCATATGATACCACTTTAAAATATCAAGTTATTCCTTCCCTAACTACAAAGATGTTTGTTGTACCTTCATTGGTTGAGACTCTTATTCCTATTAAGAATGATATTTCATCTTTTATTGTTGATTTATGGAGTCATAGCTATGAATCATTGCAAGAAGTTTCTATTTGTCATTCTAATTGGGATTTTTATTTGATAGAAATTTGCTACATTAAATGTGAAATCTTAGATTTCAGATTTTGAGGATACCTTTGAGGGTTTATCTCTCCTATTTGATGACAATCATGACATAAATGATGTCACATCGCGTATGCCTTTGGAACTTGTTCAAAACCAATTTTCGTAAGTTCCTTACTTGTCACCTTCTAGTGTAATCGGGCATGTATCTAATTATTTTGTAACATCTTCATCATCCAAAGATTTGAGGACATATGAGAAGTTTTTTGAGACATCATCATAATTTGGATTCTACATCCTACTAATTCCTATCCAGAATGGGAAGCATTCTTGCATTTGAACTTGGTTTATCTTTGATGCAGGAGCATCCTTGGGTAGTTGGCAATCCCGTGTCAACCAAAAATATGTTAGAGTTTGGTTTTTGGCTTTCATTGTTTGAAGTGGTGAACTCAGTTGAAGACCTGAGATTCTCGGTCATTTGGTGGTAGTTTTTGGTTGGAAGGTGTGTTGCTTCACTGACGAAATCGATGACTGAGTGTGGAGTTACTCGGTGTGGAGCTCAGTTGATGAGTTGTTCTTGGTAGAATGTTTCTATTTTGGTTCACCAATGAGCTCGATCTCGGTTTTGGTGTTCTTTACCGAGAGGGTTTAGTTGCTATCTGTGTTGCTTGGTTGATGTTCTGACATGCTCAGTGGTCTAGTTCACCGACTAGTTTATTTGGATTATTTTGCTTGGACGCCATGTGCATTTAATTTGGGTCACATTCCTCGTGATGTGGATCGACCGTTAGGATGTGTGAGGACCTAAATCTAGGTTGGTTCTTTCTCCTATGTGAATTTAATGATTGTTGCAAGATGACATGAAGGATAACATGTTTTGTCATGAGTTTCTTGGAGCTGACTGGTTGTTTTATAATTTATTATTTGTAAATCCGACTTGTGACTATGTTGCATAAGAGGAGGGTATGGGTAGCATAATAAGGGAGAGAGGGGTTATGAAATTGAGAATCTAGTAGCTAGGTGTTGGCTCAGGAAACAAGAAGATTTCTTGGTGTCTTGTGAGATCATGTTTAGATATGTCTTGGTGTTTCTAATAGTTTGTTGTTGTGATACAAATATGGGCTAGCTAGGGAGTAGTTGGATCTTGTGAATCTTGAGATCTTGTTGTATTTGCTAATGTATTGATCGTAACTGAGAAGGCCTTATAGCTCAACATGTTGCATGTAATTTGACATTTGATGATAATAAAATTAAATCTCGTTATATCTTTCTTTTGCATTTTGTTTTCCGTTGTGTGTTGTATTGGCTGCAAGGTTTGGACTGCCCATTCTTGGATCCTCTATACTTGATTGCGTCAATCTTCTACCCAAGGGGACGAATGTGGTTTGTTGATCTTGTACCTTCATCATTATTTGTCCTCAAGCCTTTATCTTTAGCATTGGTGTTTCTCTTTTATTGGTGGGATACACCCTCTCTTCCCTTCTCTCTTATGGGGGGATATTGATTGTACTTATATGACCTCTCAAAAAATAACAAAGGATATTATAATAATTTTAGAGGATCACATTTCAAATGAAAAGGATGTTATCAAAGAAGTTGAGAATATGCCACATGCTACAAGAGTAGCTAATTTATGCAAATAAATATCAAGAAGACAAGGGGAAAATATGGGGTTCAATGGTAATACAAATTTTGATCTATTCACTTTCTCTAGAGCTCATCAATACTTTGACAATACCCCACCACAAACAAAAATTTATGAATCAATAATAACAAATGCAATTAGAGGAGAAAATGTCATCGTGAGATTTATCAAACAAAATTTTAATGAGCAAGGTGATGTTTAAAAATAGAACTAGATAATAAAGATGGATCCGATTGTCACTTAGAAATAAAAAACAACTTGAAAAATGTTATTTAGAGAAGAAAAAAATTAAGAAGGAAATTTATCAATAAAATAAAAGAAAAATGTTGTGGTGATAACTAGGGGAGTAACTAACACCAAAAAAAGGAAAGTTATCAAGACAAGAAATAAAAGTAATTTAATTGAAGAAAAGGTAATAGACTATTTTCCTACCAAATCAAAAGATGGTTTAGTAACTGAAGATACCAAGAAAGTCATCATGAAAGAAAACAAAATTATAACTACCAAAAGACTTACATTTTTGAAATATTTGTAAGGAAAATGGTGTCTAAACCTTGTATTACATAAGATTACTATTTATAGTAAGTTTACATTTGAGCACAAATTTTTCCTAAACATTTCCTAAAGATTCAGATGTGCTAGATAAGGATGTTAGTAAATGTTTGTTGCAAGATCATGTTTAGAATTGTAGACATTAAATTTTCATTTTTGAAGTTGTTGAAGAAATGTTGCAATGTCAAATTTGAAGGATTTGGAGGTTTTAAAGCTTGATAGAGCATGTCACAAGCTTTTTAGTGCTTTCAACGGTTCATCAATCAGACATCCGGTTCAAAAGTTATGGCCTTCAAAAGTTGGGTCTCCTAAAATAGAAAATGTAAAAACATGTTGAATACTTAAATGGGCTATAAAAAGAAGTTACATGTGTTGATGTGTGTTTTCACACATCAAAGGACATCTTAGGTTGAAGATAAGATGGATGCCACTTTTTAGGTGGTTTTTAGCCCATGGTTTTTGAATATCGTTTAATGGTTTCATGTATTGTATCTCCTATATATTAGGTGCATGAAATAGAGGTTTTGTGTAAGAGTTTGACAGCTAGTGAGTTACCTTTGGATCTCTGGTTGGTTATACTCCTGCGAGAACCTTACTCTGCAAGTATATTGCAATCTATTATTGATTTCTAAATAATATATTTGACAGTTTTTAAAGTATGGGGTTTTTCTCCTAAAAGGGTTTTCCCCATGTAAATCACTATGTTGTGGTATGTGGTATGTGTTATGCTCTGCATACCTGTCCCAACACTTTTTCTTGGTAGATTTTGGGTCCCCCTTTTTTTGTCATTTGTTCATGTTTTCTTCCTTGCTTGTTACTCTATAGTCCTAGACCCTAGAGTCCTCCCTCTTTCGTTTTTGGTTGTAGTACCCTTCTATATATTGGTATTTATATTTTGAACCTTATATATGTCTGGCTAGTGTTTGATAGACATTGTCTTATAGCGAGTAAGTAATATGGTTAATGTCTATTAAATATATCTAGTATTTAACTATGGTAAGTATAAATATTGTTATTATTATTATACTATAGTGACAACTTATAATTATCTCTAGGAGCTATAAAACCTTGTTAATAAGTATTAATTACCGTTAGTATATTTGAGCTGATACTAAATTAGTGCTAATTATGATCAAGGTTGTAGTTGATCTTATTTATTAATGGTCATTTTATGCTTTGCAATTCAACCCTATTTCTGAACATATTGATTATTAAACTGAATTGAAATCCAAATATAATATGCACTAAATCTTTATTTTTAGTCAAGATATTTGATATTATAACTTTCTTCTATAGGGTCATTATGGCTCTTTACTAAGCATTAATGTAAGTTCACTTTTAGGGTCATGAACTTTGAATCACCAAGGAGTTTTAGTTATGAGATTTCTAGAAAAATGGTGTCGTGTTGCATTTTAAGCTAGTTGTGGATAGCTCGTTCTTTTCTTTTGCACCCTAGAGATTTTGGACAAGGATACATTTCACTTAACTTAATGGCTTGGAAATAGAGTTGTGAATGTTGCAAAGATGACAACCATTGTAATTGATTAGGGTGAGATAAATAATTACATTAGGTAATGATTATATGACTTGTCATTTTATTATAGAAATTATGTATTATATTTTGTGTCTTAGACTTGACTTAAGGATTGTTCTCTTGATGAGAATATGAGTTATTATAAAAATTTCTTTTGTATTAAAATTATTATTTCATCACGTGTGCATAACTTTAGTATTGTGTTGGGGGGAGTGGGGTTAGATAGTGTTAACCTTGTATTATAGGGCTAGTTTTCTTAGGAAAGGTGATGAGGCATTTTAATGGCATGATTTATGATGTTTTTCTATGACTTGTTAGGGTGTTTTTACTTGGTTTTGTACATACTTTGATGATGATATATGTGGTTTTTATATGTATGGTCCATACTTTTAGATACTTTATAAGCTCAGCAGGATATGTGATTTAAGTAGAACTTATGATTAAACCTTATGAATTGAATATGACAAATGAATTAAATAGATATATGTGTGTGTTATTTAATGTTCATCTCTCCTAAGTTAATCTGGGTTAGGATTCCCGCAACCACATATCATGCAAGAGTTAGTTAGTGAAATAATGTCTTTTCTGTTTTAAATGATGCAAATACATATGTTTCAAATTTGGCATATATTGCTAACCTCATGCAAGAACAAGTCAAACAACGCATTCATTCGAGCAGCATGGTGGATTTGACAAAATCAACTATGCGTCGAGACAATTAAGGTGCAGTTGTGCATTGCTCTCCTTTGTAGCGATCAACTGGTTCCTCATTTTATCTGGGCGTAGATCTCAGAGCACAACCTGCTATATTCCTAGAAGACTTGTTCCCGAGCATTATCGATTCTGTTGTATCACATTATGAATCTTAATTGATCCTCATTGTTGGAGTGATTGTAGTTTTAGGAGTTAGTTTCTCAGTGTTCGCTTATAAATAAGTTGTTATCTTAATGTTCAAAAGTTAATAGAAGTTAGAAGAGTTAATGTAATTTTGTGAAATCATCAAATAGAATCTAGTTCTGTTTCACTTCAATTGCATCTTTCAATGAATGGATGAATAGAATACTCTTTGCAAGTTCTATCTTTTTAGGTTGATTTTATTTGATTCACTCATCCAAGGGGGCCCACTTGGTGAGTGAATTCTAGTGTTAGTTAGGATTTATTTTATGTTGTCCTAGATTTAGAAATAACTTTGTTGTTCCTGCAGCCGTTGGAAACAAAAATGATGGACTATTCTTCAACAAAGGCAGATAGAGCAGTTCCTATCTATGATTACTGTTTTCAGTAGATTATGCTTGTTCCTTTCTCTTAGCTTAGTATTTCAAGCTTTTAAGTATTTTAGTTTCAATAGTTTAAATGGATGACAATTAGGATGACTTAGAGCATATACTTTGCAGACACTGTTTCAAGCCCACGTCCCTGGTTGATACTATAAATGGGTTAAATGAGTTAATTAGTTGTTTAAGATGTCCAATCTCGAATAAATGGGTGTTACGCTCTGAGTATCTAAAGCATTTGTTTGGCTGATCATTTTGGCGTCGTTATCGGGGATGGTGTCAATCTAAACTTATCCTAAGGGTCATTTTTCCCAAAGCTTTCTTAGTATAGGGTCTCGTTTAATCAACCTTTTTTATGTATAGGAGAAGAGATCATCATGGAAGATTTCTCCCTTAGAACGATGCCTTAGCCTCAGAAGAAATCCTACCTCCTGAAAGGGAAAATCCCCAAGAATTTGATCAAGAAGAGAATCAACTATTTGAGAATCCATTTGCTAAACTACATCAAGCCATTCCAACACCACCTCTTGTAGAACGTGAATACTAGGAGAATCCCTGGGCCCTTAATGTTTTTAGAGGACAACTCGCAGCTCCAAATTCTCCAAGGATGGAACTTCCCACCTTTCCCTTTCCTATCATTGACCTACATGATAATAACAATATCAAGAATATCCCCTCTTCAGTGCTTCCAAAGTTCTACGGCTTGATTACTAAAGACCACGAGACATTCCTTTTTGAATTTGATATTCTCCGTTGAAGTTATGACTATACAACAAATGCTCATAAGTTGAAGTTGTTTCTCTCTACCTTGAAGGAGGTAGCGCTGAGATGGTTCATGGGTCTAGGAGCCAATGTTGTACGAGACTGGGATGGAATGAAGAATGCATTCTTGGAAAAATACAAAGAGTATTGTTGGGGTAGTGATATGAAAGGTGATGATATTTTTAAAATGACACAAAAAGATGAGGAGACACTTGAGGATTATGTTGCAAGATTCTTGTTTAGCCTCCAGAAAAATACTCAGCATACTTTGAATGAAGAGTCCATGAAGCATATCTTTTTGAGAGGCATTAATGAGTCTTGTATGGAGGGTCTTGACTTAATAGCTGGGGGATACATCACTCAAGCTACCTAGGATGAAATTAAGAGGATATGTCTTAATTACTCTAGAGCTACAGTGAAGAAAGGAAGAGGACTTAGACAATCAAGTAGTAGAACTAATAGTGTTTGTGTCTCAAAGATGGAAATATCTTATCTCTTGTCTTATTTCAAACAAGACATCATTAATAATGAAGCCACGCAACTAGATACCATGCAGGCTAAGAAGAAGCATGAAGAAGCAGAGGCTATGCTAGCTGAATTTTGTTCCCATTGTAGGGAAAAGAAAAGGAACATCAAGTGCAAAATAGTTGCATGCTTAGAGACTCAGTCAATGCCAACTGAATTTAAGGCTATTGATGAGAATGGAGAGGTCTTTTATGTTTCTCAATGGAGACCATGGGCTCAGAGACAAGGTATGCCTCCTGATCCTTTGTACAATTCTGATTTTAATAATAATCAATGGCAAAACCAAAATTCTCAAAATTTTGGTTCCCAAGGTCAAAACTGGAATAATAATTGGTCTTATCAACCTCAACAATACTAGGGTAACTAACATTGGCAATATCAACTCCCTCCTAATCCGTGGCAGCAACCTAATCATAATTGGTCTCAGAATAACCAATGGAAGCCTCCACAAGGAAACTGGAAACAGTCATCCCAATGGGGTTTGAGTCATCCTAGCCAGCCTAATCAGCAAGCCATTGTGACACCCTCTCAACAGCAATCTATAATGCCTCCACTTCCTAAAGCCAATGCTATCCCTCAAAAGAAAACTCAGTTGCTTGCTTAGCCTTCACCAAATCCTAATAACATGCAACCTAATCAACAACAAACTTATTCCATCCAAGTAAATGATATACACTTAAGGTCGGGAGCTACATCGCCTTCTCCAAAAGGTCATGTTATAACTAAAGTTACCAATGATAGTGATGTCACTAAAGAAGACCACACTACTCTTCAACAGTTTGCTATAGTAACCAAAGATCCACCATTTCCTCAAAGGCTCACACAGTTTGTACCCACAAAGAAAAGCCTAGTTGCCACTGATTTGATCAACCAACTAAAGCAAATGATTGTGCAAATTCCTTTGTTAGATGCCCTCAAACAAGTCCCAGTATATAATAAAGCTACCAAGGAAGCCTATTTTAAACAACCTAGTCAGAAAAAGAAAGATCTGAAGACTGTTCATGTTCTTGGACAACTCTTTGATCTTATGTTGAGCAATGCCATTCTACCTAAATATTGTGATCTAGGTAGCCCTATTGTTACTATTTATATTGATGGTACTCAAATTTAGAATGTTTTGATTGATTTAGGAGCATCCATTAATGTCATGACAAGGGAATTCCTATTAAGACTCACCATTATTGGTTTAAGAGAAACTCCTACAATCCTTTAGTTAGATAATAATTCTACTGTAAGGCCTGATGGCATGGTAGAGGATATTGTTGTAACACTGGATTCATTAGACTATCCATCTGACTTTTTAATCTTGTCTCCCAAAGCTACTCTAGGTGGTTATCCTTTAATCTTGGGAAGACCTTGGTTGGCCACTGCAGATGCTTGCATAGCTTGCCAATCTAGAAAGATGACTATATCAGATGGAATAAGTACCAAAAAGTTGACTTTATATTCTCCTGCTAAACCACATATGGAACTTGACCAAGCTGTTTGGCCTGATCTTGGTGACATGAGCTAGAGATAAATTTAGTACAACAATTAATAGTTATAGAGAGGAACCTATTTATGATATCCCAAGAAGAAGATGACATACTTTTTTCCATTCTTACCAACAAATATGGTGTTGAACCATTTTCCTGTACTGTTCCTAATTGTACCTTGCAAACCATACTGCCTACCACACCACGAATTCCTGTAGAAACTGATTACCTTCATACATTGCTACCACATGAAATTAATTCACCTACATTTGTGGAAGTCATCATGATGGACAAGGTAGTCAAAGTAGAAATTGCCCCAGGTAGGGAGTTGAATGTTAACAAAAATCTTACCCCTAAGCATTCAACACAAATTCTCAAACTCCTACAAGATAGCCAACAAGATTTTTCTTGAAATTATACATTTTTGAAGGGATTGGATCCACAAATTTGTACCCACTGAATCTACATCAATCCGGACTATAAACTAGTCAGGAAACCTCAAAGAAGAATCAACCCAACACTTAGAGATATAGTCAAAATTGAATTGCAGAAATTACTTGATGCTGGTTTTATCTATCCCATTTCTGATAGTTAGTGGGTATCACCTTTAGTCATAGTTCCCAAGAAGGGCAAAAAATGGAGGGTGTGTGTGGATTATAGAGAGTTGAATTATGCAACAAAGAAGGATCACTTTCCATTGCCTTTTATAGATCAAGTCCTTGATAACCTAGATGGAAAAAAGTACTTCTCATTTTTGGATGGGTTCAGTTGATACAACCAAATATAAATAGCACTTGAGGAACAAGACAAGACAACGTTCACATGCCCATGGGGAACCTTTTCCTATTCTATCTTACCTTTTGGTTTGTGCAATGCACCTGCTACATTTCAAAGAGTAGTGCTCAATATTTTTTCTGACATATCTGTTGATTGTGTTGACATATACATGGACGACTTCAAAACATATGGATCAACATTTGAAGAAGCTCACACCAACTTAGACAAAGTCCTTAAAAGATGCCAGGAACATAATCTTTCTCTCAATAGTGAAAAGTGCTATATGATGATGGAAGAAGGGGTTGTTTTGGGCAACTACCTATCATCATTTGGGATTCAGGTAGACCCAGCTAAAATAGAAGTCATTAACACACTTCCAACCCCAACAAAGAAAAAGGATGTCAAAAGATTTCTAGGCCATGTTGGTTACTATAGGAGGTTCATCAAAGATTTCAGTCAAATAAGAACTCCACTATACAATCTTCTAAAGAAAGAATCAAACTTTGAATGGACTGAAGGCTATGAACAATCATTCCAACAGTTAAAGGATGTGTTGACTAAAACACCTATTTTGAGAGGACCTGATTGGAATCTGTCATTCCATATTCATACAGATGCCTCAGACTATGCTATAGGTGTAGTCCTTGAGCAGAAAGAAGGATTATGACACAGGATAGGCAAGGAGGATCCAATTAAGGACAATCCTCACAAGAAGCCAAACACCACAATGCGGAATTAAACAACAAGACAATGTTTACAACTGGATTTTCATTAACATACCTGACTATAAGGCCTTCCGGGTTAGGGTCAAATATAATCAAAAGTATTTCTGCAATCTCTCAGCTAGTCCAGCTTTGAAACAAATCAGCAATTGATGGAAACCCTAAGGCAGATCTAAACTTGAGCTCGCGAGCCTCCAAGGAATCTCCTTATCTCCAAGCATGTAAACCACTAGCTTTGCTATTACAAACTATCAGATAACAATCCAATCTTCAAGATCTCATAGGATCCAGATCTAATTTTCTATCAATCTGATCTCTCGTTCTTTCTCTCTAAACAACTACCCCAAACACCATAAATACTAATCTTCAGCCACAAGTCAACTGGATGACACAATTAACTCTTAAGCCAAGTCGTCTCCTATTACAAACAAATATTAAATGCAACAATAGTCGGCTCTCAAATAGCCTTACAAACATTTAATTCTCCATGTCAGCCTCTACATCTACATAGGAGAATACAACAAAAGATACCAACAATAAATGCACCAAGTCGGCCAACCAAACTCTCAAGAACTCCAGTCGGTAAACCAGAACTACCGAGTGCCAGAGAAATAACTGACCAAGCCAAGCAACACAAGCATCGCCAAGTACCAGTTCCACTGAGCACAAGAAGTTTCACCGAGTTCCTTTAGCGACCAAGCTTCCTTCAATAACCGAGATCATCGGTTAAAGATGCAACCGAGTACCACAGAACCAAAACAACATACCTCCATGTAGATTCACCGAGTACACTAGAATGCCTCTGTATCAGACACCCCAGGTTCGAAAAGATGTTCTCATAGGATGGAAGAACATCTTTTGGGATTCAGGACATAAACCCCGAACTAGTTCTTCACATACATGTACTCCAAATTTTTAGCTTGCATAATCTTCCACTTTAGTTTCCTCTGTCTTTTCAAGTCTTTCCCTGATAAAACATAGGCTTGTTCTCCATACTAATCATCATTCCTCCCAGGATCCCCCAACTCAACTCGGCTACCAATACTCAGACTTCTCTTATCAAGTGTTGTATCCAGCAAAGGAATTAGAGAAAACTTCTTGTCATCCTTCTCAATAGTAAACACATTCTTGACACAATCATACATATCTCTACAATCATATTGCCAAGGTCTACCGAGCAATATATGACAACTATTCATCTCCACAATATCACACAACACTAGATCCTTATACTGGCCAATCTGAAAATCAACAAAGCACTGCTCCCTCACTTCCAGAGCATGAACATTTTGCAACTAGCCAATCCTATAAGGATGAGGATGTTTCATTATATTCAAACCAATTTTCTAAACCATGTCCTTAGCAAGAAGGTTATTAGTACTACCACTATCAACAATTACATCACAAAGTTTACCTCTAGACTGGCACCGAGTCCTGAACAAGTTACTCCTCTGACAAGGTTCCTCCTTTGCACCGAGCAATGTTCTCCGAACCAAAAAGTTCTCAGATTTAGGTTCATTCTAAATGTTCTCATTTACCACAGCAATCCGTTGGTCACCAAGCTTCTTCTATGTACACTCAAAAGAATGGTGCCCTTCTTCACCACAATTATAACAAGTACCCTTAAAGATAAACCTACCTGTCTTCTTCTTCAATTCCATAGGTTTCGGTTCATCTTCAGCAGTTGGTTTATCCTTCACCGAATGATCAATTTTCTCCTTCCCTCAGGATTACTATGTTGTCTCCTTTTCAACTTATCTTCTGCCTTTAGAGCATACTGATAAGCATCTTCAACCGAACCAATCTTCAACATACCAAGATCATCCTGAATATTAAATCTCAAACCATTCACATACTGAGCTACTTTTTCTTTACCAAGTTCTTTGTGTCCAGACCGAATAGTCAACTTATAGAACTCCTCAGTATAATCTTCCACAGTCAAATATTTTTGCTTTAGATTCTGCAACTTCTTAAACAAGTCAAGCTCATGGTCGACATGTATGAACTTAGCTTTCAATTTAGTCACCATCAACCTCCATCGATTGATCTTCATTTCACCTTCGTCTTCTCTATCTATTTGTAATTCTTTCCACCAAAGAGCAACATGCCCTTTCAACTTAGTCTATGCCAATCTTACTCAAAGAGGATCTTCAATTTCTTCTTGCTCAAAGAAATCTTCTAATTCACCAATCCAATCAATCAAATCATCGGGTTTCAAAGTACCAAAGAAAGTAGAAACTTCCATTCGGTAACTAGTACTTAACCGAGCTCCAGATCTATACAACCGACCAGTTCTGTCTTCATCAGATCTATCTCTCCGATCATCACCACTAGATCTAGTAGCTTCAAAGTCTTCAACAGCTTCCTCATAACCATCATCAGTACCAAGATTCCTCGACATACCAACAATAGCTCTCATGACCTCAGCGATCATGTCATTCTTCATCAATTCCATCTCAGATATGAAATCAACTTTAACTTTCTCTATCATCTTTAATTCCACAACATCATAGAGATTTGCAATTGCTCTAGGGTCCAATCTTCTCGGAGGCATCCTTCAAGATTTTCGAAAACCCAAAGCAATAAGTCACCAACAAGTCTTGGTGTAAACAACCTCAACCGGAGATCAGTTTACACACTCAAGATCTTCAAGCTCTGATACCACTTGATGCAAGATAGACAAGGAGGATCTAATTAAGGACAATCCTCACAAGAAACCAAACACCACAATGCGGAATTACACAACAAGACAATGTTTTCAACTAGATTTTCATTAACATGCCCGGCTGTAAGGCCTTCCAGGTTAGGGCCAAATATAATCAAAAGTATTTCTGCAATCTCTCAGCTAGTCCAGCTCTGAAACAAATCAACAACTGATGGAAACCCTAAGGCAGATCTAAACTTGAGCTCGCGAGCCTCCAAGCAATCTCCTTGTCTCCAAGCATGCAAACCACTAGCTCTGCTATTACAAACTATTAGATAACAATCTGATTTTTAAGATCTCATAGGATCCAGATCTAATTTTCTATCAATTTGATCTCTCATTCTCTCTCTCTAAACTACCCCAAACACTCCTTAAGTACTAATCTTTAGCCACAAGTCGGCTGGATGACACAATTAAATCTTAAGCCAAGTTGACTCCTATTACAAATAAATATTAAATGCAACAATAGTTGGCTCTCAAATAGCCTTACAAACATTTAATTCTCCATGTCGACCTCCAGATCTACATAGGAGAATACAACAAAAGATACCAACAATAAATGCACCAAGTTGGCCAACCAAACCCTCAAGAACTCCAGTCGGTAAACCAGAACTACCGAGTGCCAGAGAAACAACCGATCAAGCCAAGCAACACATGCATCGTCGAGTACCAATTCTACCGAGCACAAGAAGTTTCATTGAGTTCCTTTAGTGATCAAGCTTCCTTCAATAACCGAGACCGTCGGTTAAAGCTGCAATCAAGTACCACATAACCAAAACAACACACCTCCATGCAGATTCACTGAGTACCCTAGAATGCCCTTGCATTAGATTAGTTGAGCACACCATATATTACATAAAAAAAAATCCACATGAAGCTGAGTTAAATTACACAGTCACTGAGGAGTTACTAGAAATTATCTATACACTAAATAAATTGAGGCACTACATAACTAGTAATGAGGTATTTGTGCATACATACCACTCAACAATTAAGCACCTGATGAACAAACCTGCTATATCAGGTAGGCTAGCCAGATGGCTACTACTCATGCAAGAATTTGATATCAAAGTCATCGATAAACCAGGAAAATCAAATGTGGTAGCAAATTTTCTATCCAGATTGCACATTCCTGATGATCCTACAACTATAGATGACAACTTCCCTGATGAACGCTTGTTCTCTATTATTACCCACAATCCATGGTATGTAGATATAGAAAACTACCTTGCTACTAGAAGTACTCCTCCACACTTCTCTCCTAAAGTGTGAAGAATCTTAGTTGAGAAAAGTTTTAACTTTTCATGGATCATAGGTTTATGTTTTACATAAGATTGGACCAAGTCACCAGAAGATGTGTTCGTGAAGATGAGAATATGACATTCTCCATGCATGTCATGATGAACCATGTGGAGGGCATTTTGTAACAAAGTGCACAACATTCAAGATCCTCACCACCGGCTATTACTGGCCTACTCTACACATAAATGCTGCTAAATATACTAGACATTGTGACCGATGTCAATGAATGAGACACCCAACTAAATTAGATGGAATGCCCCTACAGCCACAGGTAGTTGCCGCAACATTTGACAAATGGGGTATTAATTTTGTGGGTCCTATAGAACCTTCTTCTCATGATAAGTCCTATATCTTAGTTTGTACATATTATGCAACCAAATGTGTAGAAGCCAAAGCCATGAAACATGCTAAGGATAATAAAGTAGCTAAATCTCTGTATGAATCCATATTTACTAGGTTTGGTGTCCCTAGAGAACTAGTCACTGATCAAGGTGCTCAGTTCACCTCAAATCTAATAATAGCCTTGATGAGTGAGTATACAATCCAACATGGGAAATCTTCACCATATCATCCACAGGCTAATGGCCAAGCATAAATCACAAATAGAGAAATAGAAGCCATTTTGACAAAAATGGTTGCTATTCACAAAAAAGATTGGGCAACTCGACTTCCTGAAGCCATTTGGACATATAAGATTGCATGGAAAATTATAACTTGTTTTACACCATTTGAGTTAGTTTACGACAAATCTGCTATCATGCCTGTCAAATTTCTCCACAAGACCCTCTGGACAACCCTTGATCTAGATATGGATCTCACTAGGGCTTATCATGAACGACTTCTTCAACTCAACAACTTAGATGAAATCAAGAAATCTTCCTTGTATAATACTAAGATAATTCAATAGTAGTGAAAGAAATGGCAGGACAAGTTCGTTAAAGATAATAAATTCTCTATTGGTGACTGGGCCTTGTTATATGATTCCTGTTATTAGCAGACTCCAAGTAAGTTTCAATCCCGCTGGTTAGGTCCTTATGAAATTATTTCAGTCTTTAGTAATGGAGCCGTACAACTATCAACTATTGATCCAGTTAGATTCAAACCTCTTGTCAATGGTCACTAACTCAAGCTCTACCACAAGCCGCTAAGTAGAGATGAGGTCCTGCAATAGTTCACCCCACATAGCGAATCTAGAAATCCTCCAGCAGAAGAATCTAGGTCCTCCACCCAGATTGTCACTCCTCTTTGATTTACATCAAAGATTCCATAATAATGTTTTACATTTTGTGAAATAATTTCTCCATAATAAATTTCCATCCCATCTCCTGTCTCTCTCACAACCACCATCCATTGCATCAGTCCAGCAACAGATGTTCATGCAACAACAAAACTCCTTCAACACAAGTAGGTTAGTAACTTATGCTATTGTACATAATATTTTATTCATTTATTTTTGAAAAGTTTATTTGTTTCCTTACTACTCTTGCATATGTGGCATGGTGGGACCCATGCCTAAACTTAGTTGGGGGGAGGGAATATTTAACCGTGTGTATGTTCAAGTTTTTATGTCTTTTCAAAATATTTTCAAATCTTAAGTGAATTGTCATTAAATACATCATATCCTATCAATGATTAATGCAAAGGTGATTAAAGTACCATATCATGATTAAGTTATTAAGTACCTTCACGACATGCCAAAGGTGGTAGACTTTGGCATGTGTGAAGATAATTATGGAAAGTAATGGTAACCTCTCTTGCTTATGAGAACTTAATTTGCTGAAATGGTCGTATTTTGCGAAGTGAGTTCTACATTTCTTGGAGTCTGAACTACTTGTTTTTGTGTGTCTAAATTCCCTGCAAATTTGGGCTCTTTTATCTGGGGCTATGAGGTTATTTGATTCCTACTGATTTATAGAACGGGTGGTGATTTGATAAGGCACAAACCTTCTGATCATTTAGTTTTATTGAATGATCTACCCACTCGGACAATTGTTTGAACAGAAAGGATGACTGAGTTATTGTTTGAAACTGGATGCCTTTGATGAAGAGGCAGCCTTCCAGTTTCTGAATACACTAAGAAATGGTGTCGTGGTTGTTAAGGTTCTTCATGTAGAATGCAACGAGGAGATTATTGCTCAAATATATGGTCTGTCGCAGGAGGGCAAATATTATGAAAGAGACTTAGACCCTCGCTCAGCTAGGGCACAATTCACTTTGCATGGTGACCCCAAGTTGGACGTTGATAAGAAGCAAGGAACCTCAAGGCTCTCTCTACCAATTGAATTCATGTAGCCAATATTGTCCATTATGAAATATTCCACCCATGAGGGTCGATATACCTGGATGCATGGAATGCATTTCAAGCTTCTCAGCAGTCTTTGGTATGCGAATAGACCGGTATACCTTCCCAAATTTTTGTTTAATATTTTGAAAAATCAAGCTGTAAATGTGCAGATGGGTAAACCCCAATCTGTATCTCATCACTGTTTAATCAAATTATTGGTGGAAAGACAATTAAACAAGAAAGCATTAGGAATGTGGAAAGAAGTTTTAGCTACTAATGAAATTATGCCTAGAACAGTCGGTCCTAGAGGTCAAGGGTTTGGAAGACGAGAGAAAACAACCCAGGCAATGGTTAAAATTGTTGAAAAGTTGGAAACCACTGTTGAAGCTTCCACCTCTACCCCTAGGCCTACTAGAAAGAGATTTGTTGAACCTACTTCCACTACCTTCCAAAAAAATAAAGACAAAGAATTTTTTCTCATTCTTCCACAAAAACTAGGTCTACTACCAGACAAAGGAAAGGAGAAGTCTCCGAAATTGAGGAGTTGCCCTCAGGATCATAGCTCGACACAAAATAAATTTATGAAAAGACTATTGAAACTCCTTTGCCAAAGATGAAGAGACCAGATAAGGAACCTCATTCAGCTTCTGTTGAAGGATCCTCCACTACTAAAAAGAGGAGAAAGAACCCTAAACAGTCGTCTGGAACTCCTATCTAGCGAAGTGTTTGGTTTGCCCCTAATTTGCCTCGGGATGATAAACCTACACCTCCCATAGTCAATTTAGATTCCTCAAAATCTTGTGATACTCCTTCTATAGAGGATATGGAAAATATAAGTGAAGACTGGATAAACAACAAGACTATTCCCTCTCCAAGTGTGCATGATGCTGCTGTATTCCCAGATAGATCGTTAGTGCAATGTGAAGGAAATAATCATAATTTCATTATTATTGACAGTGATAAGGAAAGCTCAAAATTAGGATAGGATGATGAAACATATGATTCTATGGATGTTGATGATCACTCCTTTGGAGGAGACATTCCATCTAATCAAAATATTCGTACAACATCAGAGGAGTTGCCCTCTGAGGATTTCCCTGAAATCAACTTAGAAATTGTCAATTCTATTTTTGAGAAACTCAAACATGATGGGTTAGACACCCTTGCCCAGGTGGCTAAACAATGCACAAAGAAGAATCTTGAGAGGGCTATGATTTTATGGGTAGATAAAACTAAGGAAAAAGGAACTCCTAAGCTAGCCTCGACTAGACTGATGTCAATAACCAGGGACCAATGCCACCTCCAGACTTATCCACTCCTTTGACAGTTCGACTGAGTTTATACCAGTAAATGTTATTAGAAAGAGTGTAGTGGAAATTGGAAAAGAAGAGGTGAAAATAGGTCATTAATGAGCAGGCTCATCAAATAGAACAACAATCAGATAAGATTGTGGTTCTAGAAGAGAAGGTTACACAGATTACCAAGCTTGTCCTAGAGCTAATGAAGTGTAGGTCACCTTCTCAGGTCTATGCACTGTTCCTTAAAGAACAATTTTTAAATTATCAGTTGACAAGAGTAGTTCAAGGGCTTAGTCCTTTGGTTTCCACACAACATGAATTTTATGGCATTCCATTCATCTCCAATGCATATTCAAAATTTATTATGTGAATTATATTTGCATAACTTGACAGTTCCTGACAATAGATAATGGAATTCTCTCTTGTATGTGGGAGATATTCAATTAAGAGATTTTATGTCATGGGTACATAATGAAATCAGGCAAGAACACCAGGCTCAACCTTATAGAGGTGATGAAATGGAAATGCCACTCTATATTAGACTTGAAACCAGAGAGGCCAACGTGACATTTTATGACTAGGTAAAAGTTACCTTGACAGATAGTGGCAGTTAGAAAATTTATCCCTTGAGGGAAAGGGCATTCAAAGATTACGAGGAATTCATTGCTGTAGAGATTCATGCATCCATTGCTGCCAGTACTCACAAATGGGTAACAATGCCTATAGAATTAAGGATTAAGGAGCCCCATTCCCCACATAATCTGACCTTGGCCAGTCAGCGAGCTCCATGGTACATCATATTAGGCAAAACTAAAACCAGTTATTGGTTCCCTTTGAAATTCCAACCACCTATTCTTATGCATCCTCTATTGGGAATAAATGAATATGCAAATGAGCATGACATGGTAGTTGAGGTCAACAGGTGGAATAGGCTGAAAGAAAACAAGGGTTACATAAACTATAAGGAGGGAGTGTCTGGAAAATGGATTGTAGAGGACCTGCGTATGAATGCCAGAATAAAAAATTTCATGCATGTTGGAGGACCAACAAGGATTTAAGCTGGGGGGAATGATGAGCCATTTTAATGGCATGATTTATGGTATTTTTCTATGACTTGTTAGGGTGTTTTTACTTGGTTTTATACAGACTTTGATGATGATATATGTGGTTTTTATATGTATGGTCAATACTTTCAGATACTTTATAAGCTCAATAGGATATGTGATTTAAGTAGAACTTATGGTTAAACCTTATGAATTGAATATGACATATGAATTAAATAGATATATGTGTGTGTTATTTAATGTTCATCTTGCCTAAGTTATTTTGGGTTAGGATTCTTGCAGCCACATATCATGCAAGAGTTAGTTAGTGAAATAATGTCTTTTCTGATTTAAATGATGCAAATACATATGTTTCAAATTTGGCATATATTGCTAACCCCATGTAGGAACAAGTCAAACAACACATTCATTCGGGCAGCATGGTGGATTTGACAAAATCAACTCTACGCTGAGACAATTAAGGTGTAGTTGTGCATTGCTCTCCTTTGTAGCGGTCAACCAATTCCTCATTTTATCTGGGCGTAGATCTAGGAGCACGACTTGCTATATTCTTGGAAGACTTGTTCCCGAGCATTATCGATTCTATTGTATCACACTATGAATCTTAATTGATCCTCATTGTTGGAGTGATCGTAATTTTAGGAGTTAGTTTCTCAGTGTTCACTTATAAATAAGTTGTTGTCTTAACTTTCAGAATTTAATGGAAGTTAGAAGATTTAATGTAATTATGTGAAAGCATCAAATAGAATCTAGTTCTGTTTCACTTCAGTTGTATCTTTCAATGAATGAATGAATAAAATACTCTTCGAAAGTTCTATCTTTTTAGCTTGATTGTATTTGATTCACTCATCCAAGGGGACCCACTTGGTGAGTGAATTCCAGTGTTAGTTAGGATTTATTTTATGTTGTCCTAGATTTAGAAAGAACTTTGTTGTTCCTACAGCTCCGTTGGTAACATAAGTGACAAACGGTTCCTTCAACAAAGGCAGATAGAGCAGTTCCTATCTATGATTATTGTTTTCAGTAGATTATGCTTGTTCCTTTCTCTTAGCTTAGTATTCTAAGCTTTTAAGTATTTTAGTTCCAATAGTTTAAATGGATGGCAATTAGGATGATTTAGAGCATATACTTTGCAGACACAGTTTCAAGTCTACGTCCCTAGTTGATACTGTAAATGGGTTAAATGAGTTAATTAGTTTCTGTTTAAGATGTCAAATCTTGAATAAATGGGTGTAACGCTCTAAGTATCTAAAGCATTTGTTTGGTTGATCAAAAGGTATAAAAGAGTTAATAAAATTGGATAATTTCTTTAATGAAGGTCATTTGTCATGCTCATTGTTAGGAATTACGTTCATTAGACAAATTATTTGTATCTAGCATAATAGTTGTTCTTTTAATTATTGTTAATCATTACAAGTGTATTTTATCTTAGGCTAAATAAGTTGACTTGAATAGATTATATTAGTTTTTCTAGGAAAAGACTTATGCTAAATAATATTTTAGTTTTAATTTAATTATACATTAATACTACATTAGAATCGTAAATTCTTGAGTCATCCTTTGTAATGATGTCATGTTGTCAATTTTGTTATGCTAGGTAGATGTGACATAGATTGTTTTGTGTTAGTTACATTAGAATTTAACTCTATTAGGAACTATAGTTTGGCTAAATAAGTTGATTAGATTATATTGGTTTTTCTAGGAAAAGACTTATGCTAAATAATATTTTGTTACCCTTTCATTGTAGGATTGTGTAATCACATCTATATTGGTATTAATGAGTTTAGTACTAAGGATTGGGCAATTATAGATGAGAGTAAGGCTATTTCACTAAGTAAGCTTAGGTAACTTGGAAAAAGTTCATTTTATATAATAGGGATGCCTAAATTTAGTTAGATAATTATTAATGCAATTTTAGCTTACTTGATGGGTAAGTGCACAAAGATGGGGGACCAAAAAGGGGGTATAAGATGCCACTTTTTTCCTGAAATCAGAAAACTCTGAACTTCAACAAGAAATTAAAGATAGTTAGACTCAAAATCTTAAGATGCGACCAAAATAAGAGTTGTAATACTCTGAATCTAGTTCCTAAACTACTAACTTATTTTGAAAATGATGCAGATTAAGGCCCTAAAAAAGGGGGAGCACAAAAAGTGGTCCTATTTTTTGTGAAAAACATAACATAGCATCTGGTGTGCTCCCCCTAAAATGTTAACTTTTTTTTTTAATTTTTTAATCGCTCCAGTGAGAAGTTAGCTAACACCACGTAGTTTATCCCAGAAGTTTTTGGTAATTTTTTTATGAATGTATAATTTTTGATGAATTTACAAAGTGCACACATCCTGAAAACATGAAATTTATGTGTGCTCCCCCTAGAAATCATTTAAAACTAATCGAAAATGAAAATTTCTTTTTTTCAAAAGTGTGTAGAATGGAGTCTAGTTTCTAAAAATGTAACTTGTTGCAAAATTTGATGTACGAGCCAAAATCTATGCCCAAAATACTACACGCTATTTTTTTACAAAAAATGGACATACAAAAGAAATTAGAGATGAAAAACTTAACATAATCAGAATTCAAAATAAATTATATGCTTAGATAGCTAATGAAGAGATCTACAATATCACGTCATCTGATTTTTACGTTCTTGAGCCATGAGTAAACCTGACGAGGAGCACACGAAAAAAGATGTCATTTTTTTGTATGTCTGCTGGAAAACATGTCTCAGGCCTATTTGAATCGTCCAAGCTTTAGGATTGGTAAATTCCAATGCCTTACAAAGCGCGTGCACCCTATAGGACGTGCGCACTACTGATATCTCTCCACCTTCCTATCCTCTATATTTTCCCTTCTTACCCTCTTTCAGCCCCCCTCTCTCTCTCACACACATATGCTCTCTCCCACCTTCCTACTCTCTCTCTCTCTCTCTCTCTCTCTCTTATTACCCTCTCTCTCTCTCACACACACACACACATCACCCTCTCTCTGTCTCTCTCTGTCTCTATCTTTGTCTCTGTCTTTGTCTTTGTCTCTCTCTCTCTGTTTGTCTCTCTCTCTCTCTCTCTCTCTCCACTTTTTTGTTGCCTGCAAAGGGCGCATGCGCTAGTGCTATGCAAGACTATGCATGTTACGCTCTCTCTCTCTCTCTCTCTGTCCACTTTTTTTTCTTGCAATGGGTGCACGCGCTATAGCGTGCTGGCGCTATGTAAGACTATGCATGTTATGCTCTCTCTCTCTCTCTCTCTCTCTCTCTCTCTCTGTGACCACTTTTTTGTTTCTTGCAAAGAGCACACACACTATAGCGCGCTAACGCTATGTAAGACTATGCATGTTATGCTTTTCTAGTTTTTGCATAGGGTGCATGCATGTAAGCTTTTTGCATAGCGTGTGTGCCCTATAGGGCACACACGCTTTAGTGCATACGCACTATGGCCGTTTGGGGGCCAAAAAGGAAAGTGGCACCTTTTTGGTCCCCCATCTTTGTGCATATACCCTGATGTCAATTAAATTTAGTAAGGAATTAGCTTCATTATTTTATGTTAAGTAAATTATGTCTAAGAAATTACATTATTTTATTTTGATGGTTAGTTACCTTTGTACTATAGCAATTATATCAATATATGATTTGTTAAAAGAGTGTCTTTGTTAGGAATTAAATTGTAGTGGTTTATATCATTATGTAGATTGAACATAGCTTATCTATATGCCTCCCATGATTGTCTCATATAGTTCATAAATTGGTTGGATTTTGAATATAGTATGTACTTATAATCATTAGTTTGTAGGTTGCTATTGTGTTCATTTTGTGGATGAACATTTGCATATGTTTAAATATGTGGATATGGCTCTTGAATCTAATTACTATTATAATTGATAGTGCTTGTGTTCAATGTGGTATTGTAAGAAGATTATGTGATTTTATATCTTAATGTTGATATATTTAGAAAATTGTTTATGCCTGCTTTGACCTTAACATTGTCATGGGGTTATTGAGAGTTTAGGTGAAGTTGCAAGATTGAGAATTGTCTTAACATTATGCGTATTCTCTAAGATCTCTCTTTATTGAGTGTTCTATGATGCATGTATGATTAGAAATATTTTTTATCCTTTGTCTTGATATTTGCATTTGGAACTTTGAGAAGTTTTTGTTAGAAGTGATGTTTGAGGGATCTTGAGATAGAGTTTTCCTTATGTGTACCAGAAGCTACGGATATTGTGGATTCTATTTGTATACCTTATTATGTCAATTTTTTATTTTATTATGTTTTGGGCCTAATTGCATAATTGAGGTCACATGAAGGTCCTAGTTATGTTCCTGACATCTTATTGTTGGAATCCACTTATTGTTGATTTGTTGATGAATGTGATTCTCTTGGTGTACTATGTTATTTGATGATCATGTCTTTATTGTATTATGGTTTATTGATACTATTAGAGCTTGATTATGAACTTGACGAATCATGGATATCTTTTATCCAATCTTTTGAAATGGATCCAAAAGAGGACTTATACATGAGCTATGTTGTATCAGGAATTGTGGCTATGTTTTGGAACCTAGAGAGTTCCTATGTGATTCTTGTTATGATGTTTTTGATGTCCTCTTTTTTGTGTTAGCATTGTGGATCCTATTGATGATTTTGATTATATGCTCCAAACTCTTCTTATTTGGCTTCTCTGATTATGAGGATTTTATGAGGTTCCACTTGAGATTATTTTCTCTCTTCATTCTTTGATTTTTAGTTTGGAGCATAGGAGGGTTTTCTAGGAGCATAGCTTAGAGGGTGGCTCACCATGGGGCTAGGCCCAAAGTGGTCAATCCAAGGTAGCCTATTGTGGAGTTTTAATCAAGTTGAAATTTAATAAATAAAATGGGATTGTGATTCACATTAAATAAAAAGATAATTATCTCACCCATAGCTTGGACTACATGCATAGATAGGGATGGGTTGGAGAAGGCCTGGTCATTCATAGGATGTAGATCTGATAGTACAACACCTCGTTTACATGAGAGGTGGTCGGTTCCACATGAGCTCCACCTAGGGGTCGAGTCTAGAGAGAATATCAGGGCTACCTAGAGAGTGTGAGCTATGTAATGACACCCTTCAATATGTGTCCTAGGATTCTCTCATGTCTATTTCAGTATTGCCTCTGGTATAAGATGTTCTTTTAAGTTTATCTTATATGATTCCTATTATTTACCTTAGTATATTCCTTATCTCATTCCTTGGTTTGGATGTTCATTATGTTTTCCTTGTACGTGTTTCTTGTGTGGTGTGGGGCCTTGTGGTATCTCCTAGCTTGGGGGAGTGGACCTCAAGGTTCCACATAATTGGGTGGCAAATATTTTACCCATCGAGTATTTTTCTTGAGTGTGATCGGGAGCTGGGATGATCTTGCATTTTATTCTCTGTAGTTTCCTATTCATGTGACCAAATGATTTCTATGGTTTATTATATCTTATTATGCAACTTCATGTTGATATATCATGACTGTATAATTATATTAATGTATTAATGTTGTATTGTATTCTCCTTGAAGAGACAAATGTTAAATGTATATGTAAATGTGGTTAAGTGATTACTTGTAATTTGTAATGTAAATATGTATCTATGATTACTTGTGATGTAAAGGAAGAAGTGGATAAGGATGCATATCCTTGATTTGATTATACAATTATATGTTACCTAATTGTCATAATGAATGAATTAATTCATATTGTAAGCTTGTTCATAGTTTCATGGTGGTCTTATTGTATTAGGCTTGTATATTATGCATTGCTAGTAGCGATGTCAAGGAACCTAAGAGGACCTTGTTATCAGATTGATGTTCAACATTCATGTTAGCATTTAATAAAATATATTTTGATTATGATCCTTGTCTAATGTGGTTGCAAATGTAATGTTGCATTCTACGTTAAAAAAAAAGTGTTTTCCTTTATGCTAGTTCATTTTGTTGTCCTCTCAGGTTCCTTGGCAGGGCATTACATTGGTCACTTGGCTACATCATCAGAACTCAAAATTTCTCAATGCTTAATGAGTTATTAAACTCTTTAGAGTATTTGATATTATAGAGTCCCAATCTCTAGTGTGCTCAATTTTCACTTGTTAGTAGTGAAGAACAAGTGCATTCGATGCACCCATTTAGATGGACTATAAAAGCCTAAAGTAAATCTCATTTGTACTCACTGAGTATTCAACTAAGAAACAAAGCTCCTTTGCGACCTAACTTCCCTGAAAATGAGTTTATATGTGAATTTTTGAGCTTGTGTTGCATTATTTGTTGTTCTTTGGTGACTTTGTGTGTGTTCTTACTCCCAAGTTCAAGAAGGTACGATTTATTTTCTTCTTTCTTTAAGTTTTTTCTTGTTCTTTGTTTTTCCTTATTGTTCTTAATTTTTAGTTTAGGGTTTCCTTATAAAATCCATGCCTTAGGTCCCTTAGGGTTTGTTAATTTTGGTGGTTAATTCACCTCGTATGCCCTACAATCCAATGCCCTATATTTTAGCTCAAAATTTTCATTAATTAGGGCTTTGTGATGTCCTACCTACATGCCCTAGGTCATACAAGGTAAAATAGGTCACTTTGTTGTAACCTGTGTAATGAATTTAAACACAATAGGCCTTTTTTCCTTAAGCGATCTTAGTGCCATCAATTACTTCAAGAGTCACACTCCTCCAAATAGTTTGTTTCTAGGCCCTTCCCAATATTCAAAGCATTAAAAATTTTAGTAATCATAGGACATTATCGACTTTGGCTTTGGAAATATAGTTGTATTCATCCCAAATCAACACTCTATTATTTATGGATTCCTGAGCCCAAATCTCCAAAACTCTTTCCTCAGGATCTACTAGTTGTAACAACCCACACCATGTAAATCAATAGTTAAGGTAGGCAAATCTCTCAAGGGGAATTTTAGACTTTCAAGTTTGGAATTCCCATTTATAGCTTACTTTATTTTTGGGTAAAGTCTTCCCTATGTTTTTGAACCCACATGTTTGGTCCCTCTTTTCCAAAAACTTAATCTTAAATTGATAAGAGACATATTTGAACTTGGGGGTTCATGAATATTATTCCTACAGTCCCTTCTTTAGGAATCCATACTTTAGAAGGTTTGAACCCATTCTTCTAAATCCATGCTCCTGAATTTGTCCCACAAAATGGCAAAATAATTTATAATTTCCTTCAGGTCTTGCAAGATATATATTAGATTCAGTGGAAGCTCAAGTATCTATTGCACTTAGTTGGAATAAATTCAAATAAAAACTTAAACTAGAAAGGATGCCCATCATGAGGAAATACAAGTACCAACACCAGCTCTGGGCCTCCAAGCTAGAGTGAAACATTCAAAATATCATTAACATAGTGGTTAGGAATACATACATTAGTGCCATCAGGGCTAGAGTGGAGAACCTAGCTTGAGGGCCCCATTTTTATAGGGAATGTAAATAATTTGACTTACTCAAAGATGCAATATTCCCCTAGGCCATCCAATCCCTAGAGATAATCCTCACATTGGATAGACATTACTCTAAGGCTAGAAAAAAGTACACAGATGTAGAGGGGTACCACATTGTAGTCTTCACCCTAGATATGATCCACGTTATCCTCTGGTTACCTAAAAGGACCAAAAACCTCATGATCAAAAAAGTGGAGGTTGTTGCACAATATATGAATTCAAATGTTGCACACAACCAACATCTTAATGATTTCTGGCTCACCTAGGGTAGGAAGGATGGGGAAACAATAGAAGATACCACCCCCTAGATTGAGATCCATCCTGTCATCTAGGACATAATCACTTTATTGAGCCAGGCCTTCAAGAAGGAAGACTCCAAGAACTAACACCCTTGGATGTATTGCTACATCACCACCATCGGTAGGCGTTGGGCACAGATCATCTTAGACTACATTAATGCCAAACTAATGTAGGTTTGAAACACCCATAGGTTTCATATTACTTCCTATGTCGTATGGATCATGGTGAGGTTGAAGACACACCCCTTTGGCCTAGACACATAAGGAAAGATGGGTGAGCAAGAAGGAAATTCCCTCCTATAAGAATTATACACATAGCTTCCAATTGAATATGTAGTGGCCAATTTTTAGTGTGTCAATGATGCATTCATTTTTGGAAAGATTAATAGGTTGACCCAAGATATTAGATTCTAACTCTCTCGAGATGTAATAACATTAGTTAAACGGTGGGGGAATTGGTTTGTCTAGTTCAAAACATATGCATACATCATATTGAGTGGCCTCATAGGAAAGCCCTTCCTCCTTCCCTAACACTACAATGATCAAATAGTTTTATTAGAATTTTTTAGATTAATGTTGGAGCTCTAGGATCTTATGATAGCTAAAAACAATCCCAAAGTGAGCTTCCCTTTCACATTAGGACACTTCAAATGCACAACCTCAATCACCACAAAATATGTGGATTTTGAATTGCAAAGGTTAAACCTGTGGGAGTATGAGTATACAAGTGATACCTAGACCCCCAAAGGATAGCAAAGAAGATACTCCCAAACTTTGCCCCTAAACACAAGCCATCTATTAAATAATTTTGGGTGAGGTCGTAAGATAGTTTTAATCAAAGGAGACAAAAATTATGTAAGATGATGACATCACAAATGAGGTCCTTTGGCCTCTATAAGGATCTCCCGAAGGCCTACTCTGATGAAGGTGAGATACTAGACTATGTGTACCTTGAAGGTTATGTGGATTGGCACCCCCTCTCCCCAATCAATTGGAATGACTTGGAGGACCTAGACATAGAAGTCCTCTCTATGGATGTCATTAAGTGAATTCATGGGTACCTTGACCTCCACCTCCCAAAAGATGTCCAAAAGGTCAAGAGAAAAATCCATGGGCCAATAAAAATCTATGAAAGGAAGAAGGAAAAGGGAGGGAAGAATGCTAGAAAGGCCTCTAAAAATAAAGGTGATCCCTTAAGGGTGCTCTACCAGAGATCCTTAAGCAAAAACTAGATGAAAAATGCATCAATGCCAAAGGTTGGCCTCCGTGGTGGAACAAGGGGTCACGTATGGACTTTCAATGAGTCTACAAGCATAAATCCCCCACACCTCCTTGAAATGGCCATGTTGGTTTTGCAAAATGATCAAATTTTATATGAAATAGTGAAATGTCAGTCGCTAAAGATTAGGTTACTGGCCAACACAACAAAGTGAAATTAAGGACAAGGGGCTAACTACATCTCTCTCCACTTTAGGCTCAATAAAACCAAGACATGTAAACCCAAGATAATACCCTCTTGATAATAATTCACTTTCTTAATGGGTATTATAACAAATATGTTATAAATACATATAATCAAGCATAGGTAGGATCTCATACAATATTGGCTATATCCTTGACTTAGGAAATTTCAAAGATGTTGAGAACAAACTTATTTCAAACCTGCAACAATAAAATAAGGAAAACAAACTAAAAATACTTTAAAAGTAAATATTTTTTGGATTTTGAACAATAAGTTGAAGCTACTGAGACATATAAGTGAGACTAGTGCCTTAACTAGGCATAGAGAGCCATAAGTATTCATAATCTTGAAGAGTTGTAAAATTGAAATCCGAAACAAGTTCTCCTATTGATTTAACACATTATGTCAATCAGTCACATGAAAATGAAAAGTATGTCATACAATAGTTGCATATACATTACAAGATTCACATGAGTGATTCAATAATTTTTAGATCCCTGCTTCAAAGATCTCAAGATTCACTCATATAATTGTTGACATAGAACAAGAGAAACCACAAAACCATTGAATTTTAATTTCATTAAACCTTGTAAAAATATATGAAAAGGAAAACATAGTATATCATTGAGTTTGATTCCATGTTTTTTCTATAATTACAATAAATTTCTCAAAATATGAACTATCATGAGAGCTATATACATCCAAAGATAAAGAGCATTTGTTGACTCATGCCTACTAAACTTACAGACCAAACAAAACTTTTGACTGACTAGTAGTCTATATTGAAAACTGTAAAAATAAAAATATGAGACCTTGATTTCCCTTTTATAGAATAAGGGAGAAAAAAATCTTTAAGCCTTGTATAAAGATTTTATTGGCAATAGGTAACGACCATTCTGCTAGAAGAAAAAAGGGTAATTGTTCTAGTGACAACTTTTCAGACATTCTTTTATTCGCTGTAGAGAAGTAGGTGTAGCTTATTTCCTCAATTTTTTCCTTGTGTAATCCCAATAATGTGTTGACAAAAATAATGGCGATGGTGTAAAAAATGCTCATTCCTTCATAACAAAAAGACACATAATGTGTTCCCTTCAAAATATATGCATTTACTTTTGAAATATAATCAAATCAAAGCCAAATCCTATCTTTTAAGATGAAAATCAATCTTAGAATAAGATTTGATTAATCCATATTCAATTCACTACTAAGATTAAAAAATCTTCAAATTTTCAACAAATGGTAGAAACCAATGACTACTTCCTGAGTCAAAAAGTAAAAAATCACAGAGAAAGGTTAGATAAATAAAAATATTTAAATTGCATCCAAAGCACAATCTTTGACCTATTGAAGAGTCTATAGACGTTGAATGTAATCCTTATCTCTTATTCTAACCTTGGCTACCAAATCTAACCTAGCCTTCATATATAGTCGAAAGGTGTCCTACATTGATATCCAATCTAATCAAAAGTTGATCTTCATTTAAGTGAATCTATGACATTGAAGAATCTGTAAGAGTTCCTAGATCTAATTTCCAAGACAATTGTATTTTGAAAACCTTAATAATCTTCTCTCCATTTTTAATATCAGCAAGGAATGGAGGCATTCCATGCATAGTCAAATTATAAAGGTCTAATAATTTTTCTTCAATGATCCTTATATATAATTGATGGCTTAAGAACATCTAAGATACAATCTTAAGTTTCCATTCATAGTCATTTGCAATCTTTTGCAAGGGGCTTGAGTGAAACTTTTTGAATAAAACTAAAACCCCTAATTAATTTTTTTAGAAAGGAAAGAGAGAAAGCAAAAAACCTATGCAGTCTGTAAATGGTCACTTTTAAAATTCAAAAAATCTAAGTATTGAGCCCATACCTCATTGACCTTCCCTATAATTAAACTTACTTTGATATCAACAAGAGACTGGATGGTTTTTGTGGTAGTTTTCATCTCAATAACTTGAGCATTCTTATCAAGCTTTGTCATCTTGGCCTTTAAAATTTCATTTTCAATATTCAATGTTGCCACTTTAATCTTAAATTTCATCACTTCTTTAGAAGGTGACCCTTCAATGACTACAAATATTGATTTGGACTTCAACTGCTACTACAATATTCTAACCTTGGCCTCCAAAGCTACAACCTTTTCTTGGTCTCTTAATGTGACCTTATGTGCCATTTGAGAAATATCTACCACTAATCTGGATGCTTTTTGGCCTGTGAAATCAATGGACTTCTTCAAAAAAATTTCCCACATAATTTCTTATTTTGGGAAACCATAGATGGTTTCCTTGTTATAGGATAGAGTAACCATAGAGCTAGCACGCCTAGTTTATAATCAAAAGCTAACCCAAAAAGAAAACTTTACTCTTTCTTTGGACTCAAATTTGTAAGATCTATATTTTGTTTTCTCATGGGACTACACCAATCAATCGAAGATGATATATCCCATTCTTCTAAAATAAACACCCCATTATCTCTAACCATTTGTCTTCCTTTCTCAGGGGTCATAGATGCTAATTGTTCATCAACCTTTTGAAGAACTTCATCTTTTATTTTCATCTACTCTTCCCTTAAACTTTCAAAATCAAGTTCCTTTTCTTTTACCAACTCCTTAACCTTTTGTTGAAGTATAAATTGCTTAAACTTCTTTTGAATGAAATAATCATCACTTATTGATTCTCTACAAGCTTCCACTCAAATATCATATGTTAATCCTCCCCTAGCTTTAATACTGTAAGAGTTCTTTCTATAAATGGCTCTTCAATTTGCACCTTTTTTTAATGTCAAATTCATGAGGGGGAAGAGCTAGTTCAATCTGAGTATTAAACCCTTCAAAGAAGTATAGGGGATTTGATTACCTGGGGATAGTATATGTAAAGTTACAATTGTTGAAGGGTTCTGTTGAGTGTTGTTTTTACACAATGTAACAGTTAGGAATAAGCAATACAAATTCCCCTCTTGAAAGAGTAATGAGGTTACTCCCAAGGTTCTCCATGGTTGTGGTACAACCCCTTGGAAGGCTCAATCGAAGATAAATGTGAAAGTTCACAAGGATGCCTTTGTTGGTTCAATTCAAACTAGCCTGAAAGAAGTAGATTTGTAACATTTTTTATAATCTTTATAGATTTTTATGTATGCAATTCCTATAAATGCAATTTTAACTAAGAAGTTAATATGAATTCTACACTTAACCAATTTTTAAATAAATTTCAAAAGAATAAGGTAACAAGGAATTTAAGAAAATTAATTAAAATTAATTCCTAATGGACATAAATCACCATAGATTCGTTCTTGCGAATTAAATTACCAGAGAAATGGAAAATCCACAAAGCATAAATTAGATAAACTCACAATTCATGTTTTGTAGATGCAATCATCAATAGAAATCTTCAAGATGTAGAGTTTCTCAAAATTCATCAAATAATGAATCTTCTCAAACACACACACACATGAGACAAATCTATCCACTAATACATTTGATGCCAAATTCTGACGATAATTTTCCACAGAGGATACATTTTTTTGTAAAATTGTTTTTTTTTGTAATTATCCCCGACAAAGTCAGAATTCCAATGACTATTTAGTAGACCATCGGAATTACGACTTCCTTGAGCTATACAAGAAAAAAAATTTGAAAATGAAATCATTTTTATTTTAAGTCCATCGTGGGAGCAAAGGAGGGCGCACGAAGTAGGGTATGTCGGCTCAACCAAATTCATTTTGAGTTAGAGCGGTGTCACATTTGCAGATATGTTGCATTGGAAGATAGCCGAGATTACATTTGGAGCTTGAACATACGACTAAGTGAGACCCAAGAGGAAGGTATTTCAAAATCAATTCATTCTCACAATTCTATACATTTTTGTTGCCAAAAGGTTTCATGATTGTTACCATGGAGGTTCATATACTATTGAAGAGGAATAAAAGGTTAGAGACATTAGGACTCTCAAATCTCATATTGAAACCCATAATAATATAATATGCAGTCACCAAAAGACCATGAACATGATAATAGTGAGAAAGCACTTGCCAAAGACATGAAAGATGATGTTCATTATAGTGATGTATCATAATGATCAGATTATTGTAATGAACAACAAAGGAAATAGTAAAAGATCAGTGTTGCGTTTCCATCATGATATTGTATAATAACGATCAGAATATTGTATGAGAAAAGAGGGAGGCACTTGAAGAATGAAACTCATTGATACAAAAAAAATTCATAACCAAGGAATGCCAAATTTTCATAATGAGAAACAAATTTGGAGGGGTAAGCATTAGTTCAAGGAGTAGGCTTTCATACGTTATCTTTAAGGTATCATAGTTGAGTGATTAGAAGTAGTGAAGGGGGGTGTTCTTTCTTATAGTTTATTTTTTAGAACTCGCTGTCATAATAGAAATAATGTGTATTCCAAAGAGAACTTAGTGACTTCTTGAGTAGATTAATAGTTGCTTTGATCTAATTTATAGAGCCTTGAGGGTTTCACAATGTATCATGGAAATCTTACAATATGTCGACATAGTGACAACCAATTTTGCAAAGAAATAAGCAAGAGTTTTGCACCACATAGATAGTGCATTCTAGGTTTATCAATATAAAATGAATTCAAAGGTATAAGGTCATGGTCCAAAATACAAACTTTGCTAGTTGAATGCCTTATTTAGTAGTAAGATATGTTGGAAAAGGTTTAAGATTTGTAATGAGGGATAAAGATACAATCATGTAGAAGCAATGATAAAATGTATAATTGAGGATAGTTTAGGTGCATGGTGGTAGAACATGCATGTAACAACAAAGGAACAAGAACATCATATAGGATAGTCCTTTCAGTGATTAAGAAAGCCTAAAACAAATACAAATGCCATAGTCCAAGAAATGGAAGACAGTGGTGTAAAAGCAGTTAACTAAGGCACTAACAGTAATATCATTGGATATAACAAGGAGTTGCCAAAGAATTTCAAAACAATGCAAAACAAGGATTGGATCACAATACAATCAAATACAAGTGTAAAACAGAGGTCACTGTCATATAGTGAAAATGTAGTATTTTACGATGCTTGACACAGTGAAGAGCATGTCAAAATCAATCTAAAAGTACCATCAAATAGCGATCCAATCAAATTAAAATGGACAAAGGATGCTTAATTTTCTTTTAAAATACAATGAATCAATATATAATAGGTTATAACAATCTGATAAATACAAACAATTTTCATGTTTAAAAATACTCCAAGGCCTTGTCTATTCACCAATTTTGCAATGGACATCAATCAGATAGCTATAAGTGATTACATTATAAGTTGAGCCTCCATCTAGAATCTTATTCATGATTGAATATTCTCTAGAAAGATATCTTTTCTTACTTAGCCCATCAATGACTATGTTGTATGCCACTTCATCAGGTTTCAAATTTTCTGTTGTTTCTTGTGACATATTGCCTACGATATTAATGTATCTTGTACTACAAGATGAAATTAGAAAAGTATAACCTTTTTATCTCAATGCTTTATATGTGTACACACTAAATAGTGCACTTCTTTAAGTCATTACTTCCAAGAGAATCCATGCATGGGAAACCTTGAGAAAGCGACCTAGAGCTCCCAAGGCATGGAGTCACAAGGATGTTGATGGTGCTCTCAGCTAGAGCTATTGAAGCATGCAACCTTGCTAGTAAACCACGCAATGGGAGATTCAATGAGGCAAGGGCAAGAATGCCAATATCTTCAAGAATCAACAATGGAAATGCAATGCAATGCAAGCTATGCTAAGAATGAAGATGCAAGCTAAACTAGGAAAGGAAAGATACAAGTATTACAAACCCTTGCTAATTAAGCTATGTGAGCTAATCTAAAGCATAAAGGAAACTAAGCTAGATGTCATGAAAGCTATGATGCAAGAAATGAAAGATGGATGCAAGAAATGATCTCCAAAAGCTCCAAAGTCTCTGAGAAATCCTGCAGCATAAGGTTAGTATTCAAAAGATGGATCCTAAAATGAGAAGAGAGCTCTCCTTTTATAAGAAATGAGAAAGAATGAACCATGGAGATTAAGAGGCAAAAAATTTAATCAAGGGTGGAGCTTGAAAGAGGAGCAATCCATGTGCACAAATATCCTCCAATGAGAAAATAAGAGTTGACTTTTGTGTCCATGTGAGACAAAAAGTGTTTTTCTTCTTTTTATAAAATAAGAATAATGCTTTATTTGTGCAACTTAGGATAAGAGGAAAAGTGGGGGCTTTTTATTTATTAAAGGGGAGGAAATTCCTTTTAAATAAATAAAGACTTTTAGGATAAAATGGTTAGCCCAAGGCAAATAATTGAAAATGATAAAATAGGATTTGATCAAGGAAATTGATATAATTGATAAAATGTTGATTTTTGAAAATATTGATTCAGGGATTTGATAAATTGCTGAATGGGGGCCCAAAGTCTAGGTGACCATTTTAGGGTGCATACATTTGCCCCTCTTTGGGTGATGTGAGATTGATTTGGGATCACATGTGGCCAAAGAAGAATTGAAATGTGAGATCGATTTAGGATCACAAGACAACTCAGATGTGTGTTCGATGGATGGGAACACATCAGGACAAGCATAAGCAGAAGCTGACAAAGACAAGTTGAAAGACAAGACCAACACCTGTATAGCTAGGTGATAATCAAGTCTCAAATAAGAGATAAGAATCTCAAGCAAAGCTGATTGATAAGCTAAATCAAGGATTAAAGATGATAGGTACTGCCCCCTCAGAATCAAAAGAGAAATCAGGTAGAGGAGAAACAGTAAATTGATAAACTTGATCAAGTCACTAGAAATCATAATCGAAGGTGAAAAGATGATAGGATAACCATCAAGCAGTGAAGACATGCCCCAGTTTGACTAGGTTTGAGTGAGAAAGATATAGGATAAAAATCAAGTCAAACCCTCAGAGAGATGGATCGAATGAAAGTGAATGAAAGACTAGGAGGTTGGAAGAGATGGGGATGAAGAAGTAAAGATGCCCCAACAAAGATCCTTGGATCAGGCCTCAAAAGGTCAGCCAACTGTGCAGAAGAAGGGAAAAATTTGGATTGCAATTTTGACTATCAAGATGAACTCAAATTTTGATTTTGATCCCAAAAATGGATCCAGGATGTCGAAATTAGCTAGGGGTGCAATTTTCATGCAATTCTGAGGTGTTTTGAAAATTAGGTCAAAAAGTCAAAATGCTATAAAAGGGGGTAAAAAGGTCATTTTCAAAATCATTTATCTTTTAGTGATTTGAGAATCTCGAGAGCTTAGAGAGAGAAAATGGCCCAGCAAGCAGCGATCCCGATCCACAGGCATCGATTTGAGCGCGCCTGGTTGCATAACCGACCTCCGCAGTATGGTGCCTCGGTATGTTTTCAGAAAAACTTGCTTTGTTGGTCATTTATGAGCTTTAATGTCAAATTAAAACATGTTTTAAAAGTTTTTTAAAATTTTTTTTCAAATTTTCTTCGTACGAAAAGTCGTACGATACTTTGTAAGTATCACACCCTTTGAGGATCTCTATTGTGCGATACTTCATGGGTCAAAATAGTGTCGCATCGATATTGAATCCAGTGTCGCACGACACTTGATGAAATATTGTGTGATGCTATGTGAAGTATCGTAGGAAAAGATACCATTGCACTGCTATTGAAGAAAGTATCACATGATACTTAGTCAAAAAATAGTATCGCATAGTATAGAAAAATAACATGTTTTAAAATTTTTTGAGCAAAATGACATGGGTCCTGACAATGTTTTCTTTTAAGATGTTTTATACTAAGTTTATACATCCATCATGATATGTTCTGACATCTGGTTTGGGTTAATGGTTTGCAGGAGCACTTTCCAGTGCTTTTCGTTAGAGCGCCTCAAGTGACTAGGCTATGATGCATTCGGGATCTCGACGATCCAGGATGAGTGAACCTTAGGGAGATGGGGTTTGGCTACTTGCTACAGATGCCCCATATTCAGGTTGATCATGGGTTGTTGACTGCGCTGGCTGAGAGATGACATAGCGAGCACAACACCTTCCACTTGCCTACTGGAGAGGCTATGATTAGTCTCGAGGATGTCTATCGAATCCTACAGGTTCCGAGCCATGGAGATCCTGTAAGTATAAACATGTTTATAGATAGTCATAGATGTAGAGTTTCCATATGATAGAAACTGACATGATTTTTTGTTGGCACATGTGTACTATGATCAGGATCCGATAGAGGGTAGGCAAATCATGCAGGATATGTTTCAGGATGTTACGATTATTGACAGGCATCTGAGCTGGGATCGGTTAGTTGAGGAGTTTGGTAGGGATTTCCCAATGCCATGCATCATTTGTTCTATCATTACATAGGCCCTTATTACTGACAGGAGTCAGAAGGGTTTTCCATTGGGCTGGGGGAGGTTAGTGGTGGATTTGATTGCTCACCCACGGTGGATGGCATGGGGGCTAGCCATCCTGGCAGACATGTACCATGAGCTCCATGAGATAGTTTATCGGGAGAGTAGGACCTGGGCGTGTGGAGCCGTTCTCACTTAGATATGGGTGTGGGAGCACATTGCTGTAGTGCAACCACAAGTGCAGTCGAGGGAGTGGAGATGCCCCTACATATATAAGTACACAAGATTCATCTCCTAGCCACATAGCGGAGATGTCACGTATTACCACCGGGTACTGGATGAGCTCACCTCATTTCGGTGGAGACCATACAGGGCATGCAAGCAGTGGGGTGACCAAGATGAGTTGGATTATATGCTATGCAGTCCGCCACTGGTAGGTCAACACTCATATATTGTGGAGAGATTTGTGATTACTCGTGTCTAGAGACAGTTCGGGTGCCAGCAGAGAGTACCCACTGAGACCACCACATATGCTCGAGTTAGGGATGAGGAGGGCCAGGGTTGGCTGCCGATGTTGGATTACTAATAGGTAGTATAGGATATAGCTGTGATACATTAGGAGCCATGGGACTACCTCCTAGATATGGTAGATGTAGGAGCTGATGCGGCCTATAGGGCAAAGCGACGGAGGCAGCCCTTCCCTAGGTTCATTGTACCTAATGCACAACTAGTAGCACAGGGGGACAACAGATACGATAGGGACAGAGGAGATGGAGGGGGGAGAGGGAGAGGGAGAGAGACTGGACAGAGCTCTTGATCATGTGGTCAAAAATGACCATGGGGACAAGGTTTTGCAAATGAGGGTGATGACGGGGCGAGGCCAGCTCGCCACTGGGTGGATGTTAGGCAGGATAGCCTGCAGGAGGAGAGGATCTGAGAGCTATGATCTAGGTCCTAGAGATGGAGATGCAACAATTACACATCACCATAGCGGTCAGAGAACAATAGCTGACAGATCTGAGAGCTGAGCTTGAGTGGCGGGATAGGGCTATACAGGTTGCTACTGCAGAGAGTCAGAGAGAGGTAGCACAAGATGCATACTATCATGGGCTCTATATACAGGTTGTGCCACAGGCTCAGAGAACATCACTCTACTCTGCTATAGCTAGGAGATCTGATATGGTACCGAACATGGCACCACCTCCTCCACCACCAGCACCACATGATGGTGGTAGCGAGTCCTAGGTTTAGGGTAGATAGATATATAGAGACATATTCTGGGACTTTATCTAGATTTTTGTATCCCATATTGTATCATGACATTTTTATATATATGAGATTACTGGATTGGCGATATATCTTGTGTACTTGTCCCACTTGTGATGGATGTTTCAGTTTTTATATTGTCTTACCATTTTGCTCAAAATGTATGATATATATGCTCATATATAATCTCTCTCATAGATGTATGTTTTAGTTCTCATGTTTATGATATAGACTCATGTTTCTGAAAATGATCTTTTTAGATATGATGATAAGATTAACCCCTTGTGATGACAGGAATAGGACATGATGTGAAAGACAAGGAACGGAAGACATGATCGAGAAAAGGAAAGGTGAGCGCAGTTGACTGATAGGTCCGTGAAAGATGAAAAGGATAGCTCTCTCCATATGCAAGATGGAAAACTAAACTAATATGAACCTAAAAATGAAAGCTACTATGAAAAAGTGGTTTACTTGCAAGGTCACAAAGCTTTTAGACTCTAATATTCATCATCGAGCGTTAGTGGTAGCGTCGCAAGATCATACAATACACACTAGTATGACTATGTGAATCTGAATATGATCTATATCAGATAGGAATGTGGGAATCCCACCTAGGCATCAAAGACATATAGGTCAAGATGACTAGTGAAGTGAGATTACCTAAGTTTAATATAGCAAGATTATACTCACACCAAGACACAAGGAAAGTCAAGATAGCTAGAAGTATGCACTTGCACAAATAGTCAAGGATAATATCTTGTAGATCCTGTTGTCAAGTGGAACAAGCATAAATGCTAATGACAATTAGGACCAACAAAATATACCCACAAGAAGAAAAAACAATAAAACATGTCCTCATGCCCTCAGTCTTCTAGCTATGCATCATCGAAAACTTCTTAGGGAAAGAACACTCATCAAAGAAATCATCATAGACATCACACAAAGAAATAAAGTCAAAACAAGTCTCAGCGAGTCAAGTGTTTAAGTGCGTGTGTGTAGGTCATAGAGTCAAACTTTGAGTATCACATCTACGAATGAGAAATACCATATCATGCTAGACTACGGGTAAGATATCTGATAAGTGTTGAGAAACACTTGACGCTAGGGTAGTGTTGAAAAACATAGTTGGGGTGGTGTTGAAAAACACTGTTTGCAAGATGTCCTAAAGACCAACACATCCTAGAGACCAAATCTAACACAGTTATGTCCCCTAGACAAAGACAAAAACCAATTCCAAACCAAGGCAAAAAGGTCAAGGCATGATGGAGAAAGGCTAAGTGTTGAGGACGCATGCTAAGAAACAAGGGTGCAAAGGCCTCAAGTAGTGCCTGTTTCGAGGTTTTCACCATTTGGAGATTTTTTTATTTTGTTTAATTTTTTGTATTTTTGCTACCAAGGCGCTTGTTTCTAGGTTTTCACCAAGGCACTTTTTTTTTTTTTTTCTCAGGACTTTATATGCTTTTTAGGATTTTTTCAGCATCATATATGAATTTTTTAGGAATTTTTTCAGGATCAATAAAAATATACAGGATGCCCCCAGACAGAATAGGCATCATGGATAGAACTTTTTGAGGTGCAAAACATTGATAGGGTCAGAGAGCTGTTCCCCCTCTGGATCAGATAATAAATAAGCACCTGTACCAAAAGCTGCAGTAATGATGTATGGTCCAAGCCAATTAGGTTCGAACTTCCCCTTTTGCTCTCTATGTTGTTGGTTCTTAGGGTTTTCTTGTAGGACAAGATCCCCCACTTGAAATTCTCTAGGGTGAACCTTCTTGTTGAATGCTTTGGACATACACTTTTGGTAGACTCTAATGTAATCAAAAGATGCTTTATGCTTTTCATCTAGAAGTTTCAGTTCTTGAAGTCTCATGGCGTGGTAGTCTTCATCTATCACTAAACCTTTAAGAGAAACTCTAAGAGAAGGAATCTCCACTTCTAAAGGTAACACTGCTTCAACACCATAAGTGAGGGCAAAAGGAGTAACCCCTGTTGGAGTATGAATACTCATTCTATAGGCCCATAAGGCCAGATTTATTTGTAGATGCCAATCTCTACCATTCTTGTGAACTGTTCTATGGAGAATCTTAAGAATGGTCTTATTCGAAGCCTCTACTTGTCCATTTCCTTGCGGGAAGTAAATGGAGGACCAATGCTGTTTTATCTTGAATTTATTGTAGAGATGTTTAAGGTCCTTGTTTTTAAATTGAACTCCATTGTCAGTGATTATTTTAGAAGGCACTCCATACCGATAGATGATATGGTTCAAAATAAACAAAGAAACTATCTTGCCTGAGGCAACAGAAAGTGGGACAGCTTCTACCCATTTGGTAAAGTAATCAGTAGCAGTGATAATGAATTTGTGTCCACCTGATGAGCTGGGATGAATCTGCCCAACAAGGTCAAAGGCCTAGCGCTGAAATGGCCAATGAGAAATAGAAGGAATAAGCTCCCTGCCTGGAGCATGTATCAGGTTACCGTGTTTCTGACACTTTTCACAAGATTTAGCAAAAGCTACTGCATCTGTCTGTGTAGTACCTCGCCCCTAGTCTAATTTTATAAATGATACAACTACTTTAGGATGATAGAATATATGTTAGGGAATCATTAAAAATTATGATTTTACTGACCCCATACTTGCATGTGTATGGTTGATGTGTTTGTTTTACATTTTTGTTTGACGTGCTTGATGTGGTTGAGGGATGGAGTCGTAGTTACTTGCTTGCGAGATCCACATGATTGGCCGATCCCCACCATTGTCTATTATATCTCTATGTATATGCACATGCTTGTCTCTTATGTAGGTTCACAGGTACCGGGCATCGACTTCCCTGAATTGTCAGGATGAGCATGCCCTATCGCTAATCTCAATGGTAAAAGAGGGGAGATAATATTCAGTTCCAAATCCTAACCTAAGCTAATTATTGTCCTAAAGTAGGGGACAAGATTCTGTGTTTCCACCCTTCTAAACTCATTCAATTGGCAAGAGTTTACACCTATGTCTTGAGTTTGAATGTGGGTCCTTAGGTCTTTCTGATTCGTTGGTTTGTGGTGTTTGATGTGAATTCTATTTTTAGATCATGCTATTTTTAGCTGTGGCATAGTATTTAAATGGTAATTAAATAAATGTATTTATTTAATTTAATTATTATTTTTATTATATAGTTGATACATAAATTAATTGGGAATTAATTATATGCTATCTTGAGTGTGGTTGAAATATTTAATTAATGTAAATTAATTAAATAGCTTCACTTTTGTTTTATTTAAATCATGAAATTTAACCTTTGTTTAATTAAAATATATTTATTAAATTAAAGGTTATTTTGGCATGTGTTATTTATGTTAACTAAATGTTTTAATTATTATTTAATTGAATGCATTATGTTGCACATTCATAATTGCATAAAATTGAATTAAGGATTCAAGTTGAAGTTTGGTTATGTGCTTTCAACTAAAGTCAAAGTGGAAAGGGGACTTTAGTTGAACTGAGATTGAACCACGAACTAAAGTTCGTCTTCATGCAAAGCCCTTTTGGAGTTGAGTTTGAATTCATGCATGAGAAAGGAAGTTTCTTTAAATATTAGGAGTTTTGGCCATTATTCGACACACAGGTTTTGGAGGAAGAATTTTGGAGACAGATTTGTGACAGATTTTGGAGAAATTTTTGAAAGGCTTGGGTTTTATTTCTTCGTTCTAGACATCGTCAATTCTATGCAATTGAATTGAGGTATGTTTTTGATTATATTATGGTTATTCTTTTTCAGATTCCTGTAGGAATTTGTAAAGTGTGTCTTCATCGTGCTTGTTGGATCTGAATGCATGAAAAGTTTTGTATGCTTATTGCAATTTAATTAGAATAGTTTCGCCTTTCTGTTTTGCAATTTGATGGTTTTGAGGAATCTGTTAAAATTACTAGAAAGCCCAATTAAGCTAAGGTTTTGATCTTGATGAGAGATTAGCGGAGATAAGATTCATGATTATGTTATTTCTTTTGTATTTTTTTTTAGTGGCTTTTATTTAATATATATATAATACCAGCTTTGGTATTATTATTATTTTCTTAATTAAGTAAAATTATTTATATTTATCAAATATGTTATATATGATAAAATATAAATAAGGGTATATGCCAAAGTTTTCTTTTATTATTGGAAAAGATTCTAATAAGGATAACATATATTTCTTTATGTAAAATTTTTATTGGGAATTAAAAGACCCCATCGCCTTTATGGGCCCTGGCACTAACTGTCGTGCGTAGTACCCAGGTACTGACGCATGACAGTCCCTGAGGGGGCTGCCGTGCGGCAGTACCACCGGTACTGTCACCGGTGGTAAGGTCGCTGGCTGCAGGGGACAGAGAGGACAGGGGCAGGGGACCCGCAGGTACCGCCCCCTTTAAATTGCTTTTTGATATTTATTTTGTTTTATTAAGATTTTTTTGGTTAGTTTTAAAATTATGTTATAAATTAAGTTAGTTTTAAATTATGTTAAATTAAAATATTTTTTTTCAATATAAGTTTTGTTTAGTTATTTTCTTTAATTAATAAATTAACTTTTTAATATTAATTCCTTTGGTAATTAGGATAATTATATTTATAATTATAGTTTATTCCTTGTAATTATTTTTAATATTTTTAATATTTGGTTTGTTTAATCATTTATTAAAAGAAATTAGTTTAGTAATTATAGATCTTTGCTCACTCTATAACTGTTTTACAATTGATTTGTAAAAGTATAATCTTAAATTGTATAAATTTTAATTTGATATACTTTGTTGATAGATTATTTATAAAATAAATCTGAAAGCTAGAATGATTTGTATTGTTTTTTTAATCAATTGAATTTGGTTAATGTATTATGTTGAAAGTAGAACATTTGCCAAAATGGATTTGTATATATTCCTATGTGAATTTTAGTGATGCAATCCTTAATCATTTTGCAATTGGTTTGTAAAGTGTTATCTCAATTTGTTTTGGATTGATTTTTAGGGGTTGTAGTCATCTTTTGGGATTAAAATCCAGAGGCGGGTTTTGGATATTCTTTATCTGTCATGTTTGGTTGCCATGCATATTATGTTGTGATGGTGAACTTGTTTTATGATGTATCTGGTTTTGCATATTTCTGGTTTTGCATGTTGAATCTAGTGGTATAGATTCAAGAGTTGTGTTAACTTAGAGTTCATATTGTTCATGTGAAACCCTAGAGTAGGTCATCTGAGTATATATCAGGAAGTGGCTTGTGAACTGGTGACGGAGCTCGGAAGTGGCTACCAGGAGATCCCATTACAAGTAGTTTAATAAGTGATAATTAATAAACATTGGGAATCTAAAATGAACCTAAAAAGATATTGTGTGCCTCGCCCATGCTTGAGTTCTCGATTGAGTTTTACTAGGATGGGAGTTGAGATGATGCTTGCCGCCTTTATGGACTGGAGATGGCATAGGTAGTACCTTGTCTACACGAAAGGTTACTATAACCACATAGAGTCACTAAGGTGCTAGGGTCTGAAGGGACTACCAGGATAACCTTAGAGTTGACTTATGTGATGACACTTCTTCTATGCATCTTAGGTTTCCTATGTATTTTATTTGCCTCTAGTAGAGTATGTTTATACCTTGTTGTACTTTTTGGTAACCTTGAGTTAGAAGCTTTGAGGACCTCATCCTTGGATTGTTGTTGTTTGTTATCTAAGTGGGTTCTGATGTTATCTCCTCAGCATGGTGGGAGTGGGCCATCTAGGTTCACGAGGTTGGGTGGTAGTGGTTCTTTTATCATTTGAGATTCTGACATTCGTGCACCGAGGCTAGATGATCCATGTTGCAGTTGTTCTTTCTTGTTTTTCTTTCTTCTTGTGATCTTGTGTCATTGTATCAGGTATTCAGAGATATCATGTTGTATTTCTTTTCAGTTATTATTTTCACATACCCTGCAACATGTGCAGTGGATGCTTATTATTATGGTTACCTTAAGGTACCAATTGTATTTATTTAATCATGCTCTTGATGTTGTATTTATCATTCAGATGTAATGTTGGAATTCATAACATTATCTTATATTAAATTAATTAACTCTTTCATAATCTACGTCAAGGAACCCTTGAGAGTTGTAACCTATGCTAGTTGTGTATTGCTTTTCTTCTGCATTTAAACTTTGATGTTATTGATTGTTAACTTTAAAAAAAATAAAAATATTCTGCAAACTTAGTTGCATGTTTAGGTTAAGTTCTTTTGGGTTCCCTGGCGGGGCATTACAGTCTACATGGTAGGCCAATAGTATCCTGCCCTAAGCAACCTTCGGGCCATGGCAAGACCATTAGAATGTCCTCCACAAATTCCCTCATGAATGTCAACTAACGCTTGGTTGGACTCATCCTTTTCTAAACACCTAAGAAGTGTCCCATCTAAACCCCTCCTATATAGATCACCAGAGATAAGGGTGTGGCGAGAGGCATTTTGAGTTAGGTTTCTTCGTTCAGAGCGATTGAAGGTTTCAAGAATAGTACCATCACGAAGGTATGAATAAATGGCACCATAGCGGGATGACTCATGGCCAATAAGGGTACAAACAACTTGGCTTTCTTGGGAGTCATAGATAGGGTAGCGTAGCTCTTCCACTAGGAATTCAAATTTGGACTCATGTTGTTCTAGTTGAAGAAGTGAAGCCAATGTAGCCATAGCATCAACTACTTTATTCTTTGCTCTAGGGATTTGTTGAAATGTGACAAAGGTGAAGTATCGTCACAAGGAATCAACTATTTTTTTGTAGGGTACCAGTTTTTCATCTTTTGTTTGGTATTCTTCATTAACTTGGTTGACTATCAATTGCAAATCCCCATAAATATGCAGCTTTGTGAGTCTCCACTCTATAGCCATTTTTAGTCCATTTGTTAAGGCCTCATACTCAACAATGTTATTTGTGCTTGGGAACAATAGTTTGTAAGACTTAGGAATTGTGTACCCATGAGGTGAAACAAACAACACTCCTGCACCTGAACCATTTTGCATGAAAGAGCCATCAAAGAACATCTTCCATGTTCTTGCAGTCATGTACATTATGTGCTCATCTAGAAATTCAACTTGAATTGGTGCTTTTTCTTGGATTGGAAAATCAGCCAATTGGTCTGCAATGGCTTGTCCTTTTATAGCCTTATGCTCAACATACTCTATGTCAAATTTTGAAAGAATCATCATCCATTTAGCAAGTCTACCCATGAGAGCAGCCTTACCAAGCAAGTATTTTAGAGGATCAATTTTTGCAATGAGGTGTATTGTATGTGCAAGCATGTAATGTTGCAACTTTTGGGAAGCAAACACCATTGCTAGGCAAGATTTTTCAATACTAGTGTAGTTGACCTCATATGACACAAGAGTACAACTGATGTAATATATAGCCCTTTCTTTTCTAGTATTATCAAGTTGAGCCAATAATGCCCCCAGGGAAGATTTTGTTGCTGACACATACAATATGAGTGGTTTTCCTGGGATAGGAGGCATTAAGATTGGAGGATTGGCCAAGTATTGCTTGATTTGGTCCATGCTTTGCTGACAATCTTCATTCTAGACACATTTAACCCCTTTGTGTAAAGTCTTATTAAAGGGTTGAGCTCTATCAGCTAGTTGTGAAATAAACCTCCTTATAGATTGAAGGTGTCCTTGAAGACTCCTCATTTGACTGATGTTTTTAGGAGGTGGCATATCCATTATTGCTTGAACTTTTTCTGGGTCCACCTCCATTCCTTTAACTAAAATGATAAATCCTAGGAGTTTACCAGAGGTGACTCCAAATGCACACTTTTTGGGATTTAATCTTAATTGAAACTATTCCATATGATCTAGAATTACTTTCAAATCACTTAGGTGTGTATCCCTTTTCTTGGATTTTTCCAAGGTGTCATCCACATAGTCTTCCATATTCTTATGCATCATGTCATGAAAGATAGTAGTCATAGCTCTTTGATAAGTAGCTCTGGCATTTTTTAATCCAAATGGCATGACATTCCAACAATAGGTTCCCCATGCACAAGTGAATGCAGTCTTTTCCTAGTCTTCAGGAGCTATTTTGATTTGATTATGCCCAGAAAAACCGCCCATCAAAGACTAGATCTCATAGCCTGCGGTCATGTCCACTATCATGTCTATATTTGGAAGTGGAAAGTCATCCTTTGGGCATGCTTTATTAAGATCTCTAAAATTTGTGTAGACACGAATGGACTTGTCATGTTTTGACACTGGTACAATATTGGATATCCATTCGGCATAATCAATGGCTATTATAAATCTTGCATTGAGGAGTTTCTCTAATTTAGTTTTGACAAGAAGAGCTATGTGAGGATGCATTTTCCTCAATTTCTATTTTAATGGTTTGATAGCTGGAGCTATGGACAAGTGATGCATAATGAGACTAGTGTCCAACCTTGGTATGTCTGAGTAAGTCCAAGAAAAATTAATCTTCTTGGTCTGTAGGAACTTGGTATATGCTTCTTTTTCTTGTGTTGATAGAGACTGAGCTAAATGCACAATTTGTGGAGCCTCTGGTGTATTCAGATTAACTAGTTGTGTAGTCTCAACAAGCACTGAAGACTTGTCCTGAAAGTAACTTGGAAGATGATCAAGTACCTCATCCTTGGGTGCCTCGGAGAGGTTTTCACCCTCGGATAAGTCCTTTATTTTTACCTTTTTAGGTTTTGACACTGCCACATAGTGGTTTTCGCCATCAGAACTCTTATTCTTTTTTTCTTTTCTTTTCATTTTGTGACTAAGGTACTTGATATCTGGTTCTATCATGCTTGTAGTTGGTTCACTGGTGGAAGAGACTATAGGTTCAAGGGCATTTAGATAGCATGCTATCTCATAGTCATTTTGGAAAGTTAGGAGCTGAGGCTCTTGATAGCGTTGAGACCAATCAATTAAGTGAGGATTGGCAAGGGGTAGATCAATGACTGGTTCAATATTGTGTATGCAAATGGTATCATCTCTGGTGATTGTAGAGTTAGGATTCATCAAGTATCCCTCTACGGTACCCAAATCAAGACTTATCCTACCAAGTGAAGCATCATCCACTAAAGCGACTTGTGGATTCCAATCTTCTAATCCTACACTAGACTCATTAGCTACCTCTAGTTGGGAACCATATGTATGGACAACATCAATGTCCATGTCAACTATAGAACAATTAGAAAGAGTCTCCTACTCATATTCATGTGAGTCCGTATCTGAATCCTGGCTGGGATGTTTACACCAAGCATATTTTTTAGGTCTTGAGGTAGAGGCTTTGATGTCACCAAGGGTAACACCTTCTTGAATACCATTTGTGTATTAAGTCTCTTGAATGGGATCCTCAACATGATCTTCAATAGTGGATTCTGCTTGTTCTAGGTCTGAAGGTGTTGGATTGATAACTAGAGCATCCAAATCTCCCCAAAGGAGATTGGTGGAAGGGACCCAATCTTCACACCTATCTTGTTGATTTTGCAAATTGGGTATGTAGCTAGATTCATCATCACTATCTGTCACCACAAGGATAGGAGCAGTTTTCTTGTTCTGACCTTCAAAACCTAGGCCAACTATTGTCTTAACTCTACGGCCAAAGAGAGCATGATCGAGTGGCTCAGCCTTAGCGTCTAATCTGTGACTGAGAGGACCATGACCTAGATAGCCCATACTTTTTACCAATGTGTACCCTCTCCCATAAGCCTTAGGAGATGGGGAGAAATTTTCATTATGCTTGTATTTTTCCTCCTTGTAAATCCAATCTCTAACAGCTACCTCTTCTTTTTCATCCTGTATGGGCATCGAGGACTCTACAAATGTATCAAATAGAGTCATTGCTGAAGATGAGGGCCGCATCTCTTGTGAAGGTTTACCATAGGATCTAGGTGAGACTGGCAGCTTTGTGAAGGAGTCAATTTGATAACCCCCCATACCAAGGTATATGGCTTTGAACTTATTTTGGCATTGTGCTAAAGTGGCATCAAAATCCTCTGCTTCTTTATTGAGAGGAACATGGGTCCCTGCTGAAATTGCATTAACAGATAATGTACTATCCCCGGGTATACAAACTTCTACTCCATTATAGGCACTAGTACAAAAACAACAAAATTAGACTAAAAAAACTACTAAAAATCACATATAGATGATCAATTTTGATCACGTGACCAGTAAAAGTTTATTGCCAGTCATTTGTAACACCACCAAATTTGTGACTAAACAAATTTTAGTCATTTGTTGGTTGTTTTGAATGATCAATTTGGTAGTATTTTTACTCATTAATTTAGTCATTTGTTGTTGTTAATTGGTCATTCATTTAATCTTGATAGTCATTTATTTAATCATTAAAATCATTAATTTGTGTCAATAGGTAATATATTTAATCATTTGTATCAACTAATTTCCACCCATTGGTAGTATATTTGATCATTTTAATCATTAATTTAGTCAATGTTGTTAATAATTAGTCATTTATTTAATCACGTTAACACTTAATTGATATTGATTAGTAATATATTTAGTCATTTGTATCAACTAATTTCCATCCATTGGTAGTATATTTGATCATTTTAATCATTAATTTAGTCAACTTTGTTAATAATTAGTCATTTATTTAATCACGATAACAATTAATTGATATCGATTGGTAATATATTTAGTCATTGTCACTCTTATGTTTCCATCTACTAATAGTATATTTAATCACTATTATATTTTGGTTCTCATTAATTGGTATTAAATTTAGTTGTGATATAAATAATGTATTAAATTACATAAATTTAATAATGCAAAAAAGGCATATATTAAACTTGAAGTAAACCATAAAAGAAATTAAAAATATATTAACATATACAAACAATATTCAACATCATGAGAAAGAAAGGTAATCTGCAATTTTAAAATATAATATGTATCAAGTAATAAAATGTCAACGTTGAGAGTATACATAATTATATCTAAAAATATCAAAGTTATTAAGAGTTTCCAACTCATTAAATACACCATGAATGTCTGGTATCTAGTGCATGATAAACATCAACTAATTCATTTTCTCCAAAAAAATTATTGGCCACCGTGCAAAGGATCCTTCTTTCTCTTTTAGACGGATCGCTCCATCTAGTTTGTCTTCATAAACAAGTGGTACGTTACTTGTGACCCTCACAAGTTCTACATTTGCATCACTCGTTCCTTTCAAGTTTTCTCCATGTATGATAGATAGTGAATGGATCCGCCCAACACCAACAGCAACACTATCAAATGGATCCAACACTCTGACTTTATCTCCTTCTTGGAGTTCATGAATATTTTTCTGCAAAAACAAAAAGTGCATAGGTAATTATGTGACTTATTAACATAATAATTATCACATAGGTAAACATTTGACTTATTAACATAATAAAACAACCATTACTTGCTCAAATAGTACTTGCATTTGTTAAAACAAATACCATGAAATACACAACAATAAATAAAACTCACCTTGCTTTTAACATGAAGTCTTCTTTGAATATCATATAGATCCTCATCCAGTTCAACATGTTCACTATCAACATCCTTCTCAAATTGTGGCGCTTTATAGATAGGTCTATTGAGAGCGTCTTTCCCTGTATGCACAGTAGACTGAAGAGAAAATAGGTACAAGTCATATGCTGGAAGAGGGTATGATATGTAAACCTTGGCAAGAAATAAGTACAATTCTAAATTGTGCAATGAAGATAGCTAATAAATATTGTGACAAATTAACTTACATCTAGAAAAATGCAAAATCTATAATTATTTGTTTAAAATAACATTTCAAGCATGAAGATTAGGATAGATAATTGACAACTATTACATTACCTCAACTTTACCACAACTATAACTGTGTTGATCCACATTCATGTCCACTAATTCATCGCAATCACTGTCAATATCAGAAACTTTGTTGGCATCAAAGCATTTTTGTGCAGCTTTGATAGAATTGCTCTGCACATGGTTAAATTGTTAGTAGATAGATCAATGCAATGGTAGATTAAATGCAATGGTGGTAATTTCTTCCATGTTAGAAACAACAATAGTGTATTGCAGACTGACCATCACCAGTCATCATTGCTACAGGATTATTACATCAGATAAGTGACAAACAACTCTTTAAGGTCTTATAAATAGATCAGCATATTCCCCTCTCATTATTACACAGATCAATGAGGAGTATTATCACTATATAAGAAAGAAGAAAATAAGGGGGCTAACATTATCCAAGAAATAAGTAATTGCTGTCTAGAAAGAGGAAGTCAGATCGCACAAAGGAAGAAGACATCTCATCTATAATTGTAGCCAAAGGAAGGAATTAATATGATCTAAGTTAGATAACTAACTAATGATATTGTTAGTTACAAGGAAGAGGTACAATTTGTTAAAATAGTAATTCAGTTTGAAAGAGTTCTGATCAAAGAGATACAACTTTTCACATCATGCCCTTTGTTGCTTAATAAGGGAAGATCATCCATTTCTTCAAGGGGCATATTTTATTGGCATATAGTCTTCATACCTGAAGCACTTAAAGGGATTTAATATAGCCAACTAAAGGAGGTATTTGTCCCCTGTTTGGCAAGGTCACAAACACATGAAAAGAAGAAATTGACAAGTAGAAATAGCATCTCAGATTATTGCAAGAACAAAAGATTGTAATTAGACTAAGGCATAAATTTCTCACATAAAATTGCATGAAACTTGAGCCATTATTCAGCAACAGTGACAGAGATTAGACTCACAAGAAGGCATTAAAGAAACATAAAATTAAAGGATAATAATTTGAAAGAGGATCAAGTACAAGATCCTATTTCTCATACTAGATTACGTCTATTCCATTTGCATGATTATAAAAGACAATTTCAGAGAAGGCGATCAGATTATTGTAAGGATCAGGTGCTTTATTTCAACATAGTTTGTTAATAAGCATCTCAGTAAATCAAAGCAATATAGATCAGGAATCTAGGCAGAGCATCATCCTGGATTAGGGCAATATTAATCTGACAGCATTTTGCATTCCCCAATCTACTCTATAGTATCGATATCAAAGAAGTTTTGGTTCATAGATATTACCCTTCATTTTCAGATCAGAATTTATATCAGCATTCTAGTTTGGAAATAAATCTCAGAAATTAAAGTAAACTTTATCCTCATTAATATAAAGATATTTGGAAGTTGCATTGATTGATTTCTTTTATCTCTCACAAGCCATCAAACAGAAAATTACCGTAACAACATACTAGTAGTTAAGTCTTCAAGAGAACGGTTCAGGATCAACAAAGTAATTAAGAACCTCATGTTCATATTTCAAAGGATATTTTTTTTTTAGGCTTAAGAGACGGAGATGTTTTTGAATATGTTTCAATTTGGCATCATTGCCATGAGGATTAGCTATATGAAATCTTTTATATATTTCCTTTGTCGTAAGAAACTTCCTTAATGCCATTGATGTGTATAAGTTTAATTATGTTAAACTTTTGGCATTTTACACTGCTTACAATTGTGATGAATACTTGTACAATTACAACCTCCTAACTCTTATCAGTTAGAATTATTGTCGATCAAGAAAGGAGTTGTCTTATTTATTCATTGGTATTTTGATGGAAGATGTGTGCAAGAGTGTGTATCATTGATGAGATATGTAAAAGCCTGATGAAATGTGAATAGAGTATGTGCTCGATACAAAGTATTGTTCTAATATGAGGTAATCACATTGCAATTATCAAATGAAAAGTTAATTATTTGATTGTCTTATGCAGAGAAGGAGATGTGTTTAATAAGATGATATATTGTTGATAAGAAACATTTTCAGAATACCATGGTCTGGTCTGCAATCTTTTCTGAATGTTCAATGGGTGAAGAAATCTGATCAAGTACAGTATGCTGCACGCATATGAAGTCTGAGGTATATAGTATTATTCTTTTGATAGTATTTAATGCATACATTGCTTAAATGATGAACAAGGTTTCATAGTGCAGTTATTTATGAAATTCTGTTTGATGGAGTGGATTAAGCAAATGTGAGTAGAACTTGTAGAAGGCACATTTATTAGAAGATTGATGTTGTTCGTATTTTGTAATTCAGACTGAAACATCTGAAGAGTTGTTTTTTTCAGTTTGTAATATTTCTACTTGTTTATCTCCATCATTGTGAAGTTCAAAGTTGCAGTTTGCAAAATAGTAAAAACTTATTTTATAACATCCTTTGGTTGGTGCCTTAAGGATGCTGAGTCGATGCTCAAATTGAAAAGTTTGTGATAAGAAAGACTTGATGCTCTTAGAATAGGGGTTTGGTGACTCCTTACAGTTGGTGCCCTTAAACATTGTAATTAAAGTTTTAACCATGAGTCTGAGTTAAAATAATAGATCCTAGCAGTGTTTCTCACCATGGTTTTACCGTAACAGCATACTAGTTGACAATGCTAAAAAATTCAAAATAGAATTAAATGAATAGAGCCTCTTAACTTATTTGAATCCATAAAATTACGGACATTCCATGTAGAAACTATAGGCTTAACAGAAGTGGCCAACTGTGATACTGTCTCAGCTAGTCCATCCATATGTGTAGCAGAGGCAACCAACTGGGATACTTTCTCAGTGAGTCCATGTATGCAATTCATTGTTTGTTCATACCCATCATTTGAGCTAAAATGATCTGCAGAGGCTATTACATGACGTGCAACAGATGGCTGTGAGATCTCATTTGATGGACTAGATTTCCAACTCATATTGTTGTTCGATCTAGGATCCAATGTTTCCATATAATTAACAATTTCTTCTACACTTGCTTCTTTGTTATTATTTTCCATCTACAATACAACATTAATATCAACAAATAGTTAGTTCAATAAATAATTCCAATAAATATTCACATAAATTGAACCAAAAAATTAGGCACTTACTCCAAATTTGTCCTTTTTAGCCTGCAACCCGCCTCGGCCAAATGTGTATCCAGCTATTACATTATCTCTTGCTCTCTTGCCTCTACAACTTTTAATCAAATATTCTTCATAACTCATGCTTTCTTTCAATGCCTCCCATTGTCTAGGAGATAGAGTAGATTGTAACCTGTCTTTCCCATCCATGATAGTTTTTTTGCAAGTGTATCTAAAATTATTCATCAAAATTCTAATTTTTTTCTTGTAATATCTTCAAGAGATTTTTCCACCAGTAGTCTCAAAATTATTTTCCATCTTTTGTATGACAATTTCCACATTTCGTGGATCTTGATCTGCAAAGTTTGTCTTGCAAATATCCAAATGGGTTCTACATCGCATGCCCAACTCAGAGGCCCACCTTGCAACATTTTTCCCAATGGGCTCGCCATCTCTTGATACCTCAACCAAGAATGGCTTCTTGCCTTCTAATTTTCTTTGTTTTGCATCCCTCTCTGTAGATCTATATAAATTTTGACTCAATCTTCTCCTTTTGACAAAAGCAGGCACATCTTCCATATTTAAACCGCTGCCAATATTTTTTTCTGATTTATTAGTTCCATTAGAAGATGTAATAGGTACATTGGATGCAAGCAATATCCCTTCATTCCTTTCAGCAACCTAAACTTCACCATCTTTACCCACATTAAGTGTGTCATGAGTAGTTATATCACTACCTATCTTTGTAGACTTTTCCTCAAAGACATCCTTTATCACTCTTGCAAAAAGCTTTTGTATATTTTATGTTCCTTGACTCCCATGTTTTTCAATAATCTCTTTGAGACTTTGTGTTAAAAGATCTTTGTGATGTTGTGCATCACCATGTTCTATATCTAATTGTGCATCACCATGTACTTTATCAAGATGCACATCACTATGCATTATACCTGGCTGCACATCATCACAACTATTGTTTCCACCAAGTGCATGTGTTGTTGAATCACAAATTCGTTGGCTTCTACGAGTTGTCGGCACTCTATCTTTGATTTCCTTTTGTTTTCCTTTTTCATTTCCTATGCAGTTTGTTTCTTTCCTATATAACCAAAAATATCATATTATATCTTGTATACATAAAGCTCAAGCCTATAAATTTTTAGTAAACACTATTAAACAATAACATACTACTCACTGGATTTACAACTTACCTGTTTGTTAATCCAAGTTGTGACAAATATTCATTATTCCTTGCCACACGTTTTCTATGAAACTTCTCGTACTCTGTCAATAGAATTTCAGCATTCTCACCACTATCATCTAATTTGGGCCTCACATTCTTTCTCCTCATTTCCTAAAATCCAAATAAGTGATAATGTATAAATTAGCAACTTGAATCAAAATGTAAACAAAGACAAATTTCAACAACTAAATGCTTGACAAGATACTCAAAAAGAGATTTATTTGACATGATTTGAATAGTCTACATAAGGACAGTCAGCCTTATAAAGACAGTCAAACAGTAGAATAAATCTAAACTTCCATCTCCTCAAGCCCATGGCCCTGTTGTGCATCAATTTATGGACAAAGCCCATATTTACTGACTACAATAGTTCAAATATTTCATGTAACTGTTCAGTCACATTAATGGCTTAAAGTCATGTGCCAAACATTGCATGAGACCTTGAAACCTCATGGTACAGTTAATGTACACCATCTCCTTCATCCTTGTCTAAGAAAGGAGGTTATTCATGCGTGCAAAATGAAAGGGATCACATTTTGTGTGCTCACTGCTTTCCCTAAGGAGGGTTTGAATCAGTTTTAATCAAATGAAGATAACTTTTTCTATACTTAATCAAGTGAACTCCTTCAAAGCCCAAAATACTCTAGATTAAAAATATTAACATGTCCAAATAGAAAAGTTTCAAAACAAATCCATTAATCCCATTGTAATCATATTCAAAGTTGACTGTTGCAGAAAAAGAACATGAAAATGTAGAACCTGAACACTTTTATTTGATTCACACTCCAAAATCCTGACCACCTACATTTCTTGGGCTATCCCCCATACAAATAGGCCTCTTTCAATGTTTAAAAGACTGGCCAACTACTAGTAACTTCCTACAAAATTGACTACAATCTGTTGGAACCGTCAGTACTTAGCAATTACAAAGGTTTTAAAATGTTGTCAACTCGACAACCATATATCTAATGACTCCATATACTTGAAAATGACTTTAGAACCAAATAAAATCTTTACTACTACCTGATGCAGAGCCTTCCAATATCCCCTTAAGGAACACTATTCAACTCGTGGATTCAACACTATCCAAATCTCAGTTTCATCTCAAACCTCAAAACTGCCTTCTATAGGATTGTCCTATTAGCCTTGTCCTGCAAGTAATCTACACTTCACTCTCAAACTTCCCAAACACCCTAGTAAATCCTTCACCTTTTCTAATACCCTTTATTGAGTTCTTCAAACCCTATGAATCTCATCCCTTCAAACTGTGACTGATGAACCTTTCTATGACTGCTCCTATTTGCAACTAGGCCTAATTAGCCCTCTAATTACAAAGCAACTACTCTTTGCACTCATCCCCAACATTCCAAACCTTGAGATAGTCTTAAGGAATCTATTAAATAGTAGGATTCCTAAATTTTTTTGAACCTTCATGCATTTCTAAGCACTCTTTCATCAAACCCTCGTTTTAAGGGTCAATAACCTAGGGCTCTCTAGAAAAGACCCTTCACAGACATACAAAACCATTCAGATGGTTTTGACACCTTAGAATACACTCTCTCAAATGTTTCCAACCATTATTGAACCACTCCAATCCTCAGATCCTTCTATCCACCATGTGGTGCTTTCCAAGTGCACCTTCACTATTTTCGTTCACCAGTCACACACTGTTCTGCCAGTCCACTTTCTCTTGGCACTCCCTCTGCATTCAAATCATAAACATAACATATTATTTACACTAATAAATTCCTCTCCCACAAGGAACAGTGATACGACAGAAAGTGGGAGAGGATCACTCCATTTTATTACAACAAAACTGTTCCAAATTGTCTCCTGACAGTGACAGACAGTGAACAGATATTTTGATTAAAGATTGTACTTGAAACTATCAAATGCCTTTCCAAAGTATAAAAGAACTTCTACATTCCTATTAAAGACAATTCTAGATGCTTAGGAGAGTCAGAAGCAAAGTAAATGCAAGCAAAGAACTTGTATTAATATCAACTTATTTTGGAACAGCAGACTATTTATATGACAATCAATACAGAAATATCACTGGTTTCTTCCTTTTTCCCCCCATTCCTCGACCAACAACTATTCTATCTTTTAAAAGAGCCTACTTTCAAGACTGTTCTCTCTCTCAACTACCCACAAATTAACTCCCAAACCTCTGGGATCACCCAAAACTCCCTCATAACTGTCATGTGACAGTAAATAAATAGTTTTTATAACTTTTTAACGACAGTCATTACTTGTTTGTTTTCCCTTTGCCACTTTCTTGGCTTAAGACCTTGGGAACATTTATTATTGTATCTAAATGACTTTATTATGCCTAAGTGACCTAAAGACTCCACCTTTATCCCTAACTCCCTCTAGTGTGCCATATTTGGCTTATATTGTCAATGTTGACAATGTTACAAAATCTTGCACTTTTAGTGCCTTTTACACCATTTAGAGCCTTATTACATCATGTAAACAATATTATTCATTTCCATCAACCTATAACTCTTCCTAGGACACTCTATCCTATACATCACATTGATTGACTCTTGACACCTCACTTATGCCATTTTGCCCATTCTTGGCAATACATTACATTTTGACAACTTTGTGAAATTTATTACATTTAATGGATTTAATAGCCATGATTCATCATCAAATGACTCAATATGTCTTCACTAGGCATTGATTTCCCTTGTATCTTCATTGTCTCCTTCATAGCCCCTGGTGTACCCTGTAAGTTCATGTGTCCTTGGGTGCCCCTGGACCACTACCCCTCAGACAATTAATTCTTATTAGATCTTATCCCCTATGATCTTTCTTATTAGAAAAAGAGGATGTTGACAAAGGTTATGGAATCATTGCAAGTAAGAGAAAGACATGATTTTTCCAAACTCCTTAAGATGCTTAAGAGTACTTTTGGATATTCAACTGTACATGCTTTTTCCTATTCTAAATCACTCTCTGTGATCCACTTTTTACCTTAAACTAATGATGGTTCTGGAGCGTCACTACAAAAATTATACAAAAAATCTACCCAGATCAAACTCAACTAACCAACTAATCATTGCAAGTCAAAGGGTTTTGCAAACTATTCATAATAACTCTAAATGAATAATTGCCTCTTTGCCTCGCCTTAAAAGGATCGTCTTGCAACACCAGGACTCGTATATAATCACATGTTTGATAATTCTAAGACTCTGCACATGGGTCCAAAATTTAGACAGGGAGAGTGTGATCATGAAAGGTCCGGATGAAAGAAACAAAGAAGACTGGAAGCATTCAATTTTGCATTATTATAAGACTTCTATGCTTTTCTACTCTTTATTTTAGTACTTTTAGTTATAATCTATGTCTTCAATTCTATTTCAGGTTCAAGAACTCTTGAACATAGTATGAACTTTGGTTATGCATCCTCACTAGACCTGGAGGCATTACAAACCAAGACTAGTACGAGGTCCAGACTGGACTGATACTAGGGGTGGCAGTGGCCTCAAACCCTGTAACTATTTGCAACTAGACTGATTTCAACATGCATACATCTTTGTGAATAAAGTTAGACAAATTTATGTTACCTTTATATTGCAAGAGTTTACAACTCTTGAAAGAATATGTTGAAAATTCTTAAAACAATCTATCAAAAAGTTTAATGCCTTCCTATGCTTCCCATTTGGTATGTATATTTACTAGGGATTTCCCAAAATTAAAACTAACAACATTCCTATATGATTTAGGCTTCCATTGAATGTCCATAACTATATTCCAAAGACCAACTTCAGAATATACAAGGAGGATGCTAGTATTGGTTGAGCAGTTCAGTTTTACAACTGCTAGTTGCATTTCCTAAAATTTTCTAAAGGTTTTTTTTGAGAAATCCATTTTGTACATATACGATGAGCATTGGAGTGTAGGAAACCACATTTCTTTGAGGCATTATGCCAAACAGTTCACATGCATTGTATGTGTTTGCACATTTTCCATATGTGTCTAATAATGTTATTGTAACCACATTATCTAAAAGAGCTCTTCTGTCAGATGCATATATCTTGTTCCTTTTTTTCCTTTTTGGGTACGAGAATGGAGGGTACTGGAAAAGGTTGTAGAATTTGTCTTTAAACCTGACAATAGCGTGGAACACCTTTTCATGAAGTTCATTTTCTGTATGTCCTACCATGATTGCAGTCCATGAGAATACATGTCTCTGAGGTAATGTGTTAAAGTTAAACAATTCATTTGTCTTGGCTATGCTTCCACATTTTTCATACATGCCTAACAGAGTAGTTGCAATTATGTATAACAGAGCAGTTGCAACTATGTATAATAGAGCAATATTTTTTATGCTCTGCTAGATACCCATAGACTATTCCAAAGATCCCATTCTGGTATAAGGAGGGAGGATGTTGCAAAATCTGGCTTTAAGCATTCCAATTGCATTTGCTTGATAATGTGTCATAGAGAACATTGACACAACTACAATAGTCATAGATGTAAGTGATAGTCACACAGTGGTAGTCATCACTGAGGCATGGTCACTATAACCGCTTACAAGTATGAATCTTAAACACCTCCTGAAAACAACATAGTCTATAACAACATGACAGTCCAGAGAAGTCCAAAAGTGTGAGTGATAATAAGAACAACATATGGGAGCAATTTCATTGTTTTGATAAGATTCACATAACACTCTTTTAGGCGAAAAGGGTAGGTAACATGAAGCATTGTGCTTGTTGGTAGAATACATAATGTAATGCAAAACAAGTGAAAAAGGACACTCATGAAGATAGACAGTCCTAGAAGCATTATATTTTTTACAATGCAAAGTAAGAGAAACCCAAATTATTAGATCCTTAGTTTCTAAATTCTAGCATCCTTGAAAAGAAAATGAAGCTTAGATCATCAGAATCAGATGTATAATTACTAATTAGAAAAGTAGTACATGATTCAGCAACAAAACCTACCATATACAGCTCAATGAAGTAGAACAAATCTCATAGGAAATCCCTGATAGAAGAGTAGTGACTAGGTAACATTTTCAATGGAACCAAAGAAAGATTTTTTTGGACATTGACTATTGATGAGAAATTTTTCATTCTTGGCTTGAGTATCATTATGAAAATGGACTAAATCAATGTGTAAATTTATTATAGAATTAAATGCTCCATCCCCATGGTGAAGTTATTGTAGAATTAAATGGTTTTCATAGATTTTCATGGAGGATAGTGGTCATAGTATTAGTAAGAAGGTCCATGTTCTCAAAACATAAACACAGTTTTAAAACAACTTAAAAGACTTTAATAATAGTTCATGAAATGAGGCTCATCAATAATCATCTGCACTGCCAGCAAGGTCCAATTCTTGATCACTCATGTCTGCATCTACTAGATCTTCTTCGTCCTCATCATCTGTGGCATGCAATACATTCTCTCTTATAGTCTCTTCACTGGTAATCAAAATATCTTCTTGAAACAGTCCATCATCATCTTCATCCACTTCTTCAAATGTTTCTTGTAGATTAATATATTGCCATTCAGGAATTAAATCAACAACTTCCATGAATTTTCGTTTTGAACAAGACTCTGTTTGAATGACACACGACCATCCTGGGCTTCTTACATCATCAATTAGAAATGATTGGTTGATTTGAAAAGGGAAAACATATGGCTCATCCATCTCTGATAAGAATTTCCCTATATTAGCACGTATAAATCCATACTCATCAAATTGTACTGCGGATGGTCGGATCCACTTACATTTTAACAATATAGGACTATTTTCACCAAAATCTACTTGAATAATTTCTTGGATGAATCCAACATAGAATTTCTTCTCGGTTTCATGATGAAACTCAACACTAACAACACAATCACAATTTATCTTTCCTTTGTCTTTTTGCTCTACCCTTAAATAACTACCATAGGCCCACATGCCATTAAATCACATAGCCCATACATGTGGAGATTGTGAAAGCTCACTTTCCTCTATTGTTATATGTTGACCTTCTTCTTTTGCATCATGAACAACACTGGCAATCCATTCTTCAAATTTTGGAAAAGTATCACCTCCAACCAAACTATGATGTTTGCGCTTTTGAGGTCGATGTTGCAAGAAACTTTGATTTTCTTCCTCATATTTTCTACATACAACATTAATGACATAGTAAGATTAATAATATAAATGTGTAATACATTTGAGTAAATAAACAACTGTGTAGAATGTTTTACCTATGCCATGTATCAAATGAAGATGTGTTTTGAAGAATAAATGCATGCAATGTACTTCTTTCCTGATGTGATAGCTTGAAGTGGCATCCATTTCCCTCTAATACTTTGCCTGCAACTCTCTCATCTTCATCATCATCCCATACACGTCGATTCACATTTTCAAAATCCTTCATATATTCTATACAAAATCCCATCACCTCTTGCATTGAATATCCCTTAGCCATGCTGCCTTCTGGTTTCACCCTAGTACGAACAAATTGTTTCAAAACCTTCATATATCATTCTATAGGATACATCCATCTTGTTCTTACTAGACTGCAATGCTCTAGTTCATTTTCTAGATGTATCAAAAGATGCATAGAGATGTTAAAGATTGTTGGTGGAAATTCCCGTTCTAGAATACAAAGAACTTCAGCAACCTCCTCCCTCAAACTGTCAAAGTTTGATGGATCTGCTACATGTGAACTCATTCTCTTAAGTATTAGCCCCAACCTTATGATTGCCAATCTTGGCCCTTTTTCCAAACCCAATATATTAACCACAATTGGTAAAATGTTCTCGATTATCACATGATAATCATGGGTCTTTAGGCCTCTTAAGCTATTACTGTCAATTTGGCTTCTAATGGCAGTACTTACATATCCTGTAGGAAAGCAAGTCTGAGACATCAACTGTAAGAATTGTGCACGTTGTTCTTTTGTCCAAACATAGGGAGCACTAGGTTTTCCATATTTTTCACCATCATATTTTTCAACCCAAAGATTTCGACGAATCTTTAAATCTTGAAATTCTTCGCGTGATGAAATAGTATCAAAAGCACCAAAAATATTTTCTATAATAGCATAGGCTATATTTTTCTCTGTATGCATGAAGTCAACAGTGTGCCTGATGGTTATATCCTTGAAGTATGGAAAATTATAGAATGTGCACAACCTTTTTACACCTCTTTGATTACATGGATCATATCTGCTACCAGGAACACCACCATTTGTAATAAATGACATTCTTTTTTTTCCATTGTCAACAATGTAATCACCTATTATTGCCAAAGGTGCTTCACGATTCTCTTCTTGACCATTGAAACACATTTTTTGTTGACGATATGGATGATCCACTTTTAGATAAGCACGATGTCCACAATAAATACACTTACGCAAACTTCTTGAGTGCCTCACAAAATCCTTAAAGTTACAAGCTGGACAACCATGATATCCATGAACAGTGAGACCAGACAATGTACCATATGCAGGAAGATCATGAATTGTAACCAATAAGGAAGCTCTTAAAGTGAATTTGATTGAATGACCATCCCTTAAAGATTGAATTGCTTCAACTCCTATCCATAATTCCATTAGCTCATCATATAGTGGCTCTAGATAAGCATCTATTGTATCTGAAGTCACACTTTTCTTTCCTGGTATAATCAATGATAACATCAAGAAAAATGGTTTGGTTACTAGCCATGGTGGCAAATTATAATTTAATAAAAAAATAGGCCAAGTTGACCATTTCGTACTTTGATTTGAGAATGGGTTCACTCCATCTAGAGCCAAACCCAACCTTATGTTACGAGGATCTTGAGAAAAATTGGGCCATTTGTTATCAAACTCCATCCACATATTAGAATCAGGCACATGTCATTGTTTCCCATCAGTGCTCTTATTTAGAGCATGCCACTGCATAAGCTGAGCAATGTCTCTACACCGATACATTTGTAGTAATCGTGGGATTATCGAAAAGTGGCGAAGAACTTTTCTAGGGACCACAACTGATTTCAATCCTTTCATGTACCTTGCTTCATGACATTTTGGACATTCAGTATCATTTGCAAGATTTTTGCGAAATAATACGCAACCATTCACACATGTGTGGATATTATCATACCCCAATCCGAGCTTTCTGATTTTCCTTTTACATTAACTTCATTTTGTTGGCAATGTGGAGTCAGTAGGTAACAATGAACATAATAATGCCAACAACTGATCTACACTCTCATTTGTCCAACCATGCACCACTTGCAAGTTAAGAATTTGAAGGATTGTTGTCAAATGACTTAACTTGCAATCAGCATACACAGGCTTTAAAGCATCCTCCATTGCCTTGGCCCAATCATCGTCTAAACCCTCGTTCAACATTCTATTGACTTCAAACCCTTCATCTAGCTTTATTGTGCCTTCATCTATGTTTGGTGCCACTTCATCTATGTTTTCTGCCTCTTCACCTCTCACATTTTGCAATTCTATCATATCTTTGTAATAGTTATAAGCCCAAGGGCTTATACCACTATGCCCATGTCTTATCATATGTCGATAAATAACATTTTTGTTTTTCATTTTTCCACCAAGACAGTTATTACATGGACATGGATATTTTTCCACATCCCTCTCATCAGCTACTCTCTCATCATATGCATGATATTGATCTGTAGTCAACCTTCTTTGCTGATCCATTTTTAATATTCTACATTCTAGTATTAAATTAGAATCTGATTTCAAGAGAGTGAAAAATAAATCTGAAAACAAAATCAAATAAAGCATAAAAAATAGTGATAAAGTATGTTTCAAAGCATAAAAAGCAGCAAAGTTTTGAATTACCTTTGAATTAATTGCAAAAGGCATCCCCAAATTTGAACTTTCTTCAAAGAGGCCTAATGATATCAATTTTTTTACGAACAGTGAATTCTTTGCCTGTCTTTCAATAAGTCTCCGAGTCCTCTCTAAACAAGCTTTATCACCCATGCAAGTAGCCACTATAGTTATATGCACCTAAAATAAAAATTTTCAAATACACACATCAGATAATTAAAGACACTATAACCTATTAAAAAAACAACATAAATAAGAAGTTGAACAAAAGAAATTTTATGGTTATTAATATATATATATATATATATATATATATATATATATATATATATATATATATATATATATATATATATATATATATATATATATATATATATATATATATATATATATATATATATATATATCACTAAACCATGTCAAGGATCGTGATAAGTGTTCTCCATGATTTTGGCATGGGGTCTGTTGGTTCTCCATGATTTTGGGATCCGTACAATGATGTTGCTCAAATCTTGGTGCAAGAGTTGCAACTTGGTGCAAAAGTTGCAACTTGGTGCAAAAAATGCAACTTGGTGCAAAAGTTGCTTGCAACTTTGAAAAGTTGCAAAAGTTGCATTTTGCAACTTTTTCGTGCAACTTTGAAATTGAATTGGTTATGGCATGTAACCAATCCCAAATTACTATATGAGCAATTGGAAACATTTTTCAAATGGTTAATGAAGTAATTGAAGGATTTTTGCAATTACCCTGTTGTTGTACGGACTGTAACTGTGTTAAGTCTTTGATGGTACGGCTCTGTACGGCCTGTATGAATTGGGAGTGATGTTTTGATCTTACAGTTAGATAGAGTTTTGTTTTCTCTTTCAAGTGCACTTTGAATCATTATCTAACTCTAGATACTTTGCAAGTTATGCCAGTTTTAAGGTCACTGCCTGGCAATCAATAGGCTTTAGACCTGACAAAGGGAAAATGCTTGGAACTGTGGAATCCACCAGTGGATCTTGATGAAAATTTGGGGATTCCTAGTTCCATGGCAGTCCTAAATAATTGTATAGTTTTTATTCCATTTGCAAAGGTCCTTCTAATTTTAAAATGAAGCCCTAGGCTGGCTAAGTGAGGAACAATGAGCCAGGGTCAGACAGACAGTTAATTTCTTGGCCACATTCACGATTGATGTTATGAAACTAATGATATGGTTGGATAGGGTGTTGAAATACCTTAATAATGGTATATGGTGCAGGTGTGTTGGTGATGTTTTGACAGGCCTTTGAAGTGGAAAATTGTTTGCAGGTCTGAAGCGTTGGAGACAAGCCCTCAACTAGGGCCTAGTAGTTTTGTACGTTGTGAGTGTGGAAAAGAACTAAAAATTTGGCATTTGGAAGACCAAAAGGAGTGGTTTAAGATTTATGAATTTTTTTATGGAGTTGTTTGAGAGTTTTGAGAAATAAAACTTAAAGTTGGTGAAATTGTCACAAGAAAACCCTTGTTACACTGCCCTCAACTAGGGCCTGATGGTAGAGAGGGCTAGGGGTGTGATAGAAGTTTATAATTTTGGATTTGGGGAGGCAAGACATAGTGCTTGAAGATTCCAACACATGTTGGTGAGGTCATTAAGGGGAATTACAGACTAAGACCCAAAAATAGTCATACTACCAGTTAGGAAACCTGTTAGTGTTTACACTGTTTGGAATAGTATCAAGGGTACTTAATGTCTGCATGTACTTCCTAGAGAAGATGTCAGAGGTGGATTTGGGGATTAGTGAAAGGTGTTAGGGGTCTTATGGGTAACTTGGAAGTATAAACATAGTAGGGGGTAAAGGTACTTGAAGAAGGGTTGTAGAGTCCTTAGTAAAGAAGGGCTAGTTGATGAGATTGGGGTAAGAATCCACATTAAAGAAGTCATCATACCTTGGAGGTAGGTGATAGGGTAGGACTTAGGAAGTCCTTTGGTGGATGAATGAGGGATCCATTCGATGGACCTAGGAAGATTAGATAACAAAGTGTGAAAGGTAACATGATGCAGGAGCATCAAGGCCAAGGATGAAGACTAAGAAGACACTAGAGGCAACAAGATGAAAACATGACCATATTGGGTCATTGAATGTAATAAGACCTTGTAAAGGTCCTTTTTGATATGTTTTGTATTCATTTTGTTAAAGTTCAAAATTGTAAGCCATTAATGGCATGATGGAAGGATAAGGGTTACCTAGGGGTCATTCAATGTAGTACAATGGAAAATGGAGTCCTAGAATGTACTAGGGTGCATAAATGAGGTCAAAGAGTCATAAAGTGCATATAAAATGCAATAAATATGATGTAATAGCAAAAATATGTCAAATAGTCAAAATGTTGTCAAACAAGCCACATAGGGCACTAAAGTGGAATCAAAAGGATAGGTGAAGTTCTTAAGTCCTATTAGGAGTATTGTGTCATTTAGGAATTGTGTTAAAAGTCTTTGACTACCTGAGGTTAGGGTAAAGTACTGTTGTTAAGAGTTATTAAAAAGATATTAAAAACTGTTCAAAACTGTCTCAAGATAGTTAAAGGAGTTTTTGGTCGTTGGACAGTTTGGAAAGGGAAAGGAAGATTATAAAACATGGTGTAGAGGAATGTACCAGGGGGTGTTGAGGATCTCAATGTAAATGCTTTGAAGAAATCAATAAAATACATTAGTTCTCTGTTGCTTTAAGTCTGCTATAGAACAGTGAATGTTCTTTGTTCCTATCATTGTTTTGTGCAAAGTTTATTTGTTTTAATGCTTTCATCTTGATTCACCAAATGTATTAGAATTTTTTAAGGTACTTTTCATTAGAAGAAAGTCATTTGATAAAGGTTTTTGCAGCAGTAAATTAATTGACTATCACTGTCATGTGACAAAGATAACATTCTGATATAAATTCAAGGATTTTACCCCTCCCACTGCTGTAATGGATATGTAACTCATGGGAGAGGGTTTTCAAATGTCTAATGCATTTATAAAATGAGGTTGTGTGCAGGAATAAGTAGGAGGATGGAGAAGAAGGTCTCTAGTTGAGACAAAGTGCTGTCTTGGGAACACAAGGTGTTTGGACCAGGCATGGTCTGGAGATTCTACCAACATGAGGGGTATATTTTATGACATAGAAGGTCATGTTAGGACAGCACTTAAGAAGCCTTATAGGGTACAAGGGTGGAATGAACAAGATATTTTGGACATCACTGAACGAGCATGTATTCCTTTCAGAATTGGTGCTTATGAAGGTGTTTTGTGGTTTGATATTGTTCCAAAGATGGGATACCATTTGATCCTTGGGAGGACATGGTAGATGGAAAAGAGGACAGTACATTGTGGAAAGGATAACACATATACTTTTAGGCATAAGGGGCAGATGATAGTAATGAGTCCATTGAATAGAGGGCAAGCAACATGGCAAGTGCATGGTCACATTGGTGTGATGGAATGGATAGGTTTTGTAGAACCTAGAAGGCAAGATGATGAAGCAAGAGTAAAAAAAAGTTTTTGTGAAATCAGAGATGAGGAAGTGGATCGACCTGAGGTCCTAGTGAAAGAGGATATGGTGAAGGAGTGTCCATTATAAGGACAAGATGTTGAAGGAAAGAACAAAGAGGTTGCAAGTGTGGTAGATAATTACTAGGGATATCAATGCTTAGTTTCTTGCTACTCATTAAGATACTCATGAAATACTTTCATCTCATTTCTAGTTATAATTATAAGCTAAGCACCTAGCCCAACATGCTAGACCAAACATTGGTAACTAATTGAGTGTGGTGATGATGCTTTGACTGGCATATATAGTCCCAAGGTAAGCAAGATCTAGTTTGCACTTAGACAATTCAAATCTAACTTAAAGGTTTCCATATCTAAACATTTTGTTATCTTTTTAATAAAATTAGTTGAATAAATATGAATTGATTCCTTTCACATATTAAATTTATCCTAAGCATACCAAAAGCCTCATGAAGAGATGAAACAGGCACATTTAAAAGTAACTAACATAATTTGATTTACATCCTTTCAGCTACTAAATTTAGCCTGGATGTACCAAAAGTCTCAAGAAAAAGTTGAAATAGACACATTTAAAAGTAAATGAACATAATCTGATTTGCATCCCTTCATGACTCATCTATTAAATTTAACATTAATGTACCAAAAGACTCAAGAAAAGTTGATAGAGACACATTTAAAAGTAAATGAAATAATCTGCTAAAAGCTAAATCATGTTTACTCAATAATGCATAAGTAGGCGAGTAATCTCCTTAATTCAAGCTATGCTTAAGGCATAATTTGCACCAAGTTATAAAACTATTTTCATATACAACCCATTACCACCTAGTCTAGAAGGAAAATTCTCATGTCAAGAAGCTCAACATGTCAATCATATTACATTGAAATCAATCAGATGCAACACATGCTCTAGGGAACTGGGACTAGACATATGACAGGATAAATGTATGACAGCAGTAGAATGGCCAGATGGTTTTTTATTTAGACCACCTTGGTAACTTGTCTGGAATGTTCAATCTCTTTATGATCTTCTTTCAATGTTCTATTTGTGCCTAATGGCTAGGATGATTTTATAATTCAAATCCTTAAAAAATGAAAGCACAATAATTTTAAAAAGATACATGCAGGTGGTGAAGTGCTCTTCTTTGGAGGACATTTTTCACAATTGCAGTGGTTGTTGTAGTAATGCGAGCATTCATTGATTATTGTGGAAGTGGAAACTATGGGCTTTTTGGAGGTGGAGGACTGATAATGTTTGATGTGAGTTCAGTGACTATAAAATATATGGCTATTGATCTACTTCCAGTAGTGATATTAGGTGTCATTGGAGGAGTGGTGGGAGTAGTATATAACTACCTTCTTGAGCGTACACTGAGAATATATGTCTTAATCAATCAGTAAGTTCTCCAAGGCACAAAAAAAAAAACTTCGTATTAGATTGTGGCTAAAGCAATGAAAAATTGTATGTTCCCCTGTTCTTCATTTTTCTCCGTGGCATCTTTTCCCCTGCATACATGTGGACTACTTTCTTTTCTGGACTTTTAGGTCTCATGCAGTCAAGAAACCTCCTTTATCTAATAGTACTATTTACCCCATTAGTATACTTATTAAGAGTACTTAACCTTTTTTAAGAATTACAAAGTTTTCTTAATTTTGTACAGAACATGGTGATGAATGACATAGTTGTGTATTACTGATACAGGAGAGGACCAATATCCAAAATACTCCTTTCATGCACTGTGGCTTTGTATACATCCTGTTGTATATTTGGACTTCCATGGCTTGTAGCATGTACACCATGTCCAGAAGGAAAGATGCTCAACCACGAATGTCCCAATGTTCACAAAATAGGGAACTTCAAGCAATTTCATTGCCTTGCAGGCTATTACAATGACCTTGCAACTTTGCTTTTCAACACAAATGATGCTACTGTTAGAAATATATTCAGTTCTGGCACTGGGAATGAGTTTCATTTGACATCATTGATGCTCTACTTTGTTACAATTTTCATATTGGGACTAGTAACATATGGACTTGCACTTCCATCAAATCTCTTCATACCTGTAATCTTAATAGGCTCTACATATGGCAGAGCACTTGGTAAGTTGATGGGATCATTTGCAAACATTGATTAGGGACTTTTTACAGTGCTTGGTGCAGCCTCTCTTCTAGGAGGGTCAATGAGGATGATAGTTTCACTTTGTGTGATCCTTTTGGAGCTCACAAAAAACTTATCCTTGCTCCCTTTGATTATGATAGAACTCTTAATTTCGAAGACAATAGCTAATAGCTTCAAAAATAGTGTCTATGACAAAATTGTACACTTGAAAGTTGAAGGGGCTTCCATTATTGGAAGCACATCCTGGACCATTTATGAGTCAACTCATTACAGGGGATGTTGTCATAGGTCCACTGGTAACCCTTCACAGAATACAGAAGGTTTCAAACATTCTACAGATTTTGAAAAGCACTAAGCACAATGCCTTCCCAGTCATAGATAAAACACCATACTCAAAAACACCAGTCTTGTGTGACCTTGTCCTTAGGTCGCATCTTCTGGTCTTATTGAAGAAAAAAGACTTCCACAATTTTGAGCAGAATGCAGTTGTTTCTACAGGGTTGAACTAGAAGCATTATCTGGAGACTTTGCAAAGCTAGGCTCACGAAAAAGGCTCAAGATTGAAGGGATTGAAGTAAGTGCAGAGGAAGAGGAAATGTATATGAATTTGCATATAGTCATAAATACTGGATATTCTATAGTTGGATATATCCTGAAAATACAAATATTCATTGAACATACCTTCAATGCAGAGTTCTCTTGTGCCCAGAATTGATCCTTCAATAAAAACTTCTCATCGCTCTCTTGCACCCAGCATTGAAGCTTTCTAATGCGCGGGAATTGCTGTTTGTGGACACCGAACGGATTTGGAGATTTTATTGCAAAATCTGGTGGTTTCCATTTTGGTTTCTTCCCACTCTCCTGTGCCCAAAATGCATGCCTTGCTCTCCCGTGCCCAAAATGCATGCCTGCCTTCTACGCGCGAAACTCAACCTGTTCGAAAATGGATGATTTTTTTGCTTGTGTATGTCGATCCTCTTTATTTGCAGAGTTTTAGACATTAATAGGATATTCATTTTAATAAAAGACACTTTTATATGGTGATATAGAAATGGTGAGTACTTTTAAACTATAATTTTTATATTTATTTATTTACTTATTTATACTTGTATAAATATATATATTATTCTAATTAATTTCTAGTTATGATAAATACATTTCAAAAAATAAGTATGCAAACTCCAAAAAACATATATTCATATTACTACCCAAACTTTAGTTCTAAGAAGGCTTGCGATTTTTAATAAGATTAATATTAAAAAACATTCATATTACTATTATTTAACATTTAAAACATATAGCATTTTATTAATAACTAAAATTATTAATATAATTATATATTTTTAAAAATTTTAATAATAGATTATATACTTAATTTTAAAATAATAAATTTATTTATATTAATAATAATTCTATTATAATATATAAATATACAATTGAAAATATGAAATTATAATTAAAACAAACATTAAAAATAAAAAATAAAAAAAATTATAAAACTTAAAATTTAATCTTTAAGTATTGATGTTCCCACATTATATCTTTTAAATATTAAAAATTTGAAGTTAAACATACTTTTAAATTAATTATTTTAATGATTAAAAATTTGGATGTAGTTTTCTTTTATCAAAATGGTACCATTTTTGAGAATTCAAAAGTGTGATGCGAAAATTAACTACTCTGACATATACAACATAATTGCACTGACATACTCAACATCCATGGAGAAGCGTGCAAAACTCCGATGCAAATTTTTGGCTCTATAGCAAGCACCTTTCTAGTGAGGATGAATAAAACTACTTAGTATTCATTGCATTTTGGTAATACTTGTACAAAGAAGAACATGTCTCCTATAAAAATGAATGGAGCAATTAGCACTCATTGCATCTAAGTGATGCTTGTAGATGAAAGTCTCCATACTTCACCTCTGGAAGCATCACCTGGATGAAATAAGTGCCAAGTGTTTGGTTCATTCTCAAAAGAGATGGGTTCTTATTAACCACAATTGATGAAACATCCAATTACTTTGACTCAAAAACTAAAAAGTGGAATTTTTATCACTAATGTTTTGGGTTCTTATATTGGTAGATATGAAATTAGAGTCTATTAAGCTTACTAAGTTTCATATCTTGTCTTTCCTTTCGATTATCATTAATCACATCATATTTTATTTTTCTTACAATTAAATTCATATCTTGTCTTTCCTAATTTCGATTTTCATTAATCACATCATATTCTATTTTTCTTACAAATAAAATTTGATTTTTTTATAGATCCCATCAAATGTGTAATTTTTATAATTATTATAACAATTTTGAATGCATTGCATTCACTTTTTCAAATTTGTGGGAAATTTTAGTCTCATTTTCAAAAGTCATTCAATAGAATATCTATATATACTTTTGATTTATGTTAATATCATATTTTCACACTTTACTTTATTATATAAAAATTTATATACATTTATGGATTTTTTTCCCCTTTTCTCCTATAATATATTACGTTGACCATGACACATCTATATATGTCAACCACCAAATATTGTACTATGAGGTGATTTGGATTCTCATCATGATATTGTAAGCAATATAATTATACTAATTTTCAATCCTTCTAATTATAATTAAGGAAAAGTGGACTAGACTGCAGTTGATTTTAATGTAATTAGAACTATTATTTGTTAAGACCCATACAACAAATTTTGTTAATTATAATTTGGCTATTCCTTTTGATAACACTATCTCTAATTCTTGTTTATCAATCGGTTTTGAAATCACCAAAAACCAAGATTTATGGCATGAGAAGGACCATGTGCATATAGTTGCTCACACAATAAGCCTATTGACGAGAAAGCATTAGTGGTCAATTGGAATTTCTAAGTCTATGATATTATATTCAAATGTTATAATTATAAATGAGGTATAATCGTTCATTTAGTCATTTTGTTTAGGTGACTAATTATGTAGTCATTAATTTAATCATTTATTTAATAAATTTTGTTTGGGTAACGAATTATTAGTGACTAGTTATTTAATCATTTAATTAGTCATTTATTTGATCATCTGTTTAGTCATTTTTATTTGTCTACACTTGTGGTTTTATCTTATGATCAAATTAGTCACGTATTTAGTCATTTATATTTGTGAAGTACAAAACATTAGTGGAATATGATCAATTTTAGTCATGTGACTAAAATTTTTAGTCATGTGGTCACATATTGGCCAAAATGTACTAGTGAGGGGAACTTAACACATTGGTGGTAGGTGGACGACAATGCTTGCATGTCATGGATCCATGGTCTACCAAGTAGAATATTGTAGGCTAAAGGACTAGCATCAACAATTTGGAACAAAATGTCCTTTTCAACGGGGTCAATCCTGAAAGGAAGGACGGCCAAGCCTTTGGAGCTTCTCTTTGCCTCATCATAGGCTTTAATAGTGATTTTCTTATGAGTATCAATAACTTGTTCAAAGTAGCCCATTATTTTCAACAAACTCAAGGAACAAATATTATGCGGATGGCTCAAGGCTTTGTCATATTCTTCTGAGAATGTGAGATAATGAGGGCTGGCAAGGTGGTTAACCATATTTTGGAATTGGTCAACATCTATGTTGTTAGGAACATTGGCTATACGCAAAGCATCCTCGAGGACATGCTTATGTCTTGGAGACAATTCTAAGAGTTCAAAAATTGAGATTTGAGCTGGTGTTCTTTGTAACTAGTCAACAAGATTGTAGCTCATTTCAGGATTGACTGCTGACTTGGTGGTGACATTCTTGGATGTCACTTGCTTGGGTTTGCTAGACTGGTTGGAATTGGGACCTCTAATAACCATAGGACCTTGAATTTGGCTTCTGGTGACAACATTAAGAGCTTGGGACAATCTTTGAGAGTGAGGACCCCTAAGCACCACCACGGGTTCTTCATCAAATATAGGAGGAGAGCCCACATCATGACTATAAGAATCTTTGTTTTGCATTGTGTTGACATTTTCCTCAACAATCTCAAGCATATTAACCACATTTTCTACACCTGTGTAGGTATAGTTGATTGTAGCTTTTCCATTCTTGGGTTGAGAGGTTTCCCCCTTTTCATATTTGGGCAAAGGTTCCTTGAATGCCTTGTGGTCTGCATTTGTGTTCAACCCATCAATTTGAAGTTTACCACTTTCAATAAGATCTTGGATGAGGTGCTTAAGCTTCCAGCAATGTTCGATGTCATGTCCAATGCCATTGTGGTTTTTGCAGAAGGCTTTTTCATTCCACCAATGTGGCTTAACATCAGGTATGTGGAAATTAGCTGGATCTTGTGGTTGTACAAGATTATTGACAATAAAGGTCTTGAAAACATCCTCATAAGAGTCACCCAGTTTAGAAAACTGTCTCAACTTTTTCTTGGGCTTTTCTTGATACTTAGGTTTATGCTCTTGTTGGTTGGAGGATGTATTGAGCTTCATAGCTTGGATTGCACTAGAAAAATTGAGGACTCCTTGATCCTTGGGTTGGGACGAGTCCACAACTCCATCATTGACTACTTGCTTATTCTTGTTCTAGTGTGAGTGTTTGCCTTTGTCCTTATTAGCATTGTTAGGATTTTGACCGTTGTTGTTATTGCTATGTTTGGTCAAAATTCCTTGTTCCTTTAAAACATCCTCTATTCGACATGTGGTCTCTACCATAGTATTGAAGGAATCAAACACCATTTTTTGAACCTCATAACGCATTTCAGGCACCAAATTACTAACAATGATGTCAATCCTTTCATGCTCAGGAATAGTCCTAGAATAGCTGGAGCACAATAGTCTCCACCTTTGCAAGAAGGTCACAAAGGATTCCCCTTGGTTTTGTTTCAAATTTCCTAAGTCGAACATAGTGACTGATCTTGATAGGTTGTATGCAAAATGTTGAACGAATCTGTGGACAAGTTCTTTGAAAGTTTTGACGGGAGGGGTTATGTTGGTAAACCACTACATGGCTTGGCCTTTGAGGCTCCTTGGAAATAATCTCATAAGGTAAGAGTCATCTTGGTGGAACTCAAAACTCATGGTGTAAAATTGGCGCACATGATCATGTGGATCACCATTGCCATCATACTTGTCGTATTGGGGAATTTCAACTTTCCTAGGAAAATCTATTATAGTCACACTTTTGTCAAAAGGATTGGGACAAATAGAATCAAGTGAAAAGGAACTTTTAGGTGCCAACACCTTTTCCATCATTCATTTGAGTTTCTTAATTTCCTCCTCTTGAGAGGGTCCTTGTTTCTTGATCCTCCTATCCACATCAAAGTTGTAGGGGACTCTAGCTCCCTTGTTAATTAGACTCTCTAGGAACCTATCTTTATTTTGATCAAGATACTTCACATATTGTTGGAATAGTGGCTCTTGTTGCATTCTCATGAAATCTTGATCATCAAAACTTGTACTACTTCCTCCATGTTGAGAGCCATGATGAGCTCGTTGGGAGGGTTGTCTTGAGTTCCTAGGAGGTGTTCGTCTCCTATGTTGTGAAATCCTTCTTCCTCTAGGACTAGGAGATCTTGAAGGGGTCCTTGACCACCTTCTACTTCTTGGGGTTCTTGAGGGAGTAGAGGGTGAAGAGTTGTTTCCACTGTTGGTACCCCTTTTGTTAAATTGGTCATTGAGTTGTTGGGCCAAAAGCCTATCTTGCTCTTCTTGGAATGCTTTTCTTCTCAATTCCAACAAGGCTTTTTTCTCTTCCTCTAGGTGTCTAAACCTTTCTTCTTTAGCGGCTTGTTCGTCCAAAAAGGCTTTCTTTTCACGCTCAATTATTTTAAACCTTTCATTAGCATATCTTGAGGTTGTTTTGAGTGGTGAGTTGGACCTTGAGTGTTTGAACAAGTTGTTAGTGAATGCGGCATTCACTTGAGCATCACTAGATTAATTGTTTTGGCCTTCATGTTGTGACCATGCATCTTGGTGAGCTTGGGCATAGCGTCTTTCAGCTCTTTGATGAGCATCTAGATATCTTGAGTTAATAGGGGGTGATTCAGGTTGATTGTCATTACCAAAAGACATGTTACCCCTATCTCTTTGGAAAATGTCATCAAGAGTTTGATCCATTGCTTCTCTTTGTCTCCTAGTCAAAGTGTAGCTCATGTCCATATTTGATAGAGAAGATGGTAAAGAGGTACTCAACTCACTAGGATTGCTCTTTGGGTCAAACCAAGCCTCAGACTCGCTCCTAGGTGATTGATCAAAGCTGGGTTTCTTCCCCTTTCTCTTTTGACGAGTTTGGACTAAGGGTAATTGTTCAAAGACAACTTGAGGTCATTTTCCTTGATTAATTAGGTACCTTGTTGTAACCGACATGAAAGAGAAAAGACCCTTGGTGATAAGATGACCTTATGAAATGTCAATATCAAACTAGGATAATGAAAGTGTTCAATTGTCCAAAAAGAGATGATAAGATAGAAAGTTGCAAAAGGTGTAAACCAATCCTACCACAGAGGTGCATAATAAAAGGATGAGTATCCTAACACCTATGGGCCAAGAAAATGGATTTAACCAAATATATAATTGAAATTGAATTTTGATGGAGGTGAATTGGACAAAAGAGTACTAAAACTCTCCAAGCGTGTTACCAAAGAATCTAAAGGTGTACTTTTTCAACAAGGATAATCTCTAACTTATCGATGCCAAGCAAGACTACTTTGTAAAATCAGAGAACACTAATTCAAGAGGTTAAAAATTAGGAACCCAAGGTACAAATAGGTTTCTAGCAGCAGAGTAGGTCACCTTCTAAAATCTGGTCAACTAAAGAAAAGACTAAAAATTGCATAAACCAGACAGGCAACAAAAGACTTTGTGCGACAATTTCCAGGCAAACAATGCGATAATTTCCAAGCAGGTGATATTTTGCAGTAAGTAGAGCGATAGTTTCCAGGAAGCCTGTGCGATAATTTCTAGGAAAGCAGTGCGATAGTCTTCCAGTGATGAACTATCGCATGATAATTCTTAGTACAGTGCATGATACTATTTCAGGATTGTACAACTCTTGACCAGTGAGTGCTAAAAAACCCAGTTTTAGGGGTAGTTTGTTCAGATTTTCAGTTTGAAGGTTGGATTTTTTGATTTCAAGCACAATGGCAATAGTAAATAGACAGGTTTGCAAATAGTAGGTGATCAAACATGTCATAAAACACTTGCACAAGGGAAAAAGCAACCTTGCCAAGACAAGCAATTGTGATATCAAAGCAATAAAATCCTATGAATGCTACCATGATGTTTGATGTTTGAGAACATTTACACGGGTATATCACAATAAAAACACTTCAAACACTTACTAGCCTAAAAAGACAATGGCTCAATACTTAACAACTTGGCTCACACTTGATGTCCCATTGCCTCACACAAAGTGGTTACCCACAATAGATATTGGCTTTGTCATGGAAGTGCCAATGACACAACTAAAGGAACACAAATGGTGAGTACTCTTGGGGTGATCCAAGTTATTCCACTTGGATCAATCCTTGCACCAAGAAGCTAAGCGGAAAAATAGGGTGGCTTCTATCTATGGTTCTTAATAAGGGCTTCCATTCATAATACCCCTCTTGCTCCCCAAAGGGACTCCTTACCTTGCGGCAAGTAATGGACCTCGCGGCCACAAGAGTACCTTAAGCATTCTTTCTCAACACTTTCCTCATGGTCACAATCCCACAAGTACTCACATCAAGCGAAGACAAGTACTATGTCTACCAAGGTTTTGTGTCCTTGATAGCCTTGAGTTTATAGTGGGTTGGAATAGCCGGCAAAAAGCCTGTCCCACTTGGGTCATTCCTCCTAATTTCTCAAGAGCAGGCCCGCTAAAGGATTCTAAAAGCTAAACAAAGAGTGGATCAATTTTTGAGTGTCAGGATTTCTATTTCACCTCAAGTGTGAAGAGCATAATCTCCTAGCTCAAAAACATTTCCCAAACACACAAAGCAAAGGTTCAATTACCCTCTTGCTTTCAAAATCTAAAGATGGGTCAAGATTTTCTAGTTCACCACAAGGGTGAAGATCATACTTCTCCTGCCACCCAAAGATTCCTAGAACAAGATATTAAGTGCCTACTAAATGAAACAACTAGTATATGCCACACTCAAAACAAAAGCAATTAAACAAGCACTTGATTTGTTTTTATGCTTTGGGTAGCCCTGAAAAAACCGTCAGTAGCCCTTGTGCATGCATTTTTAAGCAAATAATCAAGAAATAGGAGCACCTATAAGCACCACTTATTAGCCCTACAAGGGTTAGCACATCAAAAACCAAATGAAATCTGCAAATAGACCCTTGTCCTACAACAGAAAATCAAAAATCCGAATCGAAACCAAGTAGATCTTGCAAAGAAATGACAAAAAGTGCTCATTGCCAGGATTGGGTGACATTTCTGTTAGAGAAACAGTCGTACGATACTTCATCCTGTACTGGTGTGATAATATATCTCCGAGCAATAATTCCTGCTACTTGTGTGCGATAGAAAACATAACAAGAGTACGATATAATCTGCCAAAGAGTGTGATATTATAACTGGTAAAATATCGCATTGGTATGTTAGAAAATATTGTACGATACTAGAAAACTATCGCATGATATTTTTGTCAAAAAAACTAGAGAGAAAAATATTGATGAAAAATTAACGAAAATGCATAAAATGAAGGACAAAACAAGAGTGTTCTACCCCACGGTCGGCGCCAAAAATGTACACACTAAATAGTGCACTTCTCTAAGTCATTACTTCCAAGAGAATCCATGAATGGGAAACCTTGAGAAAGCGACCTAGAGCTCCCTAGGCATGGAGTCACAAGGATGTTGATGGTGCTCTCAGCTAGAGCTATTGAAGCATGCAACCTTGCTAGTAAACCACACAATGGGAGATTCAATGAGACAAGGGCAAGAATGCCAATATCTTCAAGAATCAACAATGGAAATGCAATGCAATGCAAGCTATGCTAAGAATGAAGATGCAAGATAAACTAGGAAAGGAAAGATACAAGTATTACAAACCCTTGCTAATTAAGCTATGTGAGCTAATCTAAAGCATAAAGGAAACTAAGCTAGATGTCATGAAAGCTATGATGCAAGAAATGAAAGATGGATGCAAGAAATGATCTCCAAAAGCTCCAAAGTCTCCAAGAAATCCTACAGCATAAGGTTAGTATTCAAAAGATGGATCCTAAAATGAGAAGAGAGCTCTCCTTTTATAAGAAATGAGAAAGAATGGACCATGGAGATTAAGAGGAAAAAAATTTAATCAAGGGTGGAGCTTGAAAGAGGAGCAATCCATGTGCACAAATATCCTCCAATGAGAAAATAAGAGCTGACTTTTGTGTCCATGTGAGACAAAAAGTGCTTTTCTTCTTTTTATAAAATAAGAATAATGCTTTATTTGTGCAACTTAGGATAAGAGGAAAAGTGGGGGCTTTTTATTTATTAAAGGGGAGGAAATTCCTTTTAAATAAATAAAGACTCTTAGGATAAAATGGTTAGCCCAAGGCAAATAATCAAAAATGATAAAATAGGATTTGATCAAGGAAATTGATATAATTGATAAAATGTTGATTTTTGAAAATATTGATTCAGGGATTTGATAAATTGTTGAATGGGGGCCCAAAGTCTAGGCGACCATTTTAGGGTGCATACAACATGCAGGTTTAATTATATCTTCTCTAGGAAATTGTCTCAATTTCATTTCCTTTAGATATACAAAACAAGCTGGCAAATTTTTTCACTTATATAAAGGCACTGAAAGCCTTATGAGACATGTAGAAAATACTAATAATTTATCTGGTCATTTTTGGTGCTTCATGGTTACTTCTTATAGCTCTAGGGTATATGCAATTTATATCTAATGCTATTTTTTCTTATATTGTTTTGAAAAAGAAGGTGATAGGAAGGAAACTATATTTTGAATTCTATCAACAATAATTTATATCTATATATTTTAACAAAATTTTTTATAAATGGCAGAAAGCTATACTTGTTTGTAGGATCATATTTATTAGTCTTTTCAAATCAAAATCAGAGGTCAATTATAAAAATTATAGGATCTTTACTTGTACACAGGGTACTTCTTTCCATAGATCTTATTGTTTTTGGAACATATTCCTTGGTGAATGGTTTTGTGGTTAAGAAGATACAATGAACCCTAGGCTGACTATTGCATGGATTTTGCCCAATGTGACTAAAAAATTCACTTATTTTAACAAAAGTAACCATTATAGAAGGTTTTGATGAGTGTATGTGGTTGAATGAAGTTAAGAAAGATCTAATATATTTCTCTCATGTTTGGAACAAATAAGTTAAATGATCCTTGAGGTTTGATCTTGTGATGAAAGATACAATTACTTAACTATGACATAAACAATTTGAGTTATTTGGGGTTTCATATTCATTTTGTTACAGTCATGCAAGCATTGGTAGAATTTCATATAAACCATCATAGATAATTACATTTTCCCCTTAATGTTACTATATTTTTGGATCATTTCTAAGTGTTTTATATTGTGTATAAGGATTGATTACATCAGTCCATGTCATATGATTATAGGGAAGTTTTGGGTTGGTTCTAACCAACCAACAAAGGTTGTATGAGTCTATAAAAGTTGTATCTAGTGTGCATAAAGTAGTGTTGGATATTTCTAATGCATGGGGTGGTGATTGATACATTTAATATGTTTAATAACTATGTTACTGAATGCACATTCATATTGTTGTCATCTTTTGTTTTTCACTGATGTCAACATATGTTTCTGTGAAGAGTATAAGTTGAGTATGACAGTGTACGGACACCATACAGATGATTTAGAATGTGCGAAGACAGATGAGAGAACAAGAAGATGTTGTGATCTTATATCCAAGATTGCATCATTTAAAGTTTCATATTGAATGAGTTACAAATGTTTTGGTGAGGACTGGTTCCTGGACAATGACAGTGGAAGCTAACAGAGTGAGTCTCTGTATTTTTTGTATATCTTATAGATGATATGGAGTAAGTGTATGTGAGCTTAGGAGATGAAAGGAAAGACACTGAAGGATTTTAATTGATCAATGCAAGGTACGGAATGCTGGATGACATCAGCTGTGGTGTGTGATCTGGAGAAGACTTATTTGGGAGTCGACTTCAAAGGTGTAGCGTGGATTTTTTTTGACAAATGTAAATTAAGGATGTCGGTCCTTAATTTTTGTAATAGAATCTTTGTATACTTATTTTAGGTACCATGTTTATCTTAGCAAGAGTTTATGTAATTAGGAAATCCTAATGGGCCGACCTGATCATGTAGAATGTAATGGGGTATATATGTAAGATCTTTTCTTTGGAAAAGATATGGAAATAATATATGTGATGTAAAAGGAATTGGAAAAGATGCGAGCTTGTGTCTACTGGATGTAGAGTAGAGGACTACTAGTGAAATTCAATGGAATTGATCAAGAAAATATAGTTGTTATCGGATAGTTCAAAATATTGTGTATTTCTTCATATACACTTGTTGCAAATAGTGAGTTCTAAAGGTGGATTTAACCTTCTTTAGGCAGTGAACCCACCCTTCTTTCTTAAATCCTAACAAGGTTTGTCCTCTAACAAGTACTGTGTATTGTAATGTTTCAATAAGATCCTAATAGGGGAAAATCTTCTAACAAGGATACTATAGTCTCAGTACATCTTTTTTGGGTGTTAATTCCCACCAGGGTTTTTACCTTTAACAAGGTTTCCCCGAGACCAAAATATTGTGTTGTTGTCTTGGCATTCATTGTGTTCATTAGATCTAACAGCTTGAGGTGATCCTGGAGATGGCGTTCTATAGGAAGGATAGTCTAAAATTTGATCCTAAGAACTTTGATAGTTGGAAGAATAAGATGCAAACTCATTTATTCTATTTAGGCATTGACTACTAGTTGATCACAAAGAATAAGGTAGCTATAAATTTTGAGAATGACTTACCATCAGCTACTAAAGATGTGAATAAAATATTTTCACTTAAAATGATTGCAAGGGAAGCATTGATCAACGCACTCTCTAAAGGAGAATTTATTGAAGTTAAAGACTTGGATTCGGCATACCAGATTTGGGAAATATTAGAAGCACTATATGAAGGAGACAAGTATACCAAGCAAGCCAAGTTACAGAACTGGAAAACAAAGATGGAGAAGTTGCAAATGAATGAGGATGAAAGCATTAGGGCTTATGTTCAAAGGGTTACAGAAGTTGTAGTTGGAATCAGAAACTGTGTTGGCACTTATGATGAAGAAGAAGTTATTGCAAAGATCCTTAGATCATTGACACCTACTTACAAGTTTAAGGCTATGTCTATTCAAGAGACTATACCTATGACTCTAAACTTTAGTAGAGAGATGTTGATTGAAAAGCTAACTACCTTTGAAGCTGCTAAATTGGGAGACTCTATACCTAAAGTTGAATCTACATTTAAAGAATCAACACATAAGAAGATAATGTCTACACTTCCGAGAACCAGCAGTGAGAACCTAAAAGAAGAGCTCGGTGAATATGTTGAGGAATGGGAATAGATACATGTAGAGGAAAGAAACATGGATGAACTTTTTGCATTGATTGCTAGAAGAGAAAAGAGAGGTAAGGGTAAATTTGAAGGCAAATTACCTTTGAAATATTTCTCATGCAATAAGGTAGGTCATTTTGCATCTAGATGTCCTACAAGAGTTCCTAAGTACAAGCCTAAGGTTTTCAAATCTAATTACTCAAAGGATAAGGAATGTTATTATGCTAGTGAAGGAATTTATGATGATGATGATTTAGATTATGAGGAGATTAGATTTATTCCTATTAGAGATGAACTAGTACATGAAGAAAAAGCTTTAGTATCTCATGTTGATAAGAAATTTGAATGGATCATAGATAGTGGTTGTTCACATCATATGACTGGAGATAAAAACAAGTTTGTTAAATTAGTAAGGTATGATGGTGGTGTTGTGAGGTTTGGAGATAATCTTCCTAAACCTATCATAGGAGTAGGATCTATTACTATGGATGGAAAAACTAATATTGATAACGTACTACTTGTTGATGGACCCAAGAATAACTTATTGAGTGTTGGATAGTTAATGGACAAAGAGTTTCAACTACAATTCAATGATGGTAAATGTTTTATCAGAAGTAAGGTAGGAAAGTTGATTGCAATTGGTACTAAATCTAGAGGTAATGTATTTGAATTAAATACATCTGGAGCCTCTTGTTTTATTGAAAAAGTAGAGGACAGTTGGTTATGGCATAGAAGGTTTTTTCATGTTAACTTTGACAATATTGTGAAGGTGAGTTTGACTAAAGCAGTAAGAGATCTACCTAAGATTGTGAAACCATCTAACATTGTATGCAGAGAATGTGTATGGGAAAATAGACTAGAAGTAGTTACAAAAGAAAAGCATATACATCAAAAGAAAAGTTGGAGCTAGTACATATAGACCTATGTGGACATACAAGGACAAAATCATACTATGGTGAAAGGTATTTCATACTTTTTGTTGATGACTTTTCTAGAATGATGTGGGTTACTTAAAAGAAAAATTAGAAGAATTTGATAAATTCAAGATATTCAAGGAAAAAATAGAGAATGAATCAGGCTTAAAGATCAAATGTTTAAGATCAGACAGAGGTGGAGAGTTTACTTTAGACTTATTCAATTCATACTATGAAGAGAATGGAATACAAAGACAAACATCTTCTCCTAGGACTCCACAACGGAATGGGATAGTCGAGCGAAGAAACAAGACTATACTTGATGCTGCTAGGACAATGTTGCTTGAAGGAAATGTATCTCATGTGAATTGGAGAGAGGCTATTAGGACAATAGTGTACACATTGAACAAAGTTCAAATCAGAGAAGGTAAAAATAAGACCCCTTATGCATTATGGTTTAATCATACTCCTACTATAAAATATTTTAGAATATTTTTTAGTAAGTGTTATATCAAGAGAGATGATGAGATAGGGAAGTTTGATGCTAGAAGTGATGAAGGAATTTTCCTTGGTTACTCTACTAAGAGAAAGGCTTACAAATGTTTCAATCTGAGATTAAGAAAAATGATTGAAAGTAACAATTTGAAGATAGATGAAAGGTTTCAGATACAAGAGAGAATGTATGACTGTAATTAGGTTACAAAAATCAAAGAGGCTATTGTTGCAAAAGAAGAAGAAATTGTTGAGACTGAATGCAAAAAAGAGACTTGTGATAATGACATAGATGAGACTAGTGAGGTTCCTAAAACTCTGAGGTATGTAAAGAAAAATCATCTTGAAAATCAAATTATTGGCAATACTAATCAAGGAGTATTAACTAGATCAAATGTTAGAGAAGAAATTTGTTTGATTTCTCAAGTTGAACCAAATAATACAGATGAAGCTTGCAGAGATGAATCTTGGATAAATGATATGAAAGAAGATTTAGATTAGATAAAGAAGAATAACACTTGGGAATTGGTTCCTAGACCTAAGAACAAAAATGTGATAGGAACTAAATGGGTGTTCAGAAATAAAATGAATGAAGAAGGAGTTGTAGTAAGAAACAAAGCAAGACTGGTATGTAAAGGCTACTCACAACAAGAAGGTATAGACTTTAAAGAAACATTTTATCCTATTTCTAGAATAGAAGCTGTGAGATTATTCTTGGCTTATGCTACACATAAAAACTTCAAAGTGTATCAGATGGATGTGAAATCTGCATTCTTGAATGAGGATCTTGAAGAAGAAGTATATATAGAACAACCTAATGGATTTCCTTTATCCGAAGATGGAGACATGGTATGCAAGTTGAAGAAAGAACTATGTGGGCTGAAGCAAGCTCCAAGGGCTTGGTATGCAAGGTTCGGCAAATACCTACTTTAGCTTGGATTCAGAAAAGGTAATGCTGACAATAATTTATATTTAAGAACTATTGAAGATGGAGTTTTGATAATAGAAGTCTTTATTGATGATATTATCTTTGGAGGTAATGATGATCTATGTGAGAAATTTTATAAAGAAATGGAATGAATTGAGATGTCCATGATTGGCGAAATGAAATTCTTTCTTGGATTGCAAATAAATTAGAGCAAAGACGACATCTTTATTTCTCAAACTAAATATCTTAAAGAAATGTTGAAAAAGTTTTGAATGGAGGACTGTAAAACAATTGGTACTCCCATGGTAACTGGTAATAAGCTGGCAGTTGATGATGAGTCAAAGTGTATTTTTCAGACCAAGTACAGATCAATGGTTGGAGGATTACAATATCTGACTCACACCAGACCAGATATTGCTAATGTTGTTGGAATTGTGGCTAGCTATCAGGCAGAACCCAAAGAAACACACCTAGTTGTTGTGAAAAGGATAGTGAGATGTCTAAAAGGAACAATAGACTATGGCTTATGGTATGACAAAAATGATAGCTTTGAACTTCATACTTATACTGATGCTGATTAGGAGGGAAACATTGATGACATAAAAATTACTAGTGGTGGTGCATTTTTCCTTGGGAAAAAGTTGGTTTCATGGCTAAGCAAGAAGCAAGATTGTATAGCTCAATCTACTGCAGAATCAAAATATGTTGTTGCTGCTATAAATTTCACTCAAATTGTTTGGATGAAACAAACGCTGATAGACATTGGAATAACTTTAATGAGCCTATAGTTATCCATTGTGATAACACTAGTATAGTGAATATGTCAAAGAATCTAGTGATGCACTCTAAAACTAAACATATCTCTAACAAGTATCACTTCTTGAGAGACAAGGTGGTAGAGAAGGAAATCAAATTAGATTATATTAGTACAAAGGAATAAATTGCAGATATCTTTACAAAACCATTTCCAAAAGATACTTTTGAATATCTCAGAGGTATGCTTGGGGTTTAGGCCCCTTCCAGTTAGAATTAAATGATGCAAGTATGCATTAGTCCAGAGGTTTTCAAAGCCTTATCATATTCTCGACTGGATGTAGGGATCTACTCCTCAAGGGGAGTGATCATAGAAGAAAGGTGGTAAAAATAGTTGCTAACACATGTCACCCTTTCTCCACTACTGCCAAAGGGGGAGTGTTGCTATGGGAAAATCCCTACCGTATGGGGAGATTGTATGTAATACTGGTGCAAGGCTTTGGATTGATATAACTTTGGGATGATGGATTTTCCCATATGTTGACATCAATGCCAAAGGAGGAGATTGTTGGATATTTCTAATGCATGGGATGGTGATTGATACATTTAATATGTTTAATCAATATGTTACTGAATGAGCATTCATACTGTTGTCATTTGTGGTTTTTCACTGATGTGCTCTTATGTTTCTGTGAAGAGTATAGGTTGAGTATGATAGTGTATAGGCACCATACAGATGATTCAGAACCTACGAAGACAGATGAGAGAACATGAAGATGTTGTGATCTTATATCCAAGATTGCATCATGTAAAGTTTCATATTGAATGAGTTACATATGTTTTGGTGAGGACTGGTTCCTGGACAGTGACAGTGGAAGCTAGCAGAGTGAGTCTCTATGTTTTTTGTATATCTTACAGATGATATGGAGTAAGTGTATGCTAGATTAGGAGATGAAAGTCAAGGCACTGAAGGATGTTAATTGATTAGCACAAGGTATGGAATACTTGATGACTTCAGCTATGGTGTGTGATCTAGAGAAGACTTATTTGGGAGCTGACTTCAGAGGTGTAGCGTGGATTTTGTTTTGGAAAATGTAAATTAAGGATGTTGGTCCTTAATTGTTGTAATAGAATCTTTGTATACTTGTTTTAGGTACCGTGTGTATCTTAGAAGGATTTTATGTAATTAGGAAAGCCTAATGGTCTGACCTGATCATGTAGAATGTAATAGGGTATATATGTAAGATCTTTTCTTTGGAAAAGATATAGAAAGAATATATGTGATGTAAAAGGAATTGGAAAATCTTGGAGCTTGTGTCTGATGGATGTACAGTAGAGGACTACTAGTGAACTTCATTGGAACTAATCAAGAAAAGATAGTTTTTGTCAGACAGTTCAAAATATTATGTATTTCTTCATATACACTTGTTGCAAACAGTGAGTTCTAAAGGTAGATTTAACCTTCTTTAGGCAGTGAGCCTGGGTAGTGAGCCCACCCTTCTTTCTTGACTCCTAACAGGGTCTGTCCTCTAATAAGGACTGTGTACTATAATCTTTCAATAAGCTCCTAATAGGGCTAAATCTTCTAACAAGGATACTATACTCTCAGTACATCATTTGTGTGTGCTAATTCCCACTAGGGTTTTTACCTTTAACAGGGTTTCCCAAAGACCAAAATATTGTGTTGTTGTGTTGGCATTCATTGTGTTCATTAGATCTGATATTGCTGCTACTCAAAGTTTAAAGTTTAATAATCTTTCATACAACTGATTCACCCCCCCTCTCAGTTGTATTGTGGACTGTTATTCCTAACAAGTAGAGATGCACATAGACAAGAAGATCAATGAATAAATAGAATGTTTTCTCGTTATTTGTAATTGTTTTCCTTGAGACAATCACATTTTAGGTTGATCAAAGGTACTTTTTGGTGGTATTTTGGATTGAATTCATTTTGGAACCTATTGGAGGTCAAATTATAATGACTTATCATTACTTTGAATATGATTCTAAGATCTTCTATGATCAATGGTGGTTGCTTGGGTAATTTCTTTCAAAACAAGACTGAAAACCTCATTCACAAGGGATTGTTGACAAACTAATCCATTTCTCCCAAATGAACTGATTAAAAATTATGAAATTATGGGGTTAAGAAGTATCTTTAATCTAAATATCCTTTCTATAGTATATGGAAATGATTTTAATTTTAATAAAAAATTATATGTATTGGGTTGTAAAAGGCGCTAATATTATTTAGAGAAAAAGAGAGGGGGGGTGAATCAGTTGTTCTCAGGTCTAGAAGTACCAATTGAACTTATAAACACTTCAAAAAACTTAGATGTAATCACCAAATCAACTTAGTCTTCAAAGAACATATATCAGAAAACATATAACATCTAGTCCACTGTCCTATAGTAATTAACTTGCAGAATATCAAAACATCCACATCAAAACATTCTCACAAGTATAACACCAGAATTTATACTGGAAACCCAACTTGGGAAAACCCACTTTGTAACATGTTACTGATATTTTCACTCTTTTGATGTGAGCTCTGTGAAAAGCCAACCTTGTTAAAGGCTTACAAACACACTATTAGGTGTGACCCTATTAAAGGATTTCAATCACCCTGTTAGGAGTGGCCTGGTCAGAGGACTTAAGTAAATTCCATTAGAATGTCACCTTGATTAAAGGATTTAAATAATGACTTTTAGGTCAACCTTGATTAAAGGATTTAGACTATTACAATGGTTAGAAAGTAGCAGTAGTTTCTAATCTATAAAAAGTACAATTCACTTTGCAGATATCAGATCCAATTCGCACATATATGTTGTTTTATCGACTGAGTTCCATTTCCATCTCCATCATTGATCTACTTAGAATTTGCTTCAAGCAATCACAACTTTGATCTTCACCTTCAGCCTTCTTCTTAGACTTATCAGTCAATAACATCAACATCACCAGCATATGTTGTAACCTCACAATTAGGTTTTCTTTATACCTCTCCAGATAGGTAGATCTATCTTTTACCGCTTTATCTCCATCGTCGATCTTAGGTTAGGTCAGATCCATCAAATCTTTCCATCATTTAGGTTCTTCATCCAACCTTCTAGAAACATCTTCAATCTCCTTATTGAATCCATAGTAAAATGATTCACTATGCACTAAATTCTTCATACAATCAATTAATAAAGTCAACACGATTTACATAACCCAAGAATTCAACTGTGGTGGCTGGAAATCTGAATTCTTCCTCCAAATGTAAATTGATGACGCTCGGTCAATACTGCATTCATCTCCTCAGTCATTATTACATAACTCGGTCATCTCTTCAAACTGTCTTCCTTGGATAACATTGTTTTGCTTGGTAATTTCCTAACACTCGACATATACTAATGTTTGGTCAACACTAGATTTACTCGGTATATACTATCACTCGGTCGACACTAACATCACTCGGCTTAAACTAAATTTATTCACTTTTTCTCGGTTAAGCCTACTTCTTTAGTCTTTCTTCTTACTTAGATAAACAATACATTATCTTATCATAATGCCAAATAAATAAGTACTCATTGAAGTATCAAATAACTCAACCTTTCCCTAGGTGCTATTGTTATCTCCCTTTGCATCAACCAATAGATATAACAATTGTTTCAATTGCAGTTTCCAACAATCTCCCTCTTTGGCATTGATGGCAACACCATGTGAATAACACATGATTTACCAAACAATCCAAAAAATTGTGTAATAGCCTTAGCTTCATTCTGAAATAACTTAGCCTTGCCTTGCTTGACCATTTATGTAGTAACTCCCTCTGAATATTTGAATCTCTTCCTCTTGATGTATTTTCATCTGAAATCTCTCCCTCTTTGACAAAAAATGCCAAAGCAGCAACATAACTTACATCTTTCACATGTAAATGTCATCTTGTTAGTTCAGTATCAATATTTCTCCCTCTATCATCTTTCTTATGACTGATTATCATCTTTTCTATGCATTTCATAACTCTAGGTAGCTCCTAAAGTGTGACCTTTCCTGCATCAATTTGTCAGATACTATATTCAGTACATTTAGTGCAGTGCTCCTAGCTTGACTAGGCAACCTCAGTTAGGGGAAGGACCCCTAGTTTACCTCTTAGATATTCATGAGTATCCTTAGGTAAAGATTTTGTGAATATGTCTTCCAGTTGTTCCTTTGTGTTCACATATTCCATTCTCACTTCTTTTTCTTGAACCAATTCCCTCAAGTAATGATACTTTATTGCAATGTGTTTGGTCTTTGTGTGTATTACTAGGTTTTTTGATATGTTGATAGCACTTGTGTTATCACAAAATATAACAACCGGTTCATTAATCTCCTCATTCATACCTTTCAATAATTGCTTGATCCATATCAAATTTGAACAGTTCACCACAACTGCCACATACTTAGCTTCTGTTGTAGATTGGGAAATGCAATTTTGTTTCTTGCTTGTCCAAGAGACTAATCTTTGTCCAAGAAAGAAAGCTCCTCCACTTGTACTTTTGCTGTCATCAACATTTCTTGCCCAATCAACATCAGTGTAGACTCTCAGTTCAAAATTTTCAGTCCTCTTTTAGTATAATCCATACTCTTTTGTCCCTTTCAGATATCTCATTGTTCTCTTCACAACCATCATATGAGTTTCCTTAGGATTGGCAGAGAATCTTGCCACAATCACAACTACTAGAGCTATATCTAGTTTGCTATGAACAACATATTGCATCTTTCCAATCATGGATTTGTACAGGGTTTGATTCACTTCAGTAGTATCATCAGTCTTAGATAATTTTTGTCTAGTAGCCATAGGTGTACTTACTGGCCTTGAATCCTCCATTCCAAAAGTTTTCAGTATCTCTTTGACATATTTAGATTGTGTTATGAAGATACCTTTCTCCATCTAATAGATTTGTAAACCAAAAAATAATTTGATCTCACCAAACATAGACATCTCAAATTCAGTTTGTATCTCACTTGAAAATTTCTGACATAGGGAATCTTGTCCACCAAATATAATATCATCTACAAAAATTTCTGCTAACAAAATCCCTTTACCTTCTTCAGCTTTCATGTACAAATTGATTTTGTCATTTGTCCTTGTAAATCCAATATTTATCAAGTAATTATGCAGCCTCTCATACCATGCTCTGGGGGCTTGTTTCAATCCATAAAGTGCCTTATTCAGTTTGCAAACCATGTTTTGCTTGTCTAGATCAACAAATCCTTCAGTTTGTTCAATGTATACTTCTTCTTCTAATATACCATTTAAAAATGCAGACTTGACATCCATTTGGTACCTTGAAATCTCTGTAAGCAGCATATGCAAGTAGAGTTCTTACTCCTAATCTTGCTACAAGGGAAAATGTTTCCCCATAGTCTATTCCTTCTTCTTGAGCATAACCTTTTCATACTCGTCTTGCCTTATTCCTTGTGACTTGTCCATGTTCATTTAGCTTGTTCCTAAATACCCAATTTTTTCCCAATAACATTCTTGTTTTATGGTCTTGGCACTAGAGTCCAGGTATCATTCTTTTCAATTTGATCTATTTCTTCATTCATAGCTTGAATCCAATCTTCATTCTCTAAAGCATCTTTTATTGTCTTAGGCTCAAACTCACATAATAAACATGTAGGGTCTTTCAACTTACTTCGGGTCAAGACTCCAGGTTCCTTATCTTCAATGATTTTTTTAGGCTTATGATGTCTTCTCACATACTATGCTAGTGTAGGTTCATATTTCTTTTCTTCTTGGTCCTTCAAGTTCATCAGATTCCACTTTTGATTGCTCTGCAGCAGCATCCTGATGCTCGACAATGCTTATCCAGGACTTGGCATCTGGTGCAGGTGTGTTACTTGCCTCTCCTTCTTCTATATAGACAAAAGATCTATAATCTTCAGGTTCTCTCTTGCCTTCTCGATCATTTTTCTCTGCATATTCATGAACTTTCACATTTGCACTTTCCATAATTTTGTTAGTGTTAGAATTCAAAGACTTATAAGCTTTAATCTTAGTGGAATAGCCTAGGAATATGCCTTCATCACTCTTTGTATCAAACTTTCCATTTCTATTATCCTTTAGTATATAGCATTTACTCCCAAAGATTTTAAAGTATTTCACATTAGGTGCATATCCATGCCATAATTCATAAGGTGTAACATTTGTACCTTTTTTTATTTGTACTCAGTTTAAGGTATAAACACCTGTAATTATAGCTTCTCTCTAGTATTTATGTGCAACATTCTTCTCAATCATTAGTGTCCTTGCACAATCCAAAATAGATCTATTTCTCCTCACATCTATACCATTATGTGCAGGGGTTCTAGGTGCAGACATCCGTCTCTTGATTCCTCTATCATTGCGGAACATATTGAACTCATTTGATATAAAATCTCCACCTCGGTCAGATCTTAGACATTTCAGGCTCCTACCTATTTCTTTTTCAACTTTTTTCCAAATACCACTTAGACAACTGAAATGCATCAGACTTTTCCTTTAAAAATATTACAATCATCATCCTAGTGTAATCATCAACAAATAGAATAAAATACTTAGCACCACAATAACTTTGTATACCCATAAGTCCACAAAGGTCAGTATGAACCAAATCCAAAATATTCTTAGAAGTAAATGTCTTACTCTTGAAACTAGACTTTATCATTTTTCCCAGCTGACATTGTTTACACATCACATTATCAGGTTTCTTTAATCTCAACAAACCTCTAACTTTCTTCTTTTTACTAATACTTACCAGATTGTCAAAGTTAACATGACATAGCCTCTTATGCCATAACCATACATCATCAAATTGTGCAAACAAGCATGTTTCTTCAGATAGATCTAGACAGAACAAGTTACCTCTAGTCCGTACTACACTTCCAATCAGTTCATTAGTAGCATTAAATATTTTAGCCTTTTTGTGATGAAATTCCACTCGGTAACCAGTGTTGTTAAGTTGTGCAACACTCAAAAAATTATAGTTCAGACCTTCAACCCAATAGGAATTTTCACAAGTGATCTTATCAGTTAGCTTAATCAATCCTTTACCTTTCACAGGACATGGTGCATCATTACCAAACTTAACACTTCTACCTTTGTAATGATCTAGGCTTTCAAACATACTTAATTTTTCACTAGTCATGTGATGTGAGCAACCATTATCAATGATTCATTTATCTCCTTTACTAACATAAGAAATAAGTGCAATTTTCTCATCCTCATCAGAATCATCTTTCATAGAAACATAAACTACTTCAATATCAAAATCATCATTGTCACTATTAGTTTCCTCTTATGCAATATAACAGGATTTCTTACCTTTATTCTTGTAATCTATGTATCTTCAGTGATCTCTACTGTCTCTCTTATCCTTGTACTTTCTTTCTCTTTCCTCATCCTTGTCATTCCTGTCAGGACACCCTCCAAAAATATGGACAACTTTGTTACATGAAAAATAAATTATATGAAGTTTACCTTTATATTTTCCTTTTCCTCTCTTCAATCTTCTAGCTATGAGTGCTTCAAGATCATCCAGTTCCTCATCAGAAGTGTCACTGTCACTTCCACTATCACTTTCACTTTTCACACATTTATCTTTGTCTCTCTTAGATTTATGCCAAACTATTTGTGTCTTGAATACAGATTCAACATTAGGAGAAGTGTAGTTATCATAATTAGAAAGTTCAAAAGCAGTGAGCTTACCAACAAGGCTTTCCAGAGTTAGAACATTACCAGGGTTACATCTTGATTCTTGAATTGCTAAAATTTTGATAGAATATATAGGAAGCAAAGTTCTTAATACCTTTCCAATGAAAGTCTCATCATCAATGATTCCATTGGCTCCTCTAATAGCATTCACTATTTCCTTGATTCTTCCACAATATTGAGCAATATTCTCACCTTCTGGCATTTTCATTTCATCAAACTTACCTCTCAAGCTTTCAGATTTTTCCCTTAGTACATTTGTATCACCACCATAGATGGTTGCAAGAATATCCCACATTTTCTTTGCATTAGTGCAGTCTTTGATGTCTTCAAATTCTAGATAACTTAAGGCAGATGCAATCTCAAACATTGCTTGATTGTGTTCCTATTTTTCTCTCATCTCCTCGGCAGTCAAAGGTGTAGCAGGTGTAACAAAGGCATGTTCAACATATTATTTTTCCGAATCACTAATACCAGCTAGATGTAGTTTTGTCAGACTTTTCCATGTAGGGAAGTTCTCCTTGTTCAACTTCGGTACCTCCTTGTACATCTTGATCATATTGCTTCAAGTACCTTTAAAAATTTTCTCTGTAAGCACCAAGAGCTCTAATACCAATTGTTAATATTATTTAGATCAACAAAGAGGGGGGGGGGTGAATCAATTGTTCTCAGGTCCAGAAGTACCAATTGAACTTTTAAACACTTCAATAAACTCAGATCTAATCACCAACTCAATTCGGTATTCAAAGAACATATATCATAAAACATATAACATGTAGTCCACTGTCCTACAGTTATTAACTTGCAGAATATCAAAACATCCACATCAAAACATTCACACAAGTATAAAACCATAATTTATAGTAGAAACCTAACTTGAGAAAACCCACTTTGTAACATGTTACTAATATTTTCACTCTTCTAAAGTGAGCTCTGTGAAAAGCCAACCTTGTTAAAGGCTTACAAACACACTATTAGTTGTGACCCTGTTAGGAGTGGCCTAGTTAGAGGACTTAAGTACATTCCATTAGAATTCCACCTTGATTAAAGGATTTAAATAATGATTGTTAGGTCAACCTTGATTAAAGGATTTAGACTATTACAATGGTTAGAAAGTAGTAGTAGTTTCTGATCTATAAAACATACAACTCACTTTACAGATATCAGATCCAATTCGCACATATATATTGTTTTACTGACTAAGTTCCATTTCCATCTCCATCACTGATCTGCTTGGAATTAGTTTCAAGCAATCACAACTTTGATCTTCACCTTCAGACTTCTGCTTAGACTTATTAGTTAATAACATCAACATCACCAGCATATACTATAGCCTCACAATTAGGTTTTCTTTATACCTCTCCAAATAGGTAGATCTATCTTTTGTCACTTTATCTCCATCATCAATCTTAGGTTAGGTTAGATCCATCAGATCTTTCCATCATTTAGGTTCTTCATCCAACCTTCTAGAAACATCTTCAATCTCCTTATTGAATCCACAGTAAAATGATTTACCATGCATTAAATTCTCCATACAATCAATTAATAAAGTCAACATGATTTACATAACCCAAGAATTCAACAATGTTGGCCGAAAATCTGAATTCTTCCTCCAAACGTAAATTGTTGACGCTCGGTCAATACTGTGTTCATCTCCTTGATCATTATTACATAACTTGGTCATCTCTTCAAACTATCTTCCTCGGCTAACATTGTTTTGCTCGAAAGTTTCCTAACACTTGGTATATACTGATGTTCGGTCAACACTATATTTACTCAGTATATACTGTCACTCGGTCGACACTAACATCACTCGGCTTAAACTAAATTTCTTCACTTTTTCTCAGTTAAGCCTACTTCTTCAGTCTTTCTTCTTACTTAGATAAACAATGCATTATCTTATCATAGTGCCAAATAATCAAGTACTCATTGAAGTATCAAATAACTCAACCTTTCCCTAGGTGCTATTTTTATCTCCCTTGCCCTAATCCTTTGCATCAACCAATAGATATAGTACTTTTTTAGATAGCAATTGTCTTACCAGTTAAGGTTTGACATCAATGACAATACAACAATTGTTTCAATTGTAGTTTCCAACAAAAGGATCCTAGAAGTTGACTAAGGTATAAAAGAATCTAAATATCCTTTCTATAGTATATGGAAATGATTTTAATTTATTTAAGTCTTTGATTTTATAGATCATTGTCAAATTGTCCCTTGACAGTGACAGTCACTATTAGCATATCATTTCATTGCAATATGAGTCCATGATGTTGAAAGGAAATTGGATGGTTCCTTGAATATGTTAAGATCCTTCATATGGTTTGAATTGCATAAGAAGATGTAGGGAAATAGAAACTTGATGCCATTTCATGAGAATTGTCGTATCAGATAAGCACAAGATAGTTAATGTGAAAGTCTAATTTATTTTGTCAGTTAACAGTGATGTTATTTTCCCATGTGTCAGAGATTCTAAATGTTGTCAGGGTACAAAGTGGTTCCTTTCATTGAGTTTGGTTTGGAGGGGTGCCTAGTATATGTCATAAATAAGGTGTGTCCATTCTACACTATAATCAAATAGTGAATGAGTAGGTTGACTGTCCATTGGTGAGGAGGCAAGTATGTTTCAATCTATTAAAAAAATCTTATGTTTCATTATGTGTCAATCCATTAAAAAAATGTTTGGTGATCTGTTCATGAGATGTTGAGTTTCCATTATAGGGATGAGTTGGAAGCTTGTAAGCATGATATATGTTCTTAAGTTGTGATCAATCATGAGTTATTGGAGGAGTCCCCATTTCCTTGAAGAGGTAGAAGTGCAAGGGTTTGTTGTAGCCTTGGGTCAAGAATGAGAAGTTGTTGAAGAGGAACCTTGGATCGAGCATGTATCCTAGTAAATATTGTCAAATTGAAGATAGTTTTTAATCTTTTTAGATGCTTAATTGTCACATTGTGAACCTTGAATAGAGTTTGGATCAATAAGTACCATTAGAATTGAGTTTTTTGTTGGATTCTCTACATCAAAAAGGACCATCCTGAACACCAACTCAACAAGAAATTATTCCTAAGGTCCTTAGATCCACATTTGTATATATCTATGAAATAGATATCTACAATATTAAACACATTTAAGTTTCCACATTCCATATTAATATGGACATTTAAAGACTTCTAATCAATATTTCCAATCATACTTGAATGGAGCCTCCTCAAGACACAATTCCAATCATCAACTTACTCAAGTGGTTATAGGATAATGAAGCTTAACATCATAATCCATATATTTAAAAAAAAAGTATTGATAACCATCACAATTGTGACTTCAACAAACAATACCATTCAACAATAATGTTGTACTCATGATGACATCCCTGTTGAATGTTTTTACACACTACCATCACAACTACGACGGATTCCAAGTTTGACCAACAAAACTTGTTGATAAGAATATTGTGCTCACAACAACATCCCCGTTGAAAATGTTTACACAGAACATATCACGATTACGATGCCTTCTTAGTGCTCCCGATAGAAGTTGACGTCAAAAATGAGAACTCATTGAATGTTGGATGAGTGTCTATTTTTGATGCCCGGACCATCAGAGTTACGATAGCAGTCCTAACCGTCACACTTTATGATGCAAAAACTCCAATGACTAGTTGCAACGATTTGTTTTTGGTTGTCTAATAGTTAGTTGTCAGAATTTGGAACCAAGTGTATTAGTGATCCTTTGGCACAAATAAAAGTAAATTCTCCAATGATTCTTAATGACAAAAAAGATTCAATGATAATTAATACCAAACTAATAAATAACAGAAGCATTCACAATGAAAACATAATTGGCTCTTTAAAATTATGAACATGAATTCATGAATTTTGCATAGATGGTAGATTTCACACCATGAATGAAGCACCAATTGTATATTATTTCTATTTCATAATGATCCAACCTTAATTACATCTTCATCAAGAGTTTATATAGATTTTAAAATCTAGAAACTTGAATCTTGTAACTAGGGTTTCTAGCCATGAAAAAATGGTGAATTAAAATTAAAACTAAAGATTAACTACAACAAAGTACTTCTAAACCTATAATTATCATGATGAAAAGGATTTCCATCCACTATCACATTGAAAACATGAAAAAATGAGTTGAAATCAGTCCCAAAATTTTAGGAAATGATTATAGTTTCACCATTTTTAATCAAAATGCCTTTGATTTTACTCTCACATTGTTTCTAATGCCCAAAAATTATGGATAAAGGTGGTGATTTTTTTCATCACTGATTGAGAACTTATTGTAAGCCAAAAATGGCCCTTTCCAAGAGAGCTTTCACCCCAAAATTCTACCTTTTCTTAAAAAATGTGAATTTCTTCATTTTCGGGGTTGCCAAGTGTTTGCATTTTTGGATACTTAGTTACCTTTGTTGACACAAGAAGACCAAAATGTGGATGAATAAACATTAAACATACACTTAGTTTTGAGAGAAAACACTCGTATGAGCATTCCTAAATCTTTCAATCATTTCATTGATTTCTTCAAAATTGGGTAACTCCATGGATTCCAAATGTTTTTTTGCCTCTTTCTAAATGAAGTGAGTTGATAACCAAACTTATGAATATATTTTTATATGGTCCATTATCTCTCCCATGTCCTTGACATATAACATTTGTTGCAAATTCTCTTACGTGTTAATCGCAACTACAATCCATTTAAACTGTTGAACAATATTCTTTGTGGAATATAACTTCTCTTTATTTTCATCTTCATACAACTCCAAGTTGATCCCATTAAAGAATTTATCTATCTCATCTACCCACAAAAAAACATCTTTCCTCATTTTGTCAATCTTCTTCAACCTTTTCTGATAGTATTTGATGAAAATACCAATTGCACTGACCCATCTATCAAAATTGTCTAACTTTGACCCTTCATACAACTTCCCAAAATTTGGAAGCATTACTTTTTTATCTTCTTCAAATCTACCACTTATTTTTGCCACTTCTCTATACCATAAATAATTCCATGCTCTCCATCAATAAAAACAATGAGCCACATTAATTCAATGAAAGTTACTCTAAAGTGTTCCAAAACAATCTCAATGGTCTCTAAACCAAATCTTTCTAACTCATCTCTCCAGTCAACACATGCTTGAACAAAATAATATGGAATCTATGATGCTTGCAGAGTTTCTCTCTTCTCAAGCATTTTTTGTAATGTCACCTCAAGATTATTTTGGTAAATGATACTAGTCATTTCTATAACATAGTCCTTAAGGACTTTATAATTCTACTGACAGAGACCCTATAATTCATTCTCGTCCTCTTGTAAATAAGTAAATAACTACCTAGGCCCTAATGCTGCTAAATCCTTCCCACCTTCTCTGGTAGGTTCTCCCAAATCTACTTCTTCCATCACATAATCCTCTAGTGTTACTTTATCAATACTGACATTAGTGGGAGGTAATTCCACCTGCGCCTTCCATTTATGATGCAGTCAAGGAAGGATAAATCCCCAATGGATATTTCTAACCTTGCAGCTAGAGATTACATAGAAAAAATGAAAAAACAAATAAATAATTAACACCAACAAATAAGGAACAATGCTCTTCAATTATCATCAAGTTGGTCTACAAATGAAAATTATAGATATTCAACATGCATGCCTCATTACTAAGGACACATGCCTTATTCCTGATCTGTACTATCAAAAATATTGGCTATCCTCATTACCAAAATCCTACTGCTTAAACAAGAACTACTACCCTACTTATATATAAGATCGACAACCACAAGTTGGCCTATCCAATCAACAATCTCCAAGATAAAGGAAACATATTACAACATATAGGTTAGGACCTAAATCCATAAGAACACCTCCAAATAGATAGATCATGATGTGTGAACATAGAAGGAGGTCAATCACATGTATAAGAACATAGAATGATGTGCCATGAAGCTTCACATAATGTGAATCTCCATCGCAAGCCGAATCTCACCAACCTAACTGTTAGAACAAGAAAACAATATAGGACTAGAATAATCATAAGATAACTTCATCTGGAAACACTAGATCGAATTGTGAAGCTAGACATAGGATCTTCATGATGCCTAGATCATAACATAAGGATTGCATAAGATAATAACCCAAATGGAATGATCTCTACTTGAAATACATAAAATTATCCAACTAGAACCAAACAACAAACAAACTCAAGGAAATATTTTTGGGTGATGCAAGATTGACAATGACCCAAGGATGCTCCTGCATCAAAAACCCCAAGTGAATAGAAAATGTTCCATAAGTGGAACTTATGAACATATGATGGGATTCAAGACATAAATTCCATGCTCATTCTTTATCCACATATCCTCTTTGTCTACAACCATTATATTCTACAAATGTCTACACCTACTAATCAAATCATTAGACCTAGTAGTACACCATCCATCATCAGATACTACTTTTCTACTTCTTCCACAACCACTTATCTGATTATCCAACCTACACCCACTGGTTCTCCTTTTTTCGATCCTAAATTCATAAATTAATGTATGCTCCCTCCTCTACTTCTTGAATCAACCTCTGGTGTTAGCTAATAAATACCTTCTTTCTAATCCATTCACAAGATCCTACTACTCATCTCATACCACTTTAGTAACCTGCTGCTACAACACTATCTTTTCATCATCAGCCTTCAACTCCACCAGTTTAGGTCCATTCATCAAATCCTTTAGCAACTGAACAACCACATAAATCCTCTTAAGACACCTACTACAAATCCATCACCTTCTGATCCAAAGCCATCTAATCACCTAAGGTGTAAGTCCTCATTACACTTTAATTCTCAGCCTTCCTTTCATCCTTCAAAGTAATTAAAGTGAACTTCCTACCATCCTTCATTATAGATACAACATTCCTTTAGAAATCATGAATAGATCCAAAATCATACTACCAAGGTCTTCCTAACAAAATATGACAAGCATTCATGTTCACACATCACATAATACCTCATCCTAGTATGGTCCAATGTTGAACTTAACCCAATACTACTCTTTAACCTCCACCATATGGTCATCCTAAAACCAACTTATCCCATATGGACAAGGGTGTTTAATTCTCCACAATCCAAGATCTTTACCATCTCCTTTGATACAAGGTTTTCAGTACTACCACTATTCATAATCACTTCGCAATATTTGTTTTCTAATTTAAAAACTATTTGAAATGATTTCCTTCTCTGAACAAACTCAAATTTTGTCTTACTCAACATAACACTTTGGAACATTAGAGATTCTCCCATCTCAAGTGAAATCGCTCTTTCAATAGGTTCATCCTCAACTTTCTCCTCATGTGCCACCAAGTTATGTTTTCCCTCATCTTTGCTAAATTTTTTAGAACATTGGAAATCCCTATGACCAATATTCCCACACTTGAAATAAGTACCTTTGAAACCATTGTTTCTACAAATCCTTTCAAGAATCTTCTGATAAGGTTCTCCTTCAACAATGATTTTATTTTCCCTTATCACCAACCAGTTTGTCCCTTCCCTTAGGGTTTCCTTGTCTTCTCTTCAATTTTTCTTTTGTCTTCATGGCATATTGATAAGCATATTCAATAGCACTATTCCTCAACATACTCAACTCATCTTGAATGTTAAGTCTCAAACCATTGATATATCTATCCACCTTCTCTTTTGATGACTCTCGGTGTGTAGATTTTCTTTGTATCTTGTATAAATCCTCGATGTAATCCTTAACAATCAAATCCTTTTGCTTCATATTTTGTAGTTTCCTAAACAATTCCAATTCATAATCCTTTAGTTTGAATGTGGCCTTAAGTCTAGAAACCATAACTCTCCACCTAGCTATCTTAGGTTCACCATTATCTTCTCTATCTTTCTGCATTTCTTTCCACCATAAGGTAACATGAACTTTCAACTTAGTCTATGCTAACCTAACCCTATGTGGATCCTTAATATCTTCAAGCTCAAAGTAATCCTCTAATTCATTAATCTAATCTATCAAATCCTCTAGATGTAAAGAACCAGAGAAATTAGAATCATCAAGACTATGACTCTTACCCATTTGTGCCATAGCCCTCAATAATCTTTCTTCACCTATAGGGATCTCATCCTCAACTGTCTCAAGATCTTCAACAACTTCTTTATATTCATCTTCAGTTTCAAGGTTCCTTCTAACCCTAGTCATATAATTTCAGATCTTAGTCCTCATCTCATTCCTAAATTCCTCCATTATTTTCTCTAGCCGTGTAGGGTTCATTCTTTTAGGAGATATTCTTACATTAAACTTAAGGAATCACTTTCTCAAATTCCTTAGATTCATCAATTTGATCACTAGTTTTGATTGCCCTACCAAAATCAAGCAATCTACCAACACCCATAATCTACTTGAAACAATTTGTCTTTACAAAAAATAGCCAAATTGCCTCTCAACTGATCCACCGGCTCTTCATGTGGCTCCCTTCATATAACGCTCTGCAATTGAAGGTCAGGTCTATCTTCTTCCACCCCCAAAATAGGATTTTCAAGGTTCGCAACCTCCAAAATTTGATCTAATGAATCCTTTTTCTAAAACTCCTTCTCTTAGAAAAAAAATCCTATTCCCGATTACCTTGCACAAGCCACCGATTGATATAGGCCATATCGTCAATTTTTCCACCCCACAAACAACAAGTCTAAAAATTTTCAAGCTCAGGAACTTGGATCTTCAATGCAAGAATCGTAACTGTACTTTGATACCACTTGATGCGGTCAAGGAAGGAGAAATCCCCAATGGAGATGTCAAACCTTGGAGCTAAAGATTACACAATGGAAATGACAAATCAATGCAATAATCAAAACCATCAACTAAGTAATGATGCTCTTTAATTATTATCAAGTTGGCCTACAAATGCATATTACAAATATTCAACAGACATGCCTCATTACTAAGGACACAATCCTTATTCCCAATCTGTACTATCAGATATATTGGTTATCCTCATTACCAATCTCCTACTACTTAAACAAGAACTACTACCCTACTTATATTCAAGATCACCAGCCACAAGTTGACCTATTTGATAAACAATTTCCAAGATAAAGGAAACATATTACAACATATAGGTCAAGACCTAAATCCATAAGAACACCACCAAATAGATAGATCATGATGTGTGGACACACAAGGAGGTTGACCACATGTATAAGAACATAGAATAATGTGCCATGAAGCTTTGCATAATGTGAATCTCCATCGCAAACCAAATCTCTCCAACTTGACCATTAGAAAAGGAAAGAAATATAAGACCGAACTAATCATCAGATAACTTCATCTAGAAATACTGGATCAAACTACGAAGCTAGGCATTGGATCTCCATGATGCCTAGATCATAACATAAAGATTGCATAAGATAATGAGTCAACCCAAATGATCTGTACCTAAAACACAAAAAACTGTCCAATTGGAACCAGACAACAAATAAATTGAAGGAAATATTTTTGGGTGATGCAATATTTCCAATGACCCAAGGATGCTCCTGCATCAATTTACCACTCATATCCCTTGTTACATATGACATCCTCTGGTATTTCCTATTGGGCTCTCCTATATGGAATGCCTAACCCAACTGGGATAGGTTAACATCCTCTATCTCTATGTATGTCCTCTTATGAGGTTGGACTACCCACGCTAACCAGGTAGGATTGGTAGATGTTGTGAATTACTCATATGGAGCTATGCTTATCCTTTATGTCTCAACTTTATCCCCTTCATCTTTATCCTCAACTTTATGTTCTACTCACTCTAAGGCTTCCCTAAGCTCCAAGTTTTCTAGAGTTTCCTCCCTTTCCTCTCCTATAAGTAGTACTTGTTCCAAAGTCTATTATCTTTCCTCTTACAAAGATGAGGACTCTACAAGTTCTGGCCATAATCTTGTGAGTGGCCACTTGTAAACCTTTTGTATAGACAATTCCTTTTCCTATTACCTTGGTTTTCATTGCACTGTGGATGCACGGGGAGGAGGTTAAAATTGTGGTTTCTCTACAACTTCTTGAATGTCATCAACCTGTGAATGTGGTGGAGGAAAATGTGGCTTCTCTAGTGGGTTCTTTTCAACCTGAATTGAATCATTGCCTTTAGGATCATCATTTTGTACACCTGTATCCGTCTATTTTATCCTCCTATACTTCCTTAGTAGAGGGAGTAATAGGAACCTATATTTTTTTTATTTTCTTCTTGTACTTGTTTAGCAGGAAGTTCCTCAACATGGGCTAAAAGGGGCAAGTAAGATGTGAAATGTTGCAGGGGCTCTAGAGGAATGGGTACTTCTTGCATGGATACATAGAAATTTTAATCTATATGTAGTATAAAAATTACTTACCTCTTAGATTTATCAACTCAATGCCATGTTTGGCTCCTTTCTTACACTTAGATCCATAAAATCTGAACTTCCATACCTAGTGTTGTTTAATGGGCTTTGACTTAGGCTAAAATTTGGGCCCACTTCATGTTGTTTCTAAGGAATCTCCTGACGGACCCTATCCTTCAATAGATAAAATATTTTCAAATTCAAATTTATGGTTTGAATCGTTGCCCACTTGAACTGCTTCTCTTTTTCTTGTTTCAACTCAGCTTCCTCAAGAGGTTGAGCTTTCTCATAGGGCAATAGACAACCATCATCTAATGAGCTCCATTCATCTTCTATATTATGTGTGAGTATTTTATTATCTAAACCTGAGTCTTAACCTCCTATTTGAACCATGGCTTGAGGTTTATTAAATGGAGGTAAGGTACCCCCATCTAACGAAGTATCATTGAGATCACCCAACACAAGAACCTCATCTTTTGGTTCTATCACTTGAATCTACTCAGTTGGTTGAGTAACTTGGGTCAACAATCTTGATAGTGGATTTTGATAACTCAAACACTTGAATTTTGAATGGTTTGAATGATGCAAGCGATAATATCCTAGTAATAACAATATGTTGGGATCAACATCATGACCCAAGTATTTCAAAATTTTGGTCATATTTTTAATGAAGACTTGAAATATTTCCTCATCTACATGAAACTCTTGTTAACCTTGCATAGGGATGTCATTGGAGTTGTCCTTTTCCTATATTTAAAACATAAGAATCTTATCCAATAGGTACACTCCCAAGTTCGATTGTGTAAATAATAATTTGTTTGGGGCACTATAATTAGTTATCATCTTCTTGAGTTTTGGCTCAACATCAATATTGATTTGGTCATTTAATCCCTTTCGAGGTAGCCACAATTATGCAAATTCAATGGATAGTTAGCCTCTTAGACATTTAGTCCATTCTCTACTTAGCAATATTCCATAAGTCTCAGGAATGCCAACAACATTTACATCAATATGTTCTTGCACCCTTTGATTAGAAACAATTTTAATATGCACATCCTTTAATACAATGATAATCCTAACCTCTATTTTTTCCAATTTTATTACCACTCTGTTTATGGTCTGGGGGATCATCCGTAGCTTCTGACACGTAGAGAGAAACATGACATTACAAGAATTCCTTGAGTCGATCAAGTAATTGTGAAATTTTTTACCAAATATATGTGAGCTAAATAGGCATGAGGGAACCTCCAATTTGTCCTTGAACATGGTGGGGAGTGCTTCTGAGGCATTCCCATTTGACGTGGGGGCCCAAGTATTGTTGGTTAGTGCACTCCGCTTGAAAAAAAAATTCTCTATTGAAGGACAGGGTCCGTTGGGAGATTCCTTAGATTGCTAGCCCGTGGATGTAGTGGTGTTGGTTGCATTCTTAGAGGAATACCATCAGTCAAAGGTTCCTTTCGACTTCTCAAATTATAAGTGTTTCAGTTGTTATTCTGGAATGCATGGACCTCAGAGTATTCAGGCTCATTTTCACTTTGAAATGGAAATGCAAATTCTTCTTCCTATGTATTGCTACTAGAACCTTCCCCTATTTCAAGTTCATATGAATCAAATTACATTGCATTGAACTAAACTGAAGGATCATCACAACTTTGAGGTTGTTGATTGTTCATCTCATTTATGTACCTATTATCATTTTGGCATGTACCTAGAGTTCATATAAAATCAACATCAACAGATTCATATGTATTAGCATTATCATTAGGTATGCTTTCATTGTTAGGTCGAGTGTTCCAGGGTCTACTAGGTCTCCATATTCCAAACCCTTTATCTTGTGTGTTACTATCGTAACTTTTATAGATTTTATTCTAATTTTGAGAGTAAGAATTTGGGGCAACAACCTATCTTTGGTAGTTCTCTTGGTTTTGTGAAGGATTGAGTATCATTCTAGTAAGCTCGTTGGTCAATTAAGACAAAGTATTTTTCACAACATCCAACTCAAATGCTAAATGATTATCAAGCTAACTGGGAGGCACATTTTGATACTTGAAAAAGGTAGTCTTATGGGCTTCATAGCTCAAATATATGATAGCCAGTCGTGGGGCAAGAAGATGTGGAGTCAGTACTGGATTGAGAAATGGGATATGATTTACTAAGGCATGGTTAATGGTTGGGAAAGTGATCAAAGGAATAAATATTACCAAATGATGGTAAAGTACCAAAATTTCTACCAACTTGTGGATCTGTTTGCTATGTGAAAGTGATGGCTTCATTGCACCCTTTTTCCAAGGTATCTATATCTGCAGGTGGGAGCCTTATAAAGATAATTATCATTAAAGGATCTAAGGAACACAATTATATTTGTATGGAATCACCTTGTGAGGCCTCACCCTGACCCATCATAGCACTATTGACACATTCACATTTGGATTCTTCATGATTTGATACTTTGATACACTTTTTGATCATTCTGATAGAGACTCATGATATTATGTTTTATGATGATGATTATATTGTGTGGATTACATTTTGATGTGGATTAGGACCTAGGACATATTGTTGATTTTGGTTATACATGCTTAAATATGTGACTTGATGAGAAAGACTTAATCATGATTAGATGTGATTATTTCATGGATTATTCTCTATGTTAGGAAGTAGCATGGATAATATGTCATGATGATTTATGAAGATACTATGTTTAAACATTACTAGATAAAAATTGCAATTAGGAATTGAATTCTGCATATTGATTAATGTTGCTAATTATGAGTTGTATATATATATATATATATTTACATGTGATTTTATTTCCTTGGACTACTGATGCTCGAGTTTAGCACGTAGGAAAGAAAACCATAGAATTATTCAGAGAATCGAGAATAAACACATGTGAATTGAGTAAGCCAAGGTTTAATCTAATGAAGAGATTGAAACCTCGTTGTAATGTGATCTTTGTTGTAAACATAATTTAAATGTATGTTAATAGTTTAGATTCTTGTTGTTAATTGGACATGTCATTTGTGAATGTGATGTGAATTTTATAGTGTCACTTGACACTTGTATTGTCCATGTGGATGGTGACATGTCAATTAGGGCTTGGGAAAGAATCACCTAGCCTTATAGGGTATTATACTAATCCCACTTGCATGTAGATGTCTTGTAGGGATCACATCAAGTTGGAACTCGGATTTGAACTTTAGAGGGGTCAAAAGTGACCCTATAGTGCATTTTTGGCCAAAATTAGCTAACCCTAGGGGGTACCTTGAGTTGGGGGCTAGTTTTTACCTATGGGAAAGTCTAGATCACCATTATGGCCCTCCAAAAAGGCTACTTTTCAAAAGTGGAAAAAATGGAGATGGCCACATGCATTTGACTTGTCCCACACTCTTTGCTAAACTCACCATTAAGAGGGGGGACAAGAGGTAAGACCAAAGGACTAGAGGGCATGTCTCATTAATTGCTAGTTCTTGAGTACATTTTTAGAGGTCTTTTTAAAGGGCTTGGAGGGACTTAGTGGGTGTTCACCCACTCTCTAATTTTAGAGACACTTAGGGTTGGAGAAAGGAAAAAGTTAAGGGAAAAAGGATAAGGGCTTTTCTCAACTACCTTCTTGTCATTTTCTTTGGACAAAGGTTGGTGATTCTTGCCATGGAAGAATGCTTATTGCATTTCATTTTTGATGTTTTGTAGTGTAGAATGAATATGTGAGATCTTGTATGCAATGTCTATGGTGAATTTTTTTATTGTTGTGTTGGGTTGGGATGTATTTGGATTTGAATCATTCTTTTTTATTTTGATTTTGGGTGTGTTGTTCATGGGAGTTTAAGGCATCACTCACCCTTTGGGAAGGGAAGTAGTGGCCTTGGGTGAAGGGGTTAGTTGGGCTCTCCATTGTAGTTGAGAGTCTCTTCTCTTGGAGAAGAGGGAAATACTCATGGAGTATGGGCTCCATGAAGCCATATTGTATTCTTTGCATCTTGAGGATGATGATGAGGAAAGCTTGTGTATGGAGAAATGATAATGTAGCCTTTGAAAGGCATGGAAATACTCTTGTTGGAAATGTAATTTGTTTGGAATTCTCCTCCTTGGAAAAGCCCACCTTCACCCTATCTCAATGGATTATATAAATCCATTTGTGAAGCCTTGGTTGGGAGTCTATTGTAGTTTTGTTCATATATGTATTTTGTGAGCTATGTGTTTTGTATGTTCCCGTTTGGTCTTGATTCTCCAAGCTTGGGGGTGGTCTCCTTGAGACTTTGGATGGGAGGTGCGTCCTCCATGGTGTATCCTCTTTATTTGCAGGTTTTGGGAGCCAAGTTATTGTGGAAAAAGCTTTGGAAGAGTTTCATTTTAGTGTCTTTGTGAAAGCAAAATATGTTGTTACATTGTTGCAATTCTTGCAATGGAGGAGCTCTCCAAATCTTGTAGTTGTGGCAAACTTATGTATTTGAGTTGTGGAAGAAATATCTTGTTTCATTATGCAATAGACTCTTGTTCTTGAAGAAAATGAAATTTTACTCAAAATATATGCAATGTGATCATGTGAAATAAAAAGAAAATGCATAAATTCTTTAGTGCTTATTTGTATTGAGTTTCATTGTATGGATGTAATAGTAGTATTCAAATTGAGCTAGTTGATTTAGTATATGTGTAGAATGGATTTCAAGTTGATTATTATGAAATAGAAACATGAAATAAGTTAACTTTGATAACTTACTAGGTTTGTAAGAGAAAATCTATGTAGTACTAGTTAGAGACTTAATTAAAATATTGTATTGAGAAAATGTATTAAGCATGTAAACCCCTTGAAAGGTTAATGTATTGTAAAACAAAAAAAAAAGAGATCAACAAAAGAGAAGAAGAAAACAAAAAAAAACTAAGTGTGATGAGACAAAGAAAATGCTCAAAAAGAGACCTACAAGTCTCTGGAATTTGTATGGGAGAAAAATAAATTCTCCCACTCTTCCAAAAATACATAGTCAATATTAAAACATTATTTTTCTAACCCACTTGCAGATTTAACACAAAAAAAGAAGAGATAAATAAATAGGGAGACTCTCCCTTGAGAAGGCCCCAAGAAAGTCAAACTTGGGTGGGACCCACCTAGATCACCACCCAAGAAGACTCATCCTGGCTAAAACAAATAAATAAATATAGATGTCACAAACTTAAAAAACTTATTGTAATATTATAAAAAAAAAAGTATGTATAAAACAAATTTACAAATTATGCATTTGAGCCACGGAAGGGTTTTTCTTTTAAAGAAAAATATCATAAAAAATAAATGTAAGTTGCATTTAAAAAAAATAAAATTATATTGTAATATGGGGGGGGGGGACATGGGCCCCACACCCGCTTGCCATGGCGTGTGGGCCCTGCTTTGCAAGAGTACCACACTGCAAGCGGGCAGGCCCCACATTACAGTCCCCTCAGGGACTTAAAAAGGGAAAAGGGGACCGTTTAAAAAAATTAATTTTATGTTATTTTTTTAATTTCATTTTTTTATTAATTAAATTAAATTTTATTTATTAAATGTAATTTAATTAATTAAATTAAATTTTATTTATTAAATGTAATATAATTAATTAAATTAAATTTTATTTATTAAGTGTAATTTAATTTATTTAATTGTAGCACTTAAATTAATATTTATGTTTATTAATAATTTTATTATTACTTAAATAACATGTTAATGTTATTTTAATAGATTTGAAATGTGTAAATTTAACCCAAGAATATGTAGTTTAATTTATATAATAAGTTAAATTTTCTAGGCTCAATTTTAACTAGATTGGATATTACCTAATTAATCCGACCAAAGATGTATATAAGTTAGTTAATACATTTAGTAATTATTAACACCTTTTTATCAAGACATTTGTATTGGATTCTTTGTTTCTTATGTAAAGAATTACCATTTAAACCTCTTAATTATGAATAAACATGTAGGTGGATAATTGTGTTCGTTCATTGCAAAATTTATCATATTGGATTTAGAACTATGAATTAACTATGTATATTCAAATTCTTATACTAAAGGAATTTAATAGCGAAATTTTATAATGGTGGGTCTAACTTATACAAAATCAAACAACAATGGTTTTGAATTTAATCCGTTAAATCAACATTGTCATGTTAACACTTCTAAGCACCCATTTAGGGCTTAACGAAAATGTAAGTACGTTATTAATGAATCCCACGGTAGTAACACCCTTCTCAACCCAATTTCTTCACGTAGGAGTCGAATGCTCATCATACTTCTTTCATGACACACCTCACTAATTCAATAGGGAACTAGGGCTTAACACTATAGATAAACTAAACCCTAGGGTATGGTTGGCCTAACTATAGTCGACTTATCCTTGAACCGTTGAACATTATCATCAAACAACTAGTTCAAAAAAAAAATTGTTGTGTTTTTGTGTGATAATTATATTTTGGGCATGACACATCTACAGGTACAATATAGGGAGCTTCAAGATTTTGGTATATCTTATTAAAATGATGATTAAACATTGTAATAAGGTCATTTGGCTCCTTTCTAGATGAGATAAACTAGTGATGAAAAGTTGCAGGATCCACATAGAGCTTAAATTGATTAAGGAAATTAGTTTGAAACTTAGGTCATATGGTAATGGATCCTCTAGAAATATTTAAATACCATTTATAGGACAATTCACCAAGTGTATATGGGAACAAGAGACATACAATATCTTGATACATAATTTCTTTTCGATTACATATTTTATTGAAAGCATGAATGTACTCTACCATTGTCCTAGATACCCCATACACAAATATAGTGCAAAATTTCTCAGGATTTTTAGGTACCTCATGTAATTGGCCAATAATGTTCAAGGAAGAAATTTGTGCATTCATAAATAAATACATTTTTATAGGTGGTAAATCTTGATTTTGATTAATGGTTTTTGTGATAGCTGGGGCAACGATATGTTAAGAAAGTGGGTTTTGTAAACTAGCTAGGTGATCAGAGGGATTTGTTTTTTATTTTCCCTTATCACTACGAGCTTTACGATGATGAGTGAGCTCGCAAAAATCACCTCTTTTTATAGATGATCTAAGCACTCGCTCAAACCTCTTCAGTCAGAAATATTTGATATTCTCTAGCCTTGTGTCTGAAGGCCCTCCTTCTAGGGCCACTTCTATTGAACTTTGTTTTTGTGCAATGTAACAACTAGGAATAATCAATACAAATTCCCTTCTTGAAAGAGTAATGTAACGAGGTTGCTCCCAAGGTTCTCTATAGTTGTGGTACAACTGCTTGGAAGCCTCAATCGAAGATAAACATGAAGGTTCACAAGGAGGCATTTTCTGGTTCGGTTCAAAATTAGATTGAAAGTAGTATATCTATAACACTTTTTATAATTTTTATGGTTTTTCTTATGTATGCAGTTCCTATAAATGAAATCTTAACTAAGAAGCTAATATAAATTCTACACTTAACCAATTTTTCAAGAAATGTCAAAATAATAAGGTAACAAGGAATTTAAGAAAATTACTTGAAATTAAATCCTATTAGACATCAATCACCATAAATTTGTTCCTGTGAATTAAATTACCGAAGAAACAAAATACCCACAAAGCATAAACTAGATAAACTCACAATTCATGTTTTGTAGATGCAATTATCAATGGAAATCATCAAGATGTAGAATTTCTCAAAATTCATCAAATCATGAAGCTTCTCAAATGCACGCACACAAGACAAATTTATCCTTTGGTACAAATAGAATAAATTTCTCAATTGATTCATCACAACAAAAAGATTCAATGAAAATTAATACCAAACTAACAAATTGCAGAAGCATTCACAATGAAAACACAATTGGCTCTTTGAAATTATGAATATGAATTTATGAATTTCGCATAGACGGTAGATTTCACACCTTGAATGAAGCACCAACTATATATTGTTTCTATTTCATAATGATCCAACCTTAATTACATCTTCATCAAGATTTTATATAGATTTTACAATCTAGAAACTTGAATCCTATAACTAGGGTTTCCAATCATGAAAAAATAGTGAAATAAAATTAAAACTAAAGACTAACTACAAAAAAGTACTTCTAAACCTATAGTTATCATGATGAGAAGGATTTCCATCCATTATTAATGTTACTCCTATTTGAGTATTAATGGTTTTCATTAGTATCAATTAGTTATTCATTCAGTAAAGGAGATAAATAGGACAGTCTGTCAAACACATAAAGCCTATACACCAAGAAAGATTCAAGGCATCTCTTTAAGCTTACTGAACATGGCCTTGACCGAGTACTCTCACCGAGCCTAATGATTACCGAGTACCAAGCATACTAATCACTGAGCATTCATATGAATTAAGCACCAGTTAATTACTGAATGAAGAATGTAGTGAACACTAAGTAAACTAGGAAACAAAATAGTAATTTGAAATGACACAAACATCAATGCAAATGGTTCACACCGATCAGAAAATAGTTTACCAAGATCGAGACAGAATTAAATATGGATGTAATCATTAAATTGTTGATGATTCCTATGTAATGTTAGATCTAGGTTATTTTGTTTCACCATTGATCTTAGGTTTTCTAAGATATTGTTAAACCCTAATTAGGTCAAGTTAGTTTGATATAAAAGTTGTAAAGATGTCATTATGAATGTATCATGAAGGAGTAGCTACACTAAGGACATCAAGAGATCAGATAAAGGTTTTTTGACATAAGGTTTGAAAGAAGAATTAAGTTTTTTAGAACATACACAAGGCTACCAAATAGAACAGAAGAACACATACATCACTACAAGGTGATATCTTTTTGGTGTATTACAAATCTGAATCAGGCAAGATAGAGTTGCTAATTACAAATACATTTTATTGTTACCATTTAACCATTGTAGCAGATTTAAAATCTCCTAACAGAGTGGACTTAACCATTCTTAGTTAAATCTCTTAACCGAGTACAAACATGTATTGTGTTGTTAAAATCATCTAACCAGGTAGATCTAGTCAATCTAATTGTTACTCCATATAGGGTAAGATCATTAGAAGTGATCACAATTTGTAGCCTTAACTGACATACTTTGTTACTGCAGTAGTGAAGATTTGTGGGTGTCATCCCACTACAATTTTTACCTTCTTACAAGGGAAATTGCGATGCCAAAAAAATTGTGTTATGTGTGTGAAGTTTCATGAATGGTTTATTGATTAGATTACATGCAAATAACATTTTCAATTATATTTGAATGTATGTTTCATACAATGGATTCATTCAGTTAAATGCTATCTACACCTGCAAATTTTTTAGTCTTGAAATTTTTTTGAAGGTACTGATTCACCCCTCCCCTCTCAGTACTTATCTTTCCATAATCCAAACAATTGGTATCAGAGCTAGATCTCTTGTTAAGGAAGTTTAATCACTGAAGAGGAAAGATCTAAGGATGGTAAGATATAAGTTGGATAAGACTATTAAGAATCAAAGGTTACATATGTAGATCTATATTGATAAATTCAAAGAAGCCAAAGAAGAACTGAAGAAGTTACTGATCAAGAGGAAAGATTTGGAAATTTGGTATAGTGAGACTGATTATCATGAAGAAGAGATAGATGATCCATTTGAGGTATTTGGATCTGGATCTAGTAGCATATCTGATGCATCTGAAGGAACTATATCAGATCTATTTGAAAAGAATCTACATCTTAATGAGAAAGTGAAAGCATTACAGATCGGTCAAGAGACACAAATGGTTAGAATTATTGATGTCATGAACAATGCAAGGCAAGAAAAACAAGAAAGAAATTTGGCTATTGAAGATAGGAGACAAATGAATGATAAGTTGCAAGAGAAGGAATTTGAGATAGTGAGACTCACCAAGCATCACTTTTAAATCTCTAATCAGATGGTTGGCATAAGTCAGGAAGTCAACCGAGTAAACAGTGAGCTTACAAGGAAACTAGAAGACATCGGTGAATTAAGAGAGGAAAATGAAAGATTGAAGAATGAGGTAAAAATGAAACAACAACATAATGAGATGATCAAGAAAGTTGAAGACATTACTAAAAGAATGGATGAATTTTTGATTAGTCAAAAAAGACTTGATAGCACAACTGGTTTAGGCTATACCGAGCAGGGAAAATCATCAAGACAAGGTAAATAGAAGAATGCCTATGTTAATCCAAAGCCAAAGAAGCTATCATGTTTTCATTGTGGAAAACCAGGCCACACATCAAATGTTTGCAGAAGTAAAGAAAAAGGTATTCCTAAATCCATTCCTAAATTTAATGGCTATTGATATAACTACAATAAGTATAGACATCAGTCACATGAGTGCAGATCAAAGCTAAATAGGAAACCTAAGAAACCTTATATGGAGAAATATTTTCACACTTGCAACATCCATGGACACATATCACAAGAATGCAGGAAAACAATGAAGCAAGTCAGGACACTGAAAGAAAAGAACAAATCATATCAACCAAGAAAGCAAGGTAATGCATATACTTGGGATTACAATACTTGGGTTAATTTCACATGTGGTAGGTATGGAGATGTAGCAACAAATTTCATGAGAAATAACTGGAGAGGAAGATCTTGTAATTGGACAAGTACTGGTATGGCATGTTTGCACTGTCACAAGGTCGGTCACCTAGGCAACGATTGTAGAGAACGAGCACCAGAGACACATATAAATACAAATGGAAATACAATTGAAGAAATCATGAGGATAAGAAATCAAATGTGGAGAAAATCATCAAATGACAATGTTGGATCAAGCACTGCAGTCGGTGACACCTCATCCATCAGATTAGGTGATATCACCACCTCCACCTAATCAATGAAGGTATGGATGGAATTGAATTTCAATTGGTTATATTTTACAAATAGTTCCTTATATCTAGTGAATGCACACAAAATCAGCATGAAATAAGATGCACAATTGGATTACATGTTTAGAACTTAAATTGTGTAGTCGGTAAAATCATGACCGAGTAAATGTTTGCTAGTCGATAAATATTGGCAAGGTTGACTGAGTTGTGGTATCAACTGAGTAATATCTAAGTGTTAACTGAGCTAAGGTCTTTAAAGTGTAAACCAAGCACAACTATGTCTACCTAGTTGTGGTAGGTAAAGCATTAAATGCAAAATTTTAAGTAGGAAAATAATTTTTTGGTATAAATACGCGATGAACTTAGTCATTTTTCACACAGGGATCATGTGAAAACTAGAGCCACTTGAGAAAATTTGAGCGAAGAATTTCCAGACCTTTTAGCAAAGATTGAAAGAGATCCCGAGCAAGTTTATCATGATCTAAAGTAAGTTTCTTAGTTGTCGCGTTGTTTTACAATAATATTTGCAAAGCCCTAAATTTTAGAAATGATGGCATCTTCATCCAAGGTCATGAAATCCAAGTCTGGAAGTGACAAGAAGGTCACATTAATCAAGTCTGCAACTTGTGATGAATCAAAATATAAATTACACCCTGAGATTGCATCACAAATTGATAAAACCAATGCATTTTCAAGTATTCCACCTAGGGTTTTGCTAGTTCAAGATATTCGTGCATACATCCACTGCAAGATCCGTGAAATCAGAGATTTTGAGCTTCAATCCACTTACCGAGAGCTGAGTATGGACAAGAAGCTCAAGGATGAGCATAAACACTTGGAGGTGAAGGGGTTAATGAATGCCCTGTATTTCTTGAGTGAGTTCAAGACAAAATGGATTAGGGTTGTTTTGAGTTGAGTGTGTGAAGGGAAGCTATGGCTAGATGAACCAGACAAAATAACAAAGAACATTATAAATTTAAAGCCATAAAGAGTGTACCGAGGATTGAAACTGAGAAGCTTATCAGAGCATAATGGGATGGAAAAGGTATGAGAGTCAACACAATCATTGATCATGAGATAAGGTTCAGAGCTTATGTTGTCAGTTACAAGATATTTCAATCAAGCTGGCCGAATAGTGAACCTTGTGGAGCTGTAGACATTGCCTACAAGATTGTTAAGAAAGTTTTCCAATTTGACCTTGCTAAGCTTCTACTAAAAAAATTGGATGAGAATATGAGAACTATAAGGATAATAAAGAAAAACACATGTAAGGTCGGTTCCCTACTAGTTTGTATATTTTTCTACATACAAAACTTCTTTCCCTCAGTCGATAATGTTGACTGGGATGTCTACCGACTAGCTATTATGCAAATCAGTGAATTTATTCAAAGTCTAGGACATATTTTTGCTAGTGTTATGGATGTTTATTTTGAACAATTCAAGGAAAGAATGCATCAAAGGACTAGGATACCAGGTCATCTGGTAGAAAAACATAAAGATGATATCTATTTCCTAGTGGACACCAACACCACATTAATCAAGGCAGTTGAACCAAGGACTGCTTGGTTATCCCCAATGGGCTATGAACTAGATATTGACCGAACTTCAAAGTCAATACAGGCATTTTTGGGTAAGCCCAAAGATCTAAAGGCTACTAGGTTCAGAACCTATGAAGAGGCCAAATTAAGAATAAAGATGGATCTAGTCAAAGTAAAAGTAAGTAGAAAATCTAAGAAGATGATGGATACTTTGGTAAAAAAATTTGGAGATGATGCAGAAGAAGAAGAAGAGGCATCAACAACTAATTCGGTTGAAGAAGTAACTGAGGAACTATTACTAATAGGAAACAATGAACATGATGAGGAGGAGACCAAGTCAGATAAAGATATCCAAGTTTCACTAGTGAAGGCCACAAGGAAGAGAAAACAAGTAGAAGCACCTATAAGAGAAAGGAAAAGATCCTCAATAGCTTCTTCTCCACCCCTGAAGAAAGGAATTATAAAAATATCAAGGCGAACTCCTACCAAAACATATCAAAAGAAAAAGAGAGGTGTTCAAGTCACCTCTGAGAAACCTAAAAAGAGGATAACAATAATTAAAGAAAAAGATGATATTGATGAAGAAGAAGATGAAGAAGAGGATCAAGGTAAATTTAAAGTTTTTGTAAATAAAAATCAATCAGTAGATGAATTAGAAAATAGCATAAAAGAGATAGGGAGTATAGCACACCCTAAATTAAATCAGTATGTATATATGGACATTGAGGATCAGAAGAAAATTGAAGAAGCTATCATACAAATGATGATAAATTTTAAAAGAGTACCTATTGAATTTTCTAGATATGTTCCTAAAAAATTGTATGAGAAAGTGTCAGCCAGGTGGACATATGCCCTGCACATTGAGAAGAAAATGAGGGAACACTCATTAATTTTGGCCATGCCTACTCTAACTGTTACCGAGATAGATGAATTGATGAAGCAATATTCCAAACACTTCTTGATGAAGAGTAGAGCCCTTGATATATTGACAGTAAAACTTGAGATAGTTGATGAAAACAACAAGTTTCTATGGACCACAATTTTGAAAGCTAGAGTAGAAGCTGATCAATTGGCATTGGCTATCATTCCCAAGAAGAAGAACACAAAGAAAGGAAAAGGAGCTCACTTAGATGATGCAGACTTAGCCACCAAGGAGCCAATCCACATATCTGATACCGAGGTAGCAGATGACACTATTTCTATTCAATTTTACCTAACATGATATGGTGAAGAACATAGACAGGATGCTCCTGAACAACTAGTATTTCCCTCAGGAAAGATGATGTTTTGATTGAGGACATCACAAATGGAGATCCTGATGATGTAAACAATGATTAGGACATTAACATTCTTGTAGACACCATTGAGGAGAATGCACCTAGTGAGGTAGTAACAGGTGATATATCGGGTGACTTACCCACATTTGTTCAAGAAATTGAAATTGTTACACAAAAGGAACCCGAAGGCTCAACATCCGAGCAACAAAAGGATATACCTAGGGGATAGGGTACAACATAGAAGAAAGATTCAAATGAGCCTGAGAATAAAGAGGCAGAAACAAAAGAACCAGAAGAGAATACACCTATAGAATCAACTACAATAGACACCATAATAGATGCCCAAGGCCAAGTCACAACACCAATCACCGGTAAAGAAAAGGAAGAAAGTGTGTCTACTAAGTCAGAAAAGACAAATCCAGAGATAAAAGCTCTAGTGCCTTACACCAAATCTCCTACACCAAAGGAGAAGAAGAAAAAACATGGTAAGGGTCCTGTCACAATTGATGAAGTTATTGAAATTATTGAATGTGACCCTAGGACCTTGGACCTCGAAGCCTTGAGAAGATATGGAGAATTGTGCACAAGGAAGGCTGCACATGATAAAATGAAAAAAGAGAGTAAGATCAAACACATTTTGGAGGAAGTTAGAGATATTCTAATGCAAGTAGTCCCTGACATCAATGTTGATGAGGAAAATTACATCATTGATCAACTTGCTACTCTAACGAGACACATCAATGCCCCTGATGTAGATGTAGAGAAAAGAATGGAAGAATGGGCAGAAGTAAAAATCCAATCATAATTAGCAGAGAAAATAAGCCAGGAAGTGGCAATCAATAAGGTTAAGCTCTTAGAGGTTGAGCTTGAAACCATTATTTAGTAGATAATCCAATTTTTGTATAAGTTATGCACTGTGGACCACTTCACTACCAAGCTTAGTGAAAAGATCAAGAAACTTGATGAAGAAATAAAGGTCAGTGAAAATAATTCTTTAACCGAGTCCAATGCATTTTTTAAGCAATTTTTAAAGGTTCAATAACTTCAGCGGTTAAGAATTGATTTGAGGAAGCAATAAGATATAATTAGAGACCAAATAATTGAGCTTCAGGCTGAGTTGCTTCCCCATCTTAAAATAATGGAGCAACATGTCAATGAGGCAAAGAATTTGGTTGCCACCCTAGAAATTTCAGTGCTAGAAAACATTTTTGACATGCATGCACAAGTCAATTTAGAGCACATTGTTCTTGAGAACCTGAAAGAGGAATGGGAAAACCTCTTGGTTTCACTCAAGAAAAACCATCAGCATATTTTTGACAAGTTGTAAGTACATTTTTCTTTTGGCATTAATTTTAGAAAGGGGGAAAGTCTATGTATATATATGCCAATATGTACTTCACACTGAGAGCACGCACAAAGGGGGAGTTAGCATTTTTTTTTTGAGTTTGTATGGTTTTGATAGTCGGTACATATACATAAAGTTTTGATACTAATGCCCAAGGGGGAGAACGTTACTCCTATTTGAGCATTAATGGTTGTCATTAGTATCAATCAGTTATTCAGTCGATAAAGGAGATAAACAAGATAGTCAGTCAAACACATAAAGCCTATACAATGAGCAAGATTCAAGGCAAATCTCTAAGCTTGCCGAACATGGCCTTGACTGAGTACTCTCACTGAGCCATATGATTATCGAATATCAAGCGTACTGATCATCGAGCATTCATATGAACTGAGCACTAGTTAATTACCGAATGAAGAATGCATTGAACACCGAGTAACCAAGGAATGATATAGTAATTTGAAATGGCACAAAAATCAATGCAAAAATCTCACACTGATCAGAAAATAGTTTACCAAGATCGAGATAGAATTAAATATGGATGTAATCATTAAATAGTTGATGATTCCAATGTAATGTTAGATCTAGGTTATTTTGTTTCACCATTGATCTTAGGTTTTCTAAGATATTGTTAAACCCTAATTAGGACAAGTTAGTTTGATATAAAATTTGTAAAGATGTCATTATGAATGTATCATGAAGGAGTAGCCGCACTAAGGACATTAGGAGATCAGATAAAGGGTTTTTAACAAAAGGTTTGAAAGAAGCATTAAGTTTTTTAGAACATACACAAGGCTACCAAGCAAAATAGAAGGACACATACATCACTACAAGGTGATATCTTTTTGGTTATACATATTTGAATCAGGCAAGATAGAGTTGCTAATTATAGATACATTTTACTATTACCATTTAACCATTGTAGCAGATTTAAAATCTCCTAATAGAGTGGACTTAACCATTCTTAGTTAAATCTCTTGTTAGGAATAGTCGCAAGAGATAACTGAGAGGGGAGGGGGGTTGAATCAGTTATCTACCAGATTCAATTCTTTATCCAATTAAGTATATAAGAATATTAAGCATAAACACAATATAAGAACACTTAACACAACACCACAATTTTGGTTACGGGGAAACCCAAATAGGTAAAAACCCCGGTGGGAATTGACACCCACTAAGAACTGCACTAGTGTATTATGTGATATTGTTGTGGAGTCTGATCAGTCTCCATGTGGGAGATTGTTATGTATGTGGAGCCTAATCAGACTTAATAATATTGTAATGTGTCGGCCGTCTATTTTCTATTAGTCAGAGTATTTTTGCCCTAATTTCGTTATGTCAAAAATACTTGTAAAAAGGGCTTAGGGTTTGAGATTAGATGTATGAGGGATTATTGTAGCTTCTTGCAGCAATATTGAGTTGCAAGTTTTAGATTGTAATAGCTAGATAATAATAAAGATATTGGACTCGCTGTTGGTGGATGTAGCCTAGGGATTTGGGTGAACCACGTTAAATTCTATGTTATTGTGTTCTCTCTTGTTTGTTAATATTTGCATTTTCTACTTATTATCATAACATTATGATCCTTGTTAGAAGATATTACAACCTTGTTAGGAGTTGATCTTTACAATGCAATAAGTACAGTGACCTAGTCAAGGGTCAGACCCTATTAGGAGTCTTTTAAAATTAACCTTGTCAGGGGTGAGGACACATCATCCAGGAGCAGACTACTTAAAGGGGTGAACTATGCTTAGACCTGTTGTCTTGATCAGTTCCAATGAATAGCATATACTCTCTACTTTTTCACATAGACCTTTTGTTGATGGCTCAACACTTCACACCTTCTGCTCTACTCTTCTCTTTCAACTCTTTGCCATGATTAGCAATCACAAATGACTGCCTATAAATATCTTTCCTCTAAATGATATTATCAAGTCAACCTATTAGAACCATCTTGAAATCATATTAGAGAAATAATACAACTCTCAAACAACATCTCGGTCAGCTCTACTAAGCACACAACCCAAATTAGGACTGTCCAACTCAATGTGAGTAGACACGTCACTTCATACTATGGGCTCCACCATATTAACTGATACTTTCTTCTCATGCTAAATTACATCATGCGCTCTTAACAAAACATTCTTAACTCTTCTATAGGCACTAATCCAAGCATGTATATCAAGTTGATAGGCGCAACTACTACAACAATAAAATCAATGTCGGCTCTACTAGATAAACTTAGGAAACTGTGACTGTCAACAGGAGACTTCATAACTCAACCTGTACTGCATATCTGACTCTGTGTCCATGAACATAGTATCACACATATGGATACAACATAAATATAAATGCGCAAGGCTCCACTACAACCATACTATAAATCACATACAAAACTCTTCCTGGGACCTGTCAGGAACTCTCACTGATACAGACTGTTGTATTAATGTCTTCACTTTGAAACAACCTCTGCATCCATGATATCATGTGATAACATATCTAGGAAACATAGACTTATAGTTCTCTCTATCAAGCTTCCACGCATGTTGCTTACCATATGTTGTCATCAATGAAAAACATATAGTCAACACTTTGGCTTGCTGGAAAATCTCCAACAATCTCCCCCTTTGGCATTGATGGCAATATATGGAATGAAAAACACCACCAATCCAAATGTACAATCTTTTTATAATATTCTCCATTTCCTCAACAAAACTCCCCCAAGGATGAATCCTCCATCTCTTTACTTTTTTAATCATTCTTGCTAAGTACTCACTCCCCCATTCTGCCATTCTTTTATAACATTCTCCATTTCCTCATCAAAAATTACTTAAGGATGAACTGTTGTATTATTTACTATTTTTCATGACTATATACTCCCCCTTTGACATAAATGGCAAAGGGCACCAAATAATTAAGCACCGGTACTACTCTTGAAGTAGAGTAGTCAACCTTTCATCAGTCACTTAGGACTGATGCACTCCTGCAATATCTAATCAGATTTAGGGAAGGGGATTACTCCCAGCTTCTCCCTGAGATACTCAAATGTATCCTTAGGTAAAGGCTTTGTGAATACATCTTCTAGCTGATCTTTTGTGCTCACATAGTCCAAATTTACTTCTTTCTCTACTACTTTCTCTCTTAGGAAGTGATATTTTATCTCAATGTGTTTTGTCTTTGCATGCATCACAAGGTTCTTTGATATGTTAATAGTGCTAGTGTCATCACAATGAATAAAAATAGGATAATCAATCTGAATACCAAAATCCTTTATCATCTACTTGATCCATGCAATTGTAGAACAATTCAATGCTGCTACTACATATTCTGCTTTTGCTGTTGACTGATAGATACAATTCTACTTCTTGCTTGTCCAAGTGACAAGTCTATCACCAAAAAATACTACTCCTCCTGAGGTACTCTTTCTGTCATCCATGCATCCTTCCCAATCTGCATCTATATATACATAAAGCTCTACATTCTTTGAATTAGGATACCATAAACCATAGTCTATAGTTCCTCTCAAATATCTGAATATCCTCTTTACTACCATGAGATGACTTTGCTTAGGTTCTTTTGCAAATCTTCCAACAATACCAACTACATTGGAAATGTCTGGTCTAGTTTGAGTAAGATATATAAGTTTACCAATCATAGAATTATACAAGGTTATGTCTACTGCTGGTGAATCATCTTCTTTTGAAAGCTTGCATCTAGTTATCATAGGAGTACTTACTGGCTTGCAATCATCCATCTTGAATTTCTTCAAGATCTCTTTCACATACTTAGTCTAATTTATGAATATACCTTTGTCTGTATGCTGCACATTCAATCCCAAAAAGTACTTGATAGGTCCAATCATGCTCATCTCAAATTCACTTTGTGTCTCCTTAGAAAATTCAACATTGAGCTTGTCATTACCACCAAAGATAATGTCATCAAAAAATATGGCAACTAACAATAATCCATTAGATGTTTCTCTTATGAATAAATTACAATCTGTTGCTCCTTTCTTGAATCCAATCTTTGTCAAATATCCATCAAGTCTTTCATACCATGCTCTAGGGGCTTACTTAAGTCCATAGAGGGATTTCTTCAATCTGCATACCTTATCAAGTCTTTTTGATAAGGTGAATCCCTTAGGATTCTCTATGTATACTTCTTCCTTCAACTCTCCATTTAGGAATGCTGACTTAACATCCATCTGGTATACCTTAAAATATTTGAAGGTAGCATAGGCTAGAAATAACTTTATGGCTTCCAATCTACTTACAGGGGAAAATGTATCTGAATAATCAATTCCTTCTCTTTGTGCATATCCTTTACACACTTTCTTGCTTTGTTTCTTACCATTGTTCCATCTTTATTCATCTTATTTTTGAATATCCATTTTGTTCCAATTACATTCTTATCACTAGGCCTAGGGACCAATTCCCATGTATCATTCTTAATTATCTGATCTAGCTCTTCTTTCATTGCTTCATGCCAATCTGAATCATTACATTCATCTTCAACACTTAAGGGTTCAATCTGTGATAGTAAACATACCTCTTCATTTGTTGTGGAACTCTTTTCTTTTGATCTTGTCATGACTTTTTTGCTCTGATCTCCAATTATGTCTTCCTTTGAATGATATCTAGATGTGAATTTAGGAACATTAGGTGTGACTCTCTCATCTGCCTTTTGTGTTTCTTCTTCACTTGTTTCAGGGTCATTGAATAGAACATCTATGATGTCAAACATTTCTTCAACAATTGCTTCACTACTGGTAGGTCTAGGTTCTTCTTCAATCATAGGTGCATAATCATGATATCTCTCTTGAATCATAAACTTCTCATCAATCTTAACATGAGCACTTTCAATGATCTTCTTTAATCTCAAATTAAAACATCTATAAGCTTTACTTTTAGTAGAGTAACCAAGAAAAATACCTTCATCACTTCTTGTATCAAACTTGCCAATGGCTTCATCTCTCTTAATGTAGCACTTGCTTCCAAAGTCTAAAGTATTTGACTATAGGTACATTCCCAAACCATATCTCATAGGGTGTCTTGTTTGCACCTGGCCTTAATTAAATTCTATTTATTGTATAGACTGTAGTATTGACCGCATCTCTCCAATAAGTGTGCACCAACTTTCCTTCAATCATGATAGTGCGCGTTGTGTCAAGAATGATTGTGTTCCTCCTTTCTGCTATTCCATTCTGCTGAGGGGTTCTAGGTGCACTTAACTATCTTTTTATCCCATGTTCTTCACAGTACTCATAAAACTTGTCAGAGGTGAATTCTCCTCCTCTATCTGATTTCAGACATTTGATCTTCAATCTAGACTCATTTTCAACCTTAGTTTTGAATAATTTGAACTTCTCAAATGCTTATGATTTATCCTTTAATAACGCAATCCACATCATTCTAGAATAATCATCAATAAAAAAAATAAAGTATCTTTCTCCATAGTATGATCTTGTTTGAGTTGGTCCACATTGGTCTATATGCACTAGATCCAATTTGTTCTTTGCTGAATTATGCTTTCTTATGAATGAATTCCTCACATGTTTACCCATCACACATTCCCTGCATATTGTATCAATGGGTTTTGTAATGCTAGGAAGGTCTCTTATTGCCTTTACATTGTGTATGTTCACTATGTTGTCAAAATTGATGTGACATAGTCTTTTGTGCCATAACCAACTGTCATCTACTTTAGCAACAAAACAACTTGCTTCAGGATTAAGCTGAAAAACATTACCTTTAGTCTTTAAAATTGATGCAATCATCTCTCCTTCTTTGTTATTAATGATGCACTTGTTGTCTTTGAATTCCAACTAATATCCTTTTTCAAGAAACTATCCAACACTTAGTAGATTATGCTATAATCCATCAACATAAAGAACATCATCAGTGTTGTTCTTTCCATCCAAGGTGATAGCTCCTCTTCCTATGATAGGTCTAGGAGTGTTGTCTCCAAATCTAACCATGTCATTTTTGTATCTATCCAGATGTACAAATCTATCCGTGTCTCCTGTCATGTGATGTGAGCAACCATTGTCAATGATCCAATCTGTCCTAATGTCAGCTTGTGAAATCAATGCTAACTCTTGTGTTTTCTTTTCATCTTCAAGGTCCATTTTCTCCATGTCTTCAAGAGAAATGAATCCAATTTCATCCTCTATTGACTCTTCATTTGGTACTCCATCACCAGCATAGTAACATTCTTTTGTATACTTAGGTTTGTAGTTAGTTTTGAACTTCTTGACTCTTGTAGGACACTTAGATGCAAAGTGACCAATCTTGTTACATGAAAAGTATTTGAATGGTAACTGACCTTCATATTTCCCTTTTCCTTTCCTTTCCTTCTTAGCAATTAAATAAATGAAATCATCTAGATCTTTCTCTTCATCATCATCATCATCAAAATTACCAGAGGTGTTCAATGATTTCTTACCATGGACTAAAGCTTTGAATGTTGTTTCACTTTTAGGCTCTATCTTCAATCTTGATATCTCAAAGGCTGAAAGCTTGCTAATTAAGGTATCTCTTTTAAAGTCTTTTTTGGACTGCATAGTTTCATCTAGGATGCATAACTTATTGTCATACTCTTGTGTCAAGGTAGTCATCAATTTGTCCATTATGTGTTCTTCCGAAATTTCTCCACCATTGTTTCTGATTCCCACAACTGCTTCATTAATCCTTTGATTGTAGGCTCTGACATTCTCATCAAGTAGCATATCTAATCTATTGTATATTTCTCCCATGTCTTTCTGTGCGCATTCTTAGCTTGAATATCTCCTTCAAACATGTCTTCTAGGTATTTCCAAATCTTATAGGCTTTGTCCATTTTCTTGATCTCTGAAAACTCACTATCAGATAGGGCACTGATAAGGGCCTCTTTGGAAATGGCATTTGAAGTGAACATATCCTTTTGCTTCAAGGTTACATCATCTTTTGCAAGATCTGCTAAAGAGGGAATTTGAACTTCTTTGGTAGCTACTTCAAAAATCTCAAAGGCAATGCACTGCAAATGTGTCATCATCTTGTTCTTCTAGTCAAGATAATTCTCTCCATCAAACTTAGGACTTTCTTTTCTAAAGAATGCCATCTAATCAAGCTCAAGCTCTTAAACTTTCTCTCTGAGGCACTTGGCTCTGATACCAATTGTTAGGAATAGTCCCAAGTGATAACTGAGAGGGGGGGATGAATCAGTTATCTACTAGATTCAATTTTGTATCCAATTAAGTACAGAAGAATATTAAGTATAAACACAATATAAGAACACTTAACACAACAAAACAATTTTTGTTACGGGGAAACCCAAATAGGTAAAAACCCCAGTGGGAATTGACACCCACTAAGAATTGCACTAGTGTATTATGATCCCTATTAGAAGATCTTACAACCCTATTAGGAGTTGATCTTTACAATGCAATAAGTACAGTGACCTGGTCAAGGGTCGGACCCTGATAGGAGTCTTTTACAATTAACCCTGTTAGGGGTGAGGACACATTTTTTGGGAGCACACTGCTCAAAGGGGTGAAGTCTGCAACCTTATATTTAACAAATACACACTATATCTGGATCTTGGTGAACTATGCTTAGACCTGCTGTCTTGATCAGTTCCAATGAATAGCATATACTCTCTACTTTGTCACATCTTTTAACTGAGTACACACATGTATTGTGTTGTTAAAATTCTCTAACTAGGTAGATCTAGTCAATCTAATTGTTACTCCTAACATGGTAATATCATCAAAAGTGATCATAATTTCTAGCCTTAACCGACATACTTTGTTACTGCAGTAGTGAAGATTTATGGGTGCCATCCCCATTGTAGTTTTTACCTTCTTACAAGGGTTTCTGCAATACCAAAACATCTATGTTATGTGTATGAATTTTTATGAATGGTTTATTGATTAGATTATATGCAAATTATATTTTCAAGTATATTTGAATGTATGTTTCATACAATGGATTTATTCATTTAAATGTTATCTACACCTACAAAGTTTTTAGTCTTGAAATTTTTTTGAAGGTACTGATTCATCCCTCCCCTCTCAGTACTTATCTTTCCATAATCCCAACAATTACATTGAAAACATGCAAAATGAGATGTAATCAATTCCAAAATTTTAGGAAATGACTAAAGTTCCACTATTTTTAATAAAAAAATGCCTTTGTTTTTAACTCCCACTTTGTTTCTAACACCTAAAAAAGATGAAGAAATGAGCTGACATGTTTCATAATTAATTGGGAACTTATTGTAATCCAAAAACTACCCTTTCCAAGAGATCTTCGACCCCGAAATGTTGTCTTTTCTTCAAAAATGTGAATTTCTTCATTTTTGGGATTGGCAAGGGTTTGTATTTTTGGATGTCTGGCTGACTTTTTTGATGCAAGAAGGTTAAAATGTGGATGAAAAAACATGAAACAAACACTTAGTGTTTAGAGAGAACACTCGGATGAGCATTCCTAAATCTTTCATTCACTTCATTGATTTCTCCAAAATCGGGTAACTCCATGGACTCCAAATGTTTTTTTTGCCTCTTTCTGAATGAAGTGAGTCAAGAACAAAACTTTTGAATATCTTCTATATGGCCCATTATCTCTCTCATGTCCTCCTTGATGTAGATCATTTTTCGTAAATCCTCTTGCATGTTAACCACAACTACAATCTTTTATTTTCATCTTCATACAACTCCAAGTCAATCCCATCAAAGAATTTATCTATCTCATCTATCCACAACAAAACATATTTCCTCATTTTGTCAATCTTCTCTAGCCTTTTCTGATAGTATTTGATGATGATACCAATTGCACTGACTGATATATCAAAATTGTCTAACTCTTACCCTTCATACAACTTCACCAAAAATTGGAATCATTTCTTTCTGACCTTCTTAAAATATACCAACTCTTGTTTCCACTTCTCTATACTATCAACAATTCCATTGTCTTCATCAATCAAATAAATGAGCTGTCTTAATTTAATGAGAATTATTCTAAAGTGTTTCAAAACAATCTGAATGGTCTATGAACCAAATCTTTCTAACTCATCTCTCCAGTCAACATAGGATTGAACAAAATAATGGGGAATCATTGATGCTTGTAGAGCTTCTCTCTTCTTGAGTGTTTGTTGTAATATCGCCTCAAGATTATTTTGGTCAATGGGACCAATCATTTCTATAATGTAATCCTTAAGGAATTTATTTTGTTGTTGAAGACCCTATAATTAATTATCATCCTCCTGTAAATAACCGTCTAACCCATAATTATCTTAAAGAATTCTCACCTTCTCTAGTAAGTTTTCCCAAATATACTTCTTCCATCACATAATCCTCTAATGTCACTTTATCAATACTGACATTAGGGGGAGGTACTACCACTTGTGCCTACCATTTACCACTCCTATCTCTCATTACATATCACATTCTCTAGGCCTTCCTGCTAGGCTCTCTTGACCCAACTAGGATAGGTTAACATCCTTTATCTTTGTGTATGTTCTCTTTTGAGGTTGGACTTCCCGCACTAACTAGGTAGGCTTGGTAGATGTTTTGAATGGCTCATATGGGGATATTTTTATGACTGATATCCCAACTTTCTCCCCTTCATCTTTCTCCTCAACTTCATGTTTTGTTCTCTCTAGGGCTTCCCTAAGCTTCAATTTTTTTGGAGTTTCCTCCCTTTCTTCTTCTATAGGCACCTATTCTGGAGTCTTTTCACTTTCCTCTTCTGAAGATGAGGACACTGCAAGTTCTACCCATAAGCCTATGAGTGACCTCTTATAAACCTTCTATATAGGCACTTTATTTGTCTATTCCCTTGGTTGTGGTTGCACTATGGATGCAGGGGGAGGAGGTTGAGATTTTGGTTACCCATAAATTCTTATTGAATGTCCTCAACCTGTGAATGTGGTGGAGGCAAATGAGGCAGCTCCGGTGGGTTCTTTTCAACCTGAATTGACTCATCTCTTTTAGGCTAATCAGTTTGTACACATGTATCTATTTGTCCTTCCTCTAACCCTATTTGAGCATCTGTGTCTATTTTCCCTTCATCTCTTTTATCCTCATGTAATTTCTTAGTAGAGGGCATGATAGGCACCTATGTTTGTTGTTGTTCTTCTTGTAATTCTTTAGTAGGAAGTTCCTCAGTATGGGTTGAAAAGGGTACCTAAGTTGTGAACTATTGCGGGTGGTCTAAAGGAATAGGAACTTCTTCATGCATTATTTCTTCTGACACTTCTTCTGTAAGACCTTCATTGATGTGAATAAGAGGTGGTACCTATACATGTGTTGATACATAAAATTCATTTTTCCCTAGCTTGTATCTTGTATCTATATCATCGCTAATTTCCATTTCTAAAGTATCCCTCTATGCTCCTTTTTCCTCTTCCTTTTTCTTTGTAGTTGCAACAACATTCCTTGTTCTCCTTACCAAAGGAGTGTATTCTTCACTAAGATCTTCTTATTATTTTAAGGTTTCAAGAGAAGGTAAAATTGAGGCTCCTTTTTTGATCCTTTTATAAACATTTTCTTTTAGTTGAGGCTCCTTCTCCTTTGGTACATGGATCTTGATCGTGATATTCCTTTGTCTGGACATGAAAATATCTAGAGGAGTGTCTACAACTAGCATTATAGAAACATGTGGCCTAACTTGTTTGGGAAGTGGAGCACAATTTGAATAATATTTTCCTTTATTTTTTCCTCCATAGTACATCAACCAGACCATGAACCACCATCTTTCAAGCATGTCCATACATAGTGCTAGGAGCAATGGGAGAAGTCTTCTTGAAGGTTGGGATATTGACCTTAACCCCAAGTTTCCTTTATCAATCCTGGAAAGATGATCCACCTTCTTCTTCATAGGTACAAGATCCATTTTGAATGTATTTTGGATCCACCTTGTTGTTACTTCTACAATATTCCTAACCCTAAGTTCCATGTTATCATTTTCTCCTATGTTCCCCTCTGCATTTGAAATAGCTTTATTATACACTTTATCTTTGTTGTACAATAGGTTTAGAATGTTTTCAAAATCCTTCCCCGAGCTCTTGGGAGGAATAGGCACTTGGATTGCATGTTGTGCCAATGCTACTTCCATTCTACAATAATATTTTATCTTGACCTCATTGTTGTCAAAATAGTTCATCTAATGATCCTTGAGGTGAGGCTCATGCTTGTATAATGCACCTCGTATTCTATTGAAGGTTCCTATTGGGTCAAACCTTGGACTGATGAGATTATAATCCTCTAATGGACATTCATCGCATTCAAAGTAGATGGATTTACAAAACTTAATGTCCTAGACTACATAGGCCCCAATGGAACTGGGAAGTCCCAACAATGCTTCTTCTTCTTGACTATTTTCTCTTAAGAATCTACTATCTACCTACTTATCTCCATGACCACAATCTTGTCTAAATGATATCCTTGGAGCTTCTTAGGGTTGAGGGCACATCATTCCACCTTGATGTAAGTGAAGGTTCAAAATTTAATGTAGTATGCTCCCATCATCCTCACCTTAGTTGTTGCTTCTTCTAAAAGCCTTCTTACAAAATCCCCTTCTATGGACCATATTATTGCAAAGATAAAAGCATTGTTGACTAGCGATATTGAGGACTATCCTCTTTAAGATTCTCTTTCCTCAATAGTTGAGGATAAATGGTATATGGGTAAGCATTCCTATCTTGGAATTACCCCTTTCTTGTCAATCCTAGGTACTCTATCTGTGAAACTAGTAGATAAACAATGTATGAAGTCATGAAAATTTTTGGATTGACCTTCACATTATGTAGTTTCTCATAGAGGTTTTCACTTATGATTGTTCCTTAGTCAATCTCGACCTTCCCTCCCCAGATCCTTTGGATGATAAAAATAATCCATTTCTTTAGTTGCCTAGAAGTCAATAACCCCCAAACTCTTGTTAAGAGAGTGACACAATTCCTCATGTCATCATTTAGATATCCTTGATGCATTTCTATCCTCTCCAATTTCTCCCCCTTTTGAGGATGTATCAATTAATCCTTGTTGATGAGGTCATAAATACTTGTAGTGTTCTCATTCCAGTACTGTTGTCCCCGCTCCTTGAAGATAGGATAGTAGTTGTCTTCTATAGGGATGTGGATGATATCCTCTATGATATCTAGTTGTATGTCCAATACTATATTTCCATTCCTATTCTTTATGACTTTTTCATTGGGTACATAGTTTTTTGCTAGAGCCATGATGAGGTTAGGTGATAGGATGGACACTAGGTGCCCTGCAACATTAACTAAACCTGGAAGAACCATGGTTGTGTAGTCTGATGATCTATTGTTAGGATATGAAACATGTGTGAGGAATCAGGCCCAATCCATGTGGCCAATATCAGTATCTGTAATCTCACTCTAGAGATTACCCATCTTTGAGGGAGGGTAGTAGCCCTTGTACTCATACTTTATATGGCACACATACTTAGTTATTCATTGACAAAGAACACTTGTTAGCAATATTTTATTAAAAGCTAGAAACTAATCTAAAGCAACTAAGTCTAACACATAAGGAAATTAACTCAATCCCTAATGAAGTAGGTAAAGAGAACTCTAAAACTAAGAAAAAAGAAACCAAAACTGACAAAAACACCCTTCAATGGACTTTTCAAACTTGCAAGGGTTCACAGTTGAAAATTATCATCATAGTGCAAAACTATGAAAACCCCGATCTTGGAGTCTTGGCTCGATGATTTTTGGAGGGTCGAACATTGAAAACCCTTTTGGGGTTTTAGAGTGTGACAACTCTGATACCCCAACTGGTGTTTTGAGATATTCGTTGGTCCGAGGATTAGGATGTCAAAGATCCCTTCTTTTTAGGGGGTTTCAGGGTTTGACAACCTCATCGCCCTAAAATTATGGTAAAAAATATACAAGTTATCTTTCTCAGAGGTAAAATTATTCGGGCCCTTGGGCTCTGAAGTCTAAAGACCAAGGATTTTTGGTAGTGAAAACTAAAAATAAGACAACCCTAAAAGACTATCTAACAAGACATAAATCCTAAGATAAGAAGATAAACAAATAGAACCCTAGGAAACCCTAAAGCCCTAAACCAAACTAGGAAACAAAGGACTAGACAAAGAAAACAAAAATAAACAAGGAAAACCTAAGAGTGAAAAAAAACTAGGGTGAAAAAGACAATCCCTACCTCGAGGGGATGAAAAAAATTAAGATTCTACAATGTAAATAGTGCTAAAATGACGTGGAAGACCAACAATTGCAAATCGAAAGTCAAAAGGATGTCCTAAAATAGGTTGGTTTCCAAAAGCTAAAAGTCAGAAGCATGAAAAATATCAAAAGCTCTAAGTCATAGAGTGAAAAAACTAAGTCCCACTTTTCCTTTATATAGCCACCCTTTCAGGATGACATCATCCTTGGAGTGTTGGATGCTTCAGAGATGTCGGGCTTTCAAAGTGAGAGACCTTGAAATCCCACATCCCCAAGATGGTATTCCTTAGGCATTGGAGGTAGGATTTTGGAGGTTTCAAAGGTATCGGAGTTAAGATAGCCCCGACACTCTGAAAGTTTAAAAATGCAAAGGAAAAAGAAACTAACTCATAAACACACCAAACAAAAGCAAAACAAAAAGAAAAGGGGAAGGAGAAAGGGAGAGGGAAAACACTAAGAGGTGACTTAACTGACATCCAACTATCAAGATCACATAAGCCCGCAATCTAACTCACCAGATGCCTAACCAAATTGACCATAAGGGTCCTAGACTCATGAAACTAAAAGAAGAAAAAGGGGGTCCCCATTAGGCCAATGACCAAAATGGGGTGTGAGTTATAGAACCACAATAGGTTCTATAAAGTATTAGGTGATTATGACCTATCTGGTGAAGGGGATTCCATTGGCTACTTAGATGATGATGCAAAACAATCTCTAGGTGTGGGTAATGGGATTTGAGGAGGTGGTTGTGGAACATTAGAGACATGATGAGAAGAAACAATTGGTTGCTCAAAACAACGTAGGGAAGATTGAACTAGACTGAGGTGGGGAGGTTTCCCCAATAGGAGACCCTATGGAAGAGGATGATTATTTAGACTCCACATCAACAGGCACTAGCCTCGGCTCTTGAGTCTTTAAAGTTATCATGTAAGGAAGATGCATATTATCAACATCATTATATAAAGTAGCAAGCATCTTCATTTTAAATTCTATAGATGGTGCCATTTTGTAATAATGGGAGTAATTACCTTCATTTTTCTTTCTTTTTTCTCAGCTTTGTTGGATCTTGTACCACCTTTCTCTCATCTTCAAAACCTATTCATAATCTTTTGTATTCCTAATCCAATCCTAAAGCTCATTCTCTTTATGTGGAGGGGTGTTAGTATAGATATTCTTTATGAATCTCTTTGAGTTCATAAGAATTCATTGGGTAAGAAATACTTATCTAGTTCACTTGGTATTACTTCAAATCCTTTTCTACCCAAGAAATGGAAGAGACCTTGAATGACTACTTGAGGAGGGAAAAAATATCCCTTTTTATGAGCTCCTACAACAACAATTTCTACTAACACCAATTGATACATAATTTCAAGAAAAATAATTCTATTTTGCACAGTAGTGGGTAAGGTCCTTGGTGCCATGGTACTTGTGAAAACCCTTAACTATATTATCCCAATAATATAGCCATGAACCCCAATATTGGTCCACTTTAGAATTAGGATCTAAATCCATTGGCCTTAAATTATTTTTGGCTCTATCTAACAACCCCCACGAGATAATTCCATTTAGGTATCTCATCAATCTTGTCACAAAATGATTCTTAAATAAGACATAAGAGGATCTACTCTATATGTGGGTATGTGCAGGATCATGGTGGGCCTAACTACACCCTTAAGTGGCAATGAAATTTTAGAAAAATAGAGTTAGGCAACTTGACGTAAAAATCTGAACAAGTAATCGATCTTATATAAAAAAATATGTAAGAATAGAATCTATATAAAATTGAATTTAGTTTCTAATCTACTAGATATGTTTTAAAAACAAATTAATCTATTTGGTGAAAATTTGTAATCTCAATGCAGTAGTACAAAAGTTTCAGGAAAAAGACAAGAAGTAGATGTATGTCTAACCACCTTAACCATAATCAAATGATAATATTTTTTACAAGATTCTATATGTAAGTAGAAGAATCATGTCAAGATGTGACACATATTATTTTGTAATTTTTTTCTAAGTAAATAATTAATTATTATGTTTTCACTACAAATTTTTCAGAATATAAAAAAACTTGTATGTATGACCACCATAACTTAGTCAAAACTTCATAAAATTCATTTTTGTATAGTATGTAAAGTATAGAATTCAATGCAATTTTCAGATTTAAAAAATGTTGAACCATTTGAAAATTATAGATGTTTTTTAATCAATCTATCAATCAAGACTTTAGATGTAATTCAATTAGAAAATCAACAATAATTATTTATTAAACTCAAAATTAGACAACATTTATATTTTTAAAAAGCTAAGAATCCCCTTAAGAAACCCTTTTTCTTTCATCAACTTTGATTAAAAAAGTCATTAGCTACATGGTTGAAGTTTGTAGATATAAGGAAATCTCAAAAACAAGTTTTTTAGGTTGACATTCCAATTTTGGCAATCCCAAGCCAAACCCCATAGCAATCCCGAGGCAATTCACAAGGGTACAAATTTGTGTTAGAGGTATTAGATGTCGAAAACATATCCAATATCTGATATTGATCAGATATCGGATACGTATCCAATATACGATATAGATCAAATATCATATACATATTCAATATTTGATGTGTTTAGTATATTTTATCCTATCTAATATCGATATCCTACTATACAATATAACTACAATACTACAAAATATATAACATAATGTATTATAGTATATATTATAAAGAAGGTTGCTAAAGGCCCTACTACTAAAGGGAAGGGTACGATGAAAAATGTGGTTTCTTCCACTTCTATTTATGTTGTTGATACAAAGGATACTTGAATAATCCCCCCCCCTCTCCGGAGTCCCAAATAAAAGGGAAGGTTAAAGGTAAAAATGTTGTGAAGAGTCTTGACATTGTCGTGCATCTCCCTCCTAGCCCTGGTCATCATATTTCTACCCCTTCCCCTACTTGCAGCAAGCATTTTTCAAGGAAGTAGGTGTGGCTAGAGATAAATCCTTGGAGAACCTTAATGTTTATATCCTTGGTGTTGAGCATGAGCAGTTGTTGGATGTCCTTGGGATGGCCATAGAGAATGCTTTATATTCCTATAGTATGTTCAAATGGGTCTTTCACGAGCTTAAGGGATTGCAAGTAAAATAGAGAGAAATGGGTAGTAAGATGGAAGTGATGGACTCTTTAGTGCAAGGCAAGAATATTGAGGAGGATCCTTTTACAATAGGCCAACAAGCTATCTTTTCTCAGTGGATAGAGGCTGAAAATAATTTGGTTATTGATTACCTCAAAATAACCTTAGAGGTCATTAAGAAGCTTAAGGAAAATTATGGGGCTAGGTTTGCTAAGAATGAGGATGCCAAGAACATCCAAGTTTCTCTCAAGACTATCATGAAACATAGCCACATCATTATAAAGAATATAGCTGAAACTATGAAGCTTATGGTGGACAACCCAAACAAGGTGTAGTAGGAGAAGATGGCTGTGGAATTGGATGTTGACAATGAGAAAGGCCAGGGGGACTCTAGGCCCAGTAAGAGGACCAAGGAGAATCTTAAGAAAAAAAATCCTAGATCCTCTCTCTTGATATGCAGGATCTGAAGAAAGTGGCTCTGAACATGAGCCAATTAGAAGCTAAGGTGGAATAAACCCTCAAGAAATTGCCTTAGTTGACGCCCCTCTTCTTAAGTCTTGTGGTTTTTTTGTTGTCTCTATTATTTTTTTTGTTCTTTGGTTGTTGTTATCTTTGTGTGTCTATTTTATGCAACCTTTTTGTCTAAGGTTATTTTCTGGTGCATTAATGGTTTATTTGATTATGTAAGAATATTTTGTAAAAAGGGTTTCGAGTCCCTTCAAAACCTATTTTTTCCATAATCAAAAGCTAAATTTCTAAATTACTATTATGTGTATGATGTCATATATATATTTTTAATATAGAAATATTATGTTAAATATTCTATATTCCCTTCTCTCCATATTCTATTCTCCCCTTCTCCCTCACCATCTCCACTCTCTCTCTCTCTCTCTCTCTCTCTCTCTCTCTATATATATATATATATATATATATATATATCACTCTCCATATCCCTATCTCTCCATGTCTCACTCTCTCCCTATCCTCCATCTCTCTCCTTCTCTATCTCTCTCCATCTCCCTATCTCATTCTCTTTATATCCCCCTATCTCATTCTCTTCATAAAACACATTTTATATTAGCCTAAATTTGAGAGCCTCCAAACTCCTCTACCTCTTGCAATGGGGTATTGAAATCCCCTATAATAATCAATTCTCATTTGAGAATTGAAATCTAAACTTGGCCAAATCCTTCCAAAATTTTCTCCTAGAAACCTTATTATTGGGTGCATATATATTAGATAAATCCAACAAAAACCATCCCTAACATGTCTAAATCTGGTAGCAATGTGATTAACATCTTCCCATAAATTTACTCCAGAAATTTAATTTTGGTCCAAAAGGTGGCAATTCCACTAGAAGCTTCTCAGAGATATTGCAATATACCCCACCATTCTTAAAGACTTTCAACTTGGAAACTCTATCTTTCAAAATCTTTATTTCTTGAATAATCATAATATCAAGCTTATAATCTCTAACAAAATTAGATAAAATATATTTCTTATGAGAGCTATTTAACCCTTTGATATTCCAAGACATACCCTTCATTTATTGAGAGGAGTGCTACTTAAGAAAATCCTAGGGATAGTATTCTAAACCCTGTCTACTATATTCTAAAATCTTTCTTGTTCCCTATGCCACTTGGTAGGTTTCCTACCAAAGATTTTGGTAACCCCACAATTTTATCTATAGTTATGTTCCTAGTGGAAACCCCCATAGAGGGAGCCTTTTTACTTCCCTTCTTCTTCATAACTTGGAAAAAAGGAAGCTCATCATCCACATCTATTTCCTCCTATCTTAAATTATCTTTGTCTAGATCTAACTCTCGGTCAGTAAAGACCTTTTGTAATGAAACTGGGAGTAGGTTCATATTAAGTACATTCTCATTACATACGACCAAAATATTAGGCTCCACAATCTCAATCTCATCCCCCAAATTCTAAAAGGTGGACACAACAACATGAGGGGAGCACTGATCAAAATTGACCATTTGTGTTGAAGGAAACCCAATCTCCTTGTTGCTTCCAACAACAAGTCTGTCGACTTCAAGTGAATGGGACTCAATATGCTCAACATCCTTAACAACTTCGTAGACAAGAACATGAACACCATATCCATTATCATTTTGAACCACAAGGTCATGTTGCCTAGCATTAGGACAACATTATTCAGAAAGTGGCTTATATCCCTCCATTTCTAGCAGCTTGGATTTCACTTGGACATCATCGCCCCCTCCTTAAATTTGACTGACCACACTTTGGTAGTCATTTCAACCTTCTTGTCAACTTACTTTTGGATTTTAAAGATAAATTTCCTCATCCAATGACCCGATTTCTTGTGTTGGAAGTACACAAAGGGAATAGATTCAAACTTAATAGGTTGAGCCTATGATCCCAACTTAGATAAGATGCCAATAGAAGAGGGAAGGTCCATAGATCATATAATGCCAACATAGATTAGAAGTGAACACCAACCTCTTCCTAGTCGTCATCATAGGATTGATGAAAATGAGCTCCCCAAAGGAAATAACAATGCCTCTAAAGATTTCTTCATTCGAAAACTCCAGAGGAAATCCTAGAAGGTAAACCCATAAAATTGCCTCAAAATAAGAGTCAGAAAGATCCAAGTTCGGTGACCATTTCTTCAAGGCCAAATAGGATTTACTAATAACCCAAGGACCCCTGCCTAAAAGAGAATTTTTTTTATCTTCATAAGAAAAGACAAAGGAGAAGAAGCCTTTGGGAAGAGTTGAAACTTCAACTACACCTTTAAGTTGGAATTTACGCCAGACAAAAGATCTCAATGTCTCTATATTAGGTCTTGGGCCCATAACCTTACCCACTAATGAGAAAGCCATTAAGGAAATATTATGATCTATCACAAAACTCGGAACAGATATAAAAAACTTACCACTCTTAAGATCCGAGATATTATCCACTGGCGTTAGAGAATATTTTCTAGAAGGTTTAACCCTAAAGAGTTGCTCAAGATTTTTGAAATTCCATCACAATCCCCTGTGGCCCCCCTCCCTTGTGGGGTGCACCTTTCAAACCCCCAAGGTGTCATCATTGTCGTTTGAACACCTTGAATCTGAATTTAAACCACCATTTGATTTTGTATGCACATTTTCCAATTGGGAATTGCTAGAACACAAGATTCCCCTCAGATCCACCTAATCTTCCAAGTTATCGTTGGCTTTCCCTTCATCGTAAGGGTGCAATATTTGACCCTCGCTAGAACCATCAACCAATATCCCTAAAAGAATGCCTTCTCCTCCTAATACCACTATAGAGGCACACCCAAAACCCCTAATCTTTGACCCTACCTGTTCAAACCCTCGTGCTTTGCCACTCTCCGCAAATGATTAGTGTTAATTCTAATACACTATTTTGATTCTTTTTAGTTTCTTCAATCAAAGTATTATTGTAATAAATTCTATTTAGAATGCTAGGATTTCAGATGATGAACTCATGTTAAAAAAATCCTTTAATACAAGAACATAACTACTTGTTACCCAAATGTGTACCAAACTAGTTCGCCACAACTAGTAGAAAGGAGTAACATTTGAAAGTTTTAAATTTTAAGCATTTGAACTTTTGGGTTAAATCTTAAGCATTTGAACTTTTGGGTTAAATCTTTGTCATGTAGGATTGATCTCAAATACCATGTGAATGATTGTGGACAAGGGATGTGGAATCTAAAGATTAGAGATAAATACATGAAAAACTTAGGTTAATAAATGACATGAATGTGCAAACAAATATACATTGAACAAGGATAAAAATAAATGTGCAGAGAGAATGCATGCCTTCAAGTAGTCTTATCCAAGCGGCTCTATTAATAAATGAGGTGGCATCTCCCTTAAGATCCAAATGGGAGAATAGAATAATATGGAAGGTCCAAATTATCTTTCACAAGATGGTTCAAGATGTAGCTTTCCCCTATGAGAACACCTTTCCCCTTTATCAAAATTTGTCTATGCCCTATAGGTCAAGGATGAAGGGTGAGCTTGTCTGCCAACCCAAGAAAAATTTTTCAAAGGTCTCCTAGTTCGATGTGCTCAAAGGGCTTGAGGTCCCCTGGGAACACCGCCTTTCAATATTCCGCTATACTCTGAATAATGAGAGCATAGGAGGAGGGGTTTTGTTCTCGCTTCAAACACATGCAAGAAAGAATAAATAAAAATGTTTAAACATTTAAAAAAATCAAACAAAACACAATTTCTACATTTCACTATATAATTCTATCAAGACAAATTGTTAAAATAAATTAAAATAAAATAAAAATTGAATAAATATATAAATTTGACCATTAAAAATGAACTTATCTTACTAAAATATGCCCAATAACATAACGTCCCGATACTATTACTTAGCTTATTTTTGCTAGCAACAAGTGCTCATTTTTTGTGGCACAATTTGTGGAGCTCGTGGCCCCATGGATGATAATGTTTGATGCTTAATTTTAAGTAGAGCTTTAAATATTATTTTTAAATAATTTTTTTAGTTATTTTTGTTGTAAATAAATCTGAAAAGTAAATTGTAGGCAAATAAAAAGGGGATAAAAGTGTCACTTTTATTCAATTAGCAGCTTATTTCTAGCCCCCCTTTTTTCCCATAGCTTATTTTCATTTGTTAAAAAATAATTGCTCCGCCACAATTTTTATTTTACATGAAAACACTATACTCTTTAAATTTAAGCAGAAAATTGATTTAAGCGACAACATAAAGACATAATATAAATGTCCAAACTCTCTTTATTAACAACCATAAATGGTCACTACCATGATCATGACTGGCCATAAATCACCATGACTATCACAATTAAAACCCATACAAAAAGTTTGATGGGCACAAATTGTCAAACTTGTAGTGCATTGTATACAGTACACAAGACAAAATTTATTTTGTTTATATATGCATTCAAGTTGAAGGACGATAAGTAGCCGTTGACTGCCTTTGTTTTGTTTAGATAAATGACAGTCAACGTACAAGACTCTCCATAAATTTTTCTCTGCTGTTTCCTAATAGTAATTATAGATATTTTTTAGCCAGCTCTGCAGGTTGTTTACATTAAAATTTGATTGTATATTTGTTTGAATCAGAGAACATATATGGAATTTTGAATCAGAGAACATATATGGAATCACTAATACAGATTTTTTCTGTATATTAGGCCATTTAAATTTTGTTTTATAAAGGATTTTTTCCATAATCAAAAGCTAAATTTCTAAATTACTATTATGTGTATGATGTTATATATATATATATGTTTTAATATAGAAATCTTATGTTAAATATTCTATATTCCCTTATCTCCATATTCTTCTCTCTCTCTCTCTCTCTCTCTCTATATATATATATATATATATATATATATATATATATATATATATATATATATATATATATATATATATATATATATATATATATATATATATATATATATATATATATATATATATATATATATATATATATATCACTCTCCATATCCCTATCTCTCTCTCTCCTCCATCTCTCTCCATCTCCCTATCTCATTCTCTTTATATCCCCCCTCTCTCCCTCTTCTGTATCCTATTATCCCTCTTCCTCTCTCCCTCCCTATCCCCCCATCTCTCTTTCTCCCTCTCTACCCCTCCTCTCCCTCTCTCTATCCTATTATATCCTTCTCTCTCTCTCTCTCTCTCTCTCTCACACACACACACACACACACACACACACACACACACCATATCATTATCTATCTCATCTTAGTGAAACATACAAAACTATAACATCATCATTGATCCTAGCATGAATATGTAAACATATTTTAAATATAAGAAGGAAGCAACACAATCAATAATCATATCAATGGTGATATATCATCATGACATACTAACATAGTATCAAAGTATCATCCAAAACATAATGAAATTCTGGCACATGCATAGTAAGGTCCTAAAAATGTTAGGCTACATAAACTGAAATAATAACATATGGGGTGGGTATTACACAAATAGTCTGCAACATACCCATCCTTTTGAATTTGATCCTGGATATCCTTCAAATCCAATTGAATAGAGGCCTTGGAAGAAAAAAATGTTACCAACATTATCTCTATTCCACTTTCTGATGTTGACCACATCCTAAGATTCATGGCCACCCAAAACATATCAATTTCATTCACATTTATACTTCACCACTCTTTTATTTTAGAGAATAGTTGAGGATGGAGAACCCACATTCTCTCAAATTTAAACAAAGATTTTCTCTTCCTAAAAATAGGCTCCACCAAAATAGGGTAATGATCGGACCCAATTCTAGAGAGAGCATTTAAAAAATAGAAGTAATGATAGAACCAATAATTTGAGATAAGAGCCTGGTCCAATCTGACCTGAATAAGATCCTTTCTGAAGTATCTATTCATCCAAGTGTAAGAAGCTCCCTTTAAGTTCAGGTCATGAAGCACTTGATTGTTGATGAAGCCCATAAAACACATTTTCTATTAGCCTAAATTTGAGAGCCTCCAAACTCCTATACCTCCTGCAATGGGGTATTGAAATCCCTTATAATAATCAATTCTTATTTGAGAATTGAAATCTAAACTTGGCCAAATCCTTCCAAAATTTTCTCCTAGAAACCTTATTATTAGGTGCATATATGTTAGATAAAATCCAACAAAAACCATCCCTAACATGTCTAAATCTGGCAGCAATGTGATTAACATCTTCCCATAAATTTACTCCAGAAATGTAATTGTGGTCCAAAAGGTGGAAATTCCACTAGAAGCTTCTTAGAGATATTGTAGTAGACCCCACCATTCTTAAAGACTTTCAACTTGGAAACTCTATCTTTCAACATCTTTATTTCTTGAATAACCATAATATCAAGCTTATAATCTCTGACAAAATTAGATAAAGTATCTTTCTTATGAGAGCTATTTAACCCTTTGATATTCCAAGACATACCCTTCATTTATTGATAGGAGTGCTACTCAAGAAAATCCTAGGGATAGTATTCTAAACCCCATATACTATATTGTAAAATCTTTCTTGTTCCCTATGCCACTTGGTAGGTTTCCTACCAAAGATTTTGGTAACCCCACAATTTTCTCTATAGTTATGTTCCTAATGGAAACCCCCATAGAGGGAGCCTTTTTACTTCCCTTCTTCTTCACAACCTAGAAAAAAATAAGCTCATCATCCACATCTATTTCCTCCTATCTTAAATTATCTTTTTCTAGATGATCTAAGTCCCGATCAGTAAAGACCTTTTGTAATGAAACTGGGAGTAGGCTCATATTAAGTACATTCTCATTACATACGACCAAAATATTAGGCTCCACAGTCTCAATCTCATCCCCCAAATTCTAAAAGGTGGACACAACAACATGAGGGGAGCATTGATCAAAATTGGCCATTTGTGTTGAAGGAAACCCAACCTCCTTGTTGCTTCCAACAACAAGTCTGTCAAGTTCAAGTGAATGGGACTCAATATGCTCAACATCCTTAACAAATTCCTACACAAGAACATGAACACCATATCCCTTATCATTTTGAACCACAAGATCATGTTTCCTAGCATTAAGACAACGTTCTTTGGAAAGTGGCTTAGATCCCTCTATTTCTAGCAACTTGAATTTCACTTGGACATCATTGGCCCCCTCCTTAAATTTGACTGACCACACTTTGGTAGTCATTTCAACCTTCTTGTCAACTTACTTTTGGATTTTAAAGAGAAATTTCCTCACCAAATGACTCGATTTCTTGTAGTGGAAGTACACAAAGGGAATAGATTCAAACTTAATAGGTTGAGCCTATGATCCCAACTTAGATAAGATGCCAATAGAAGAGGGAAGATCCATAGATCAGATAATGCCAACACAGATTCTAGCAAAAACCAACCTCTTCCTAGTCATCATCATAGGATCGATGAAAATGAGCTCCCCAAAGGAAATAACAATGCCTCTAAAGATGTCTTCATTCCAAAACTCCAGAAGAAATCCTAGAAGGTAAACCCACAGGAATTGCCTCAAAATAAGAGTCAAAAAGATCCAAGTTTGGTGACCATTTCTTCAAGGCCAAATAGAATTTACTAATAACCCAAGGACCCCTGCCTAAAAGAGAAAAACTATCATCTTCAAAAGAAAAGACAAAGGAGAAGAAGCCTTTGGGAAGAGTTGAAACTTCAACTTGACCTTTAAGTTGGCATTTACGCCAGACAAAAGATCTCAATGTCTCTATATTAGGTATTGGGCCCATAACCTTACCCACTAATGAGAAAGCCATTAAGGAAATATTATGATCTATCACAAAACTCAGAACAGATATAAAAAACTTACCACTCTTAAGATCTGAGATATTATCCACTGGCGTCAGAGAATATTTGCCAGAAGCTTTGACCCTAAAGAGTTGCCTAGGATTTTTGAAATTCCATCACAATCCCCTTTGGCCCCCCTCCCTCGCGGGGTGTGCCTTTCCAACCCCTAAGGTGCCATCATTGTTGTTTGGATACCTTGAATCTAAATTTGACCCATCATTTGATTTTGTATGCACATTTCCCAATTGGGAATCGCTAGAACACAAGATTCCCCTCAGATCCACCTGATCTTCCAAGCTATCATTGGCTTTCCCTTCATCATTAGGGTGCAATATTTGACTCGTGCTAGAACCATCAACCAATATCCTTGAAAGAATGCCTTCTCCTCCTAATACCATTGTAGAGGCACACCTAAAACCCCTAATCTTAGACCCTACCTATTCAAACCCTTGTATTCTGCCACTCTCCGCAAATGATCTAGTGTTAATTCTAATGCACTATTTTGATTCTTTTTAGTGCTTCAATCAAAGTATTATTGTAATAAATTCTATTTAGAATGCTAGGATTTTAGATGATGAACTCATGTTAAAAAAATCCTTTAATACAAGGACATAACTACTTGTTACACAAATGTGTACCAAACTAGTTTGTCACAACTAGTAGAGAAGAGTAACAATTGACAATTTTGATTTTTAAGCATTTGAACTTTTGGGTTAAATCTTTGTCATGTAGGATTGATCTCAAATACCATGTGAATGATTGTGGACAAGGGATGTGGAATCTAAAGATTAGAGATAAATACATGAAAAACTTAGGTCAATAAATGACATGAATGTGCAAACAAATATACATTGAACAAGGATAAAAATAAATGTGCACAGAGAGTGCATGCCTTCAAGTAGTCTTATCCAAGCGGCTCTATTCATAAATGAGGTGGCATCTCCCATAAGATCCAAATGGGGGAATAGAATAATATGGAAGGTCCAAATTATCTTTCACAAGATGGTTCAAGAGGTACCTTCCCCCTATGAGAACACCTTTCCCCTTTATCAAAATTTGTCTACACCCTATAGGTCAAGGATGAAGGGTGAGGTCCTCTGCCAACCCAAGCAAAACTTTTCGGAGGTCTCCTAGTTTGGTGTGCTCAAAGGGCTCGAGGTCCCCTAGGAACACCGCCTTTCAATATTCCACTATACTCTGAATAATGAGAGCATAGGAGGGGGGGTTTTGTTCTTGCTTCAAACACATGCAAGAAAGAATAAATAAAAATATTTAAACATTTTTAAAAATCAAACAAAACACAATTTCTACATTTCACTATATAATTCTATCAAGACAATTTGTTAAAATAAATTAAGACAAAATAAAAATTGAATAAATATATAAATTTGACCATTAAAAATGAACTTATCTTACTAAAATATGTCCAATAACTTAACATCCTCATGTTGTTGCTTAGCTTATTTTTGCTAGCAATAATTGCTCTTTTTTGTGGCACAATTTGCGGAGCTAGTGGCCCCATGGATGGTAATGTTTGCTGCTTAATTTTAAGCAGAGTTTTAAATATTATTTTTAAATAACTTTTTTAGTTATTTTTGTTGTAAATAAATCTGAAAACTAAATTGTAAGCAAATAAAAAAGGGATTAAAAAAAATGGTGAAGACACGTGTCACTTTTTTCAATAAGCAGCTTATTTCTAGCCCCCCTCTTCTCCCATAGCTTATTTTCATTTGTTAAAAAATAATTGCTTCACAAAAATAGAAAAAGATTTTAAATTTTCCTTTTGCCACAATTTTTATTTTACATAAGAACAATATACTTCTTAAATTTAAGCAGAAAATAAATTTAAACGACAGCATAAAGACATAATATAAATGTCCAAACTCTCTTTATTAACAACCATAAATGGTCACTACCATGATCATGACTGGCCATAAATCACCATGACTATCACAATTAAAACCCATACAAAAAGTTTGATGGGCACAAATTGTCAAACTTGTAGTGCATTGTATACAGTACACAAGACAAAATTTATTTTGTTTATATATGCATTCAAGTTGAAGGACGATAAGTAGCCGTTGACTGCCTTTGTTTTGTTTAGATAAATGACAGTCAACGTACAAGACTCTCCATAAATTTTTCTCTGCTGTTTCCTAATAGTAATTATAGATATTTTTTAGCCAGCTCTGCAGGTTGTTTACATTAAAATTTGATTGTATATTTGTTTGAATCAGAGAACATATATGGAATTTTGAATCAGAGAACATATATGGAATCACTAATACAGATTTTTTCTGTATATTAGGCCATTTAAATTTTGTTTTATAAAGGATTTTTTTTGTTATATGAGCTTATTTTGAAAGTTTTTGATTAAGAACAAAAAGGTTAGAAATATCTATTTTGTCAATATTTGTTATAGGATGAGTATGTGAGTTTATATTGATACTTCTTAGACTAAAAAGTAAAAGATTAAGAGATACCTGATATACATGTTTATGTTGATACTTTATTGACTAAAGAACAAATGATTAAGAGATACTCATTTCGTCAGAATTTATTTACTAGTTATATAGGTATAGAGTTTATGTTGTATCTCTTCTTAGAACAAAAGAGTAAGGGATACCCACTTTGTCAAAATTGATGACTATTTATAGACATACGAATTTATGTTGATGTTTCTTTTTAGAACAAAAGATTAAGAGATACCCACTTTGTCAAAATTTGTTATTCAATATATGTTGATGCCTTTTCTACTTAGAACAAAAGATTAAGAAATACCCATTCCATCAAAATTGTGCTCCAACACCCAAATCACTACATATATTCTTCCTATATTTTAAATTAATATTATCAATTGAATCCACCCCACTTGAACTAATACCTATTGTTTTGCCTATCGTGTTGCATGCTTACTTTTGGGTTAATTTGATTGTATGTTTGTTTGATCAGAGAACATATATAGATTCACCAATACAGATTTGTTCAGTATATCTAGTTGTCTAAATTTTTGTGGTGAAGGATTTTATATCATTTGTAGGATTATTTTGTTATCTCACATGAAAATATAAGCTTATGTTGATACTTCTTTGATTAAGAACAAAAGATTAAGAGATACCCATTTTGTAAAGATTTGTTAATCGACATGGGTATAGAAGTTTATGTCGTTATCTCTTCAACAAAGAGCAAAAGATCAAGAGCTACCTATTTTGTCAAAATTTGTTTTCTGATATGGGTGTACGAGTTTATGTTGATACCTCTTCCACTAAGGGCAAAAGATAAAGAGATACCCAATTTGTCAAAATATGTTATCCTATACGAATATACGAGTTTATGTTGATACCTCTTCGACTAAGAACAAAAACTCAAGAAATACCCATTTCATCAAAATTTGTTATTGAATATAGATAAGAGTTTAAATTGACACTTCATACCTATTTTGTCAAAAACATTATGAAAAATTTGATAAACACCCAAATCAACATATAATATTCTCTCCATATTTTAAATTAAAATTATCATTCAAAACCATCCCTTTGACCTAATACCAATCTATAATAGAAGACAGAACATCTTGTTATGCTTCCCTACATCTGATACAAGGAACCTTTCTATAATGAGGAGACATGGCAGAGGGTCATATGACGATTCAATTGTAAATGGCAGAGGTTCCTTGATCTCACATTAAATGAGTCACCAACCATTTCTGGTTGTTGGAGGAATTAAAAATATCTCTGAATACTCATCATATTATTCCTGGGCCCTCATTGTTCTCTGCCACCTTTCTCAAATGCTGGCAAGACTCTGAATAAGTGGGTAGAAACGTAGCACAAAGGGAACACTTCACACTTTGTTTAACTGCAAAGGATGGCTCTTAGTTGTCATCTGTGAGACCATACATTTTTTAATGCATTTGCTGGCCGTTCAGGAAATCAAACAAATATTTTCTTCTGATCGTAATCAGCTTTTTCTGGCCTTATGTGATTCCTTCTTCAACCAGTCTTTCCTTTGAATTAGGTTGAGTAGACTGTACAACAAATCTCACATGCATAATTTCATTGGTATTAGATAATTCTGTGTCTCTTGATTTGCCTGCAACAAAATCAAAATATAAATTTTATGTTGTTTGTAGTTTGATTCCTAACATAAAAAGTTCTGATTTGATCTTTGATATAGCTGGTAGGAGAATTGTTTCTAGGAGGTTCTGATTTGTATATGTTCATGTTTGTTTTGTTTTAAGTTGGTGCATTTGTCTTCATAGTTTTTGTTGTAGTTTTAACCTTGTTTACTATTGAAATGTGTGAAGCAAAGGATAGTATTTTTTAGGTGAATTGTCATAGATTTGAAAGACAACCTTTATGAATGTTTTCTTCAATTAAGAAACGTTTTTCTTAAAAAAAAAATGTTGGTTCAATTTATTTTAATAGATATGAGAAAGAAGAGGGAAAGAGGGAAGGATGGAGAGGGATTTTTATATTGGAAAAGTATAATTGATTGTTAATGTGTCTATGAATGTATTCATTATATTTGTTGAGGAATCTAATTTATCAATATTATAATTATTTATTATAGAAGTTCATTAACAAAAATCATATGGTGCGTACTAATTTGTTATGTTTAAATTAGTGAAGTCAAACTATTCATTGCCAAATGTCATTAGCTTGTGAAATCAAAGTTGTGTCATATTTTTCAACTCTTTAAATATATTATCTATCAATGATGGCATGTTCTAATTCAATTTGTTTAGGCATATTGACAACATGTCAATTTCTCCACTTTTAGGTTGAGTTGTTTTAGCCTTGACAATTAATTGTATATCAATTAATATGAGCAATCAATCATGACCTTTTAATGAATTTCAAATGATTTATTTGGTCAAATATAATAATAATAATAATGGTTCATTCATCATCTAAGAAACTATTTATAAAAAAATGATTGATTCACCAAAAAATAATGATTTTATCTTAAGAGGTCATATGGACCATTAATCTGACCTTATTATTATATGTTCTAAGTTGAAGGTATGGTAGGTGGTAAGTTTAATCATATGCATCTAGTTACATTGACGAAAGATAGTACCCTACATATTCCCTCTTACTCATTTTTTTATTGACTGTTAACTACATGAAAATCAATATGGACCATTAAATCTAGTCACTATTTAACATGTCAAGTAGTAAGACCAAAATCAAATATGTGGCCTTCCCATATAGATACTTAACCTAACTTGATTTGTCTTAAACTTGCTAGTAAAAAATCAAGTGGGTTGCTCATATTGATCAAAATTATTAGGTACATATAAACTATTTTCATGTATCATCTAATTCAACAAAATAATAGTGGGCTTGTTCAATCTACTTAGTGAAAGATTAATTTAAGTATTGTCTTAAGTTTAACTTATGTTTTTGATAGATGTTCTCAATTATTGTTCACTTAGATGAAACAATAAAAGGTAGAAGCACCTAATTTTTTATTACCTTTCTTTACCCTTAGCCATTGATTGTGTGTAAATAAAAATGACCAATGATCAAAGTTATGTTTTAAAGATTATACACAAAATGACACATGTTAAATATTCAAAGAAAAGAGCGGTGAAATAACTAATGAAGGCTACCATCAATAAATGTTTGTTTGAATTCTCATATTACAAGATAAAAATAACAAGTTATGTTAATGACAACTATCATTTTTATCATATTAATTTCCTATAAAATTAAGGCTTTTTGAAGCTAAATTCTCAAGTAAGAGTGTCTAGAACATTCTATAATTCTATTCTTACATAAGTTGAAATTTTTATCACTAAAAAGATTAGTGGAAAACTATGATGGGAAATCTTTTTGACTTAAAATTTCCTTATGCAAAATTAAAAGGGTTATGCTTTTTTTTAGTTATTATAATTCTATCAAAACTAAAATCTTAATATTATTGTGTTATTTTCAAATATTTTATCAATTTAAAAGTATAAAATTCTCATAAATCTTATATCTCATTATCATTTCTTAATTCTAGAAAAATAGAGTAAGTCACTAGTAAATGAGATTATACATTAGACATCTTTTAAGATAATTAAAGTGACATCAAATATATAGATTGGCTTAGATTCCAATGAGAATTATTCAACATTGTCTTGAAGGAGACTTCATCACATCTTGTAGGTAGTGTTTAGGTCATTAACCTAGCAAAGTGGTGTAGTACCTAACTACTTTCATGCACCAAATATTGTTAAATATCTATATGTAAAGTGCAATGATATAAGATGTTTTATGAAGGATGAATAAAAATATATATTTTTCATTCTTATTAAGGAAAATAATGGTTCTCTGATTAATTCTTGAAGCTAGAATATAATTAAACTTAAAGAGATTATCTTCTCTATACCAATTGAAGTAAGAATATTTAAACTGGGTAATAATATTCAAAGAGAAAAATTGTCATTTTACAATATCAAGACTAAGCCAAAGGTTAATATAGTTATTCTCAATTAGAATTCAAAGAACCAATACAATTTTATATCATATTTCTAATATATATGAATCAATACTATTATCAAATCAAAGGAAAAGATATTATAAACTAGTTATACCCAATATCAATCACCTTTATTGTGGATAGTCAAAATCCACATAAAACATAATGTTTGGTTATAAAGAATTCTTAGCTCATTAGATTCGTACTACTATGGTGGAAATCAAGAAGAAAAAAATTATAATTTAGAGAACTTAAAGAGACAATTTATGTTTTGTGCTACATCTTGTCAAAATTTTATCATATGAGACTTTACTAGAAACTAAAAATCAATACACATCTTAGGATTTGGATCTAGAGGTCAAATCAAGCCTATGCAAGTGAACATTTATAGGAGTACTTGGATAAGATCAATACAACATATATTATGATAAATAAGGTATTGACGAAGACTTCAGATATTAAAGATAAGTAGAGTTGGACCCTTAAATGTAGATCAAATAAACTAGATTTATTTCAATAATAAGTATACTAAGTTTGATGGTCTAATATACACAATTTATAATAGGTGAAGTGACTCCACCTCTCTTGAAAATATAACTAACTAAAGAATTGGTTAGGTCTCCAAGGTCTTACAATTTGGGTCACAATTGTTTTAGACTAAGCAATTGGGCTATGGCCTATGTAGTTTTTTAATCAAAGAGGCATGTAAGTTTCATAAATGGATCTTCTACAATTTTAATATTTCTTAATCTTCTTGTTTCCTTTTTTGATATTTTTGTAATTTATTTTCTATTCTAAGATAATCTAGTAGATTTAAAAATAAAATCAAAATAAATTAGAATCAACAAGAAGTTATATAATTTTAAATTTAAATCATTTAGGTCTAGTGACTTTTCACTACCTTGATGGTGGATGAGTGACTCCATGTGATCAACAAGTCATCAACATAGAGAGACAAAAAAGTGAGGGTGTCATCATATTGCATAATGTATGTATTCAAATTAGAATGGTGTCAAGTTAAACTAAATATTATAAAGAAAGATTCTATCTTGGCATATCAAACCCAAGGAGAACACTTGAGGTCATAGAGACTTGTGAAGTTAACTCACAAGTGAGAGATCCTAAATAAATCCATTTTTCCAATCCATTTAGATTTCCTCTTGCAGGTCACCACAAAAAGGGCACTCTTCACATCCATCTAATGGACTTCCTAATGATGGGTTGTACTATAGAAAGGACAAGTTAGATGGAACTCATCTTAGCAACTAGTGCAAAAGTATTAGAGTAGTTGATCCTTAGATCATGGAAGAATATTTTTTCTACCAAGTGAGCCTTGTGCTTAACAATCAATCTTTCTCTTGCAAATTGTGTACAATAAATCCACTTGCATTGAAAAAAATTTCTTACCTTAGGAAGAGGGACTAAATATAATATGAGATTCCTTTGTAAGAAATTAAACTCTTTTTGCATTGTAGCATCCCACTTGGGAATACTTGAAACTTCTTAAAGAGACTGTGGATAAACCAATGAAGATATATAGATCATGCTAAAATGCGACCTTATCTATCTAGTATCTGATGTATGACCAACCTAGTCATCAGTTGAATCCATTTATTGTTGATCCCAAAGAGGTGTTGAGGCTAGAGATTCAAGATAAGAATCATCAACCTTTGAATGTTGAATAGGAGAGGAATGTGAATCTTCATCATCATTGATACCACTCGAAGTAGAGGAAGAAGACTTCTCATCAAAATTAGGAGGATTGAGATCCTCTAAAGAACTATCATCATCAATCAAAGTTTCCAATGTGATAGTGGGAATAGAAATGGTATGAGAAGAATTTGAAGAACTCTCCTCAAAACAAATACTCCTCCCAATGAAAAACTCTTGAGTGGTGGTATGGAGATAAAATGAATCTATAATAGATGGATTTTGTATATTTTTAAATTATGTTTTCCAAATTTTGGATTTTCATGTTGTTATGCTTGTAAAATTTCCCTAGTTTTTTATGTGATGTTGTGTGCATTAGTATCATAATACTATTAATTATTTTGATAAATTAAGATTATATAATTTTTAAAATTATTTTTAGGTTCATCAATAGTGAAATATGATTATGTAATTGAATCTTGATTAATGTCTTGTTTTTGAAGTATGAATTTATAGAATTAAAAAAATATGGCATGTACCTTATTTCTATTTGTTGGCATAACTGATGTAGTGATGGTAAGTGATTTCTAGTGTTTTCATGATAAAAATTTTATTGCATGATGATCAGTTATTGGGTTGTCATTGATGTCAAGTATTGACCTAGTGTTTCTAGTATGTTGCTTATGGTGATCAAGGTGTTGCGATGAGTTTTAGTTGTAGCAATTTTTATGAGAGACTTGGGGATGTCTCTGAATATTAAATGCATGACCCTTACTATTGATGTAGACTGGTAATCAAGTTATGATCAAATGAAGGTTATCAGTACAACTACTAGAATAGTTAGTGATAGGCGATAGGTGATTTGATTGATTTGTCAAATCTATGATGATTTTTGTGGTGCGGTCACAGGAGAAGGTTGTTGACAATATGTAAAATCTATGGTTACGATCACAACTAATTTGAGTGACTGATGTGCTAGATAGGTGATTGGTGGGTAGAGATAGTTTTTAGTAGGTTAAAGTGCTTGTCTTTTTTAGCGTCAATTATAAAATCTTTGATCGATGATTGGTGTTGAGGCTGCGGTGGAATCAGCTGAGTAAGTCATGATCTAGTGTCATGTCTTCATGATTAGAAGTGATTATCTGACATCACATTGTTCGATGCTAGCATGTGGAGAAGATTCTAGAGGAAGCATGTGTTTGGTCAAAACATGTTTGACCCCTTGATACAAAATTCTATGTAAATCATTTTATAGGTCGACGTGGTCTTGGAAAATTATTTTGTACATTAAATTTTGTTTTGTGACATGTTCGATCTAATTGGGATATTTCAAATTCAAATCTATTTCAGATTTAGGGCTTGATTAAGGCTATGGACTTAATACTTTGGTATATAATGGATGAAGTTGAGAGTTAAGTGTATTGATTGTGTATTGGGTAAGTGTGGTTGTAAAGCGGGAATTGTGATCAAGCCAGGAAAAATTTAAGTGTATTGTGAAGAGATTTTGTGCTTCAATGGATCTGACCAAGAAGAGGTAGTACTACTCTATAGATCATTCTTTTAGTTGTTCCCTAACAGTTGCAGTAGTCAAAATCCCTTAATAGGGTGGATCCCATAAGGTCCTTATTGTGAATTCTTTAACAAGGTGTCACATTAGCTTGTGTCTAAAGTCTTCTAACAATTCTACTCTTGATAGGGTAAATCTCCTAACAAGGCTAGAGGTAAATCCCTTAAACAAGTAGCACCTAACAGTGATGTTATAAACTCATAACAACGTTAAGCTCCTCACAGGGTGTACTTTAGAAGAGTACAACATTTAGTGGGTACTAATTCCCATTGTTGTTTTCCCCCAAATTTTGTTTCCATGACATAAATCTTTGTGTCAATGTTTCATTGCTATGTGGATGTGCTTATGGTTATGATTTTCATTTGCTATTATTAAGTTAATCTTGTGAATGTTGTTGTAAAGTTTAAGAGGTTAAAAAGTTGCATAATTGGTTGATTACTGATTCACCCCCCTCTTAGTAATCTGATCTTAGGGCTAACAATTGTTATCAAAGATTTGGTCCTCTATTGTCATGAAGCTTTACAAATTGAGGTAAAGATCTGAAGATGATGAGAAAGGAAGGTCCTAAATTTACAAGAGAGAACTACTCATTTTGGTGTGTTCGGATGAAGCTCTATCTTAAAGGTATGGGTGATCAGTAGTGGGATCATGTGGTTACTAATTATATTGTCCCTTTAGGAACCCTAATTATAGATTAATTGAAGATCAAGGAAGAACATACTGCTACTATGGAAGCTATTGCTAGTACTCTTTTAGATGTAGAGTTTATTGATGTCAAAGACTTGGACACTTCTTATTAGATGTGGGATAAGTTGAAAACTGTCTATGGTGGAGATCCACATGTGCATAAGGAAAAGGTTGATACTTTGAATAAAAAATATGATGAAATGAGAATGCAAGAAAATGAAAACATTGAGCAATACAGTCAGAGAATCAAAGAAGTTGTTGTTGCTATCTGAGGTCTTGGTGGTAATCTTCCCAAGGAAGATGTGGTAAGGAAAGTGTTGAGAATTTTATTACCTTAGTATATTATTACGGTTTCATCTATACAAGAGCTCAGATCTCTATGAACTTTTACTATTACTCTTGATGCATTAATAGGGAAATTAACTACATTTGAGTTAAGAAATTATGATAATAGTATGCCAAAAGTTGAAGCTGATTTCAATTCATCATTGACCCTTGCACCATCTAGGAAAGGAAAGGAGATATCTAAAAATTCTTAAGCATATTACTCTAATGATTATGAATCTGTTATGTCTCAAGAAAGAGAACAGGAGGAATTGGAGGCTTTATTTTCTAAAAGGCTTCCTAGAGGGAAAGGTGAATATAAGGGTAAGTTACCTTTGAAGTTCTTTGCATGTAATAAGATTGATCATATTCCTCTAGATGCCCTAAAAATGATAGGAAGGAGAAGCCAAGGAGATTCAAGGATAAGAACAAGAAAGCTTTCTACCTAGCTAAGGAAGGTGTTACTAATGACGAATCTGATGGAAGAGATGAAGAAGAAATTGTGTTTTTTGCAGTAAAGGAAGAACCCTCAGAAGAAGGTGAGAAATATTTAGTTTCTAATATGAATCACAATTATGAATGGATTATTGATAGTGGGTGCACTCATCATATGACCGGTGATAAAAGAAAATTCATCAAGATGAAAGAATGTGATGGTCGCTTAGTAAAATTTGGGAATGATTCTCCTGATTCGATAAAAGGTAAAGGATCTATTGCTTTGAATGATAAAAAAAATTGTGATGATGTCTACTAGGTTGATGGGTCTGAAATACAACTTGTTAAGTGTTTCTCAGTTGAATAACAAGGATATAGAATGGAGTTCAATGAAGGTATAAGCAGGATTATTGGGAAATCATAACAATTGATTGGTACTGGTGAACAAACTAACGGTAACTTGTTCCACCTGAAGTATAGTATTAAGAGTTGTCTGATTGCTAGGGTAGAAGATTTCTAGTTATGGCATAAGAGGTTTTGTCATGTAAATTTTGATTACTTGATCAAAGTTAGTAAGATGAAGATAGAGAGAGGTTTTTCTAACCTAGTGAAACCAAACAATGCAATGTGTAAAGAATGACAGCTTGGGAAGACAACTAGTTCTAGTTTCATCAGTAAAAATTATTCTTCTGAAAGTATTTTAGATCTGGTTCATATCGATCTTTGTGGACCAATGAGAAATCAGAGTTACTATTGTGATATATATTTTATGTTGCTTGTTGATGATTATTCTAGAATGAAGTGGGTTGTGTTTCTAAAGGACAAATCTAAAACTTTTCACATGTTTAAGATCTACAAGTCGAGAGTGGAGAAGGAGACCAACAAGACCCTGAAATGTCTTATATCTGAAAAAGGAGGTGATTTTACTTCACATGAGTTTATTTCACATTGTGAGGAAAATGAAATCAAAAAATAGACGTCAGCTCCAAGAACACCTCATCAAAATCGTATTGCTAACAGAAGAAATAGGTCTAGCATTGATTGTGCTAGGACATTAATGATTCAAAAGGGTGTTGCACACATATTTTGGAGAGAAGTAGTGAGCATTGTAGTTTACACATTGAACAAAGTTCAATTGAAGAAAGCTACAAAAAAAATTCCCTACAAGTTGTGGCATGGTCAATCTCCATGTGTAAGTTATTTCAAAGTTTTTGGGAGTAGATGTTACATAAAAGAGATGAAAATACAAGTAAGTTTGACCTATGAAGTGATGATGGGATATTCTTAGGATATTCCTGTTGGAATTATGGAAAGGTGTGTACTGAGAGGGGAGGGGTGAATCAGTACCTTAAAAAAAATTTCAATTGAATCCTTGTAAACATGTAATTCATTAACCGAATGTATCATTTTCATTCACCATACATCCAATAACGTAACTAAAATGTAAATGTATGTAATCTAATCAAATATGAAAACATAAAACTTCATACACATAACACATGTATTTTGGTATCGCATAAACCCTTGTTAGAAGGTAAAAACTGTGGTGGGGATGGAACCCACAAAGCTTCACTACTGTAGTAAATAAAGTTGTCGGTTAAGGCTACAAAGATTTGATCACTTCTAGTGATCTTACCCTATTAGGAGTAAAAAAATGAGAAGCTAGATCTACTTGGTTAGAGGATTTTAGCAACACTCTTCAAGTGTGCACTCGGTTAAGAGATTTTACAAAAGACTGTTAAGTCTACTCTGTTAAGTGATTAAAATTTGCTACAATGGTTAAAAATAAATAGTATAATTTATATATAGATAGAAACTAATCTTTCTTGATTTCATATATGTTATGTACTTATCTATTATCACCTCAATGTGATTGATCTCTTCTTTGAATACTACTTGGTAGCCTTGAACTATTTCTGATAAACTGAATACTCTGCCAATGCTTCAAACTTAACCCTGTCATATCTTCAGATATCTGTAACGGTGACTACTTCATGTGGGATACTTTTCAAAATGACATCTTTACAATTCTTATATCAAAATGATTTGACCTAATTAGGGTTTTGACACTATCTTAGAAAACCTAAGATTAACAATTTAAATGATTAACCTAGATCAACTATACATAGGAATCATCAATCATTAAATGATTACATCCATATTTAATTTCATCTTGATCTTGGTAAACCATTTTCTAATCAGTGTAAAACATTTACCTTATAGTTTGTGCCATTACAAACTGCTATGTTGTTTCCTACTTCACTCGGTGTACACTACATTCATCACTCGACATTTAACTGATGATCAGTACATATGAATGCTCGGTGACTATTGTGCTCAGTACTCGGTAAACATTTGACTTGGTATGAGTGCTCAGTCAAAATTCTATTTGATTAGTATAGTATTATGCCTTGTATTCTACTCAGTGTGTTGATCGATTGGCCTGTATTGTCATGTTTACCAACTGTATGAATGATACTAATGACAACTCTTTATGCTCTTAGGAGTAACATTCTCCCCTTTTGACATTAGTATCAAAAACATATGTGTGTATGCCAACTACAAAAATGTAAACCAAAATGTGTGAACTGTGTGAACTCCCCCTTTGGACATGCTCTCAGTGTAAAGTACATACAAAGAATATATATACATATATTTCCCCCTTTTTTGAAAGTAATGCCAAAAATGTACTTATAATTTATCAAATTTGTTTTGGTGGGTTTTCTGTAGAGTGGCCAAGAGGTTTTCCCATTCCTCTTTGAGATTTTCTAGAGCAATATGCTCTAAACTAACTTGTGCATGCATATCAAAAATATTTTCTATAACTGATATCTCAAGGGTGGCAACCAATTCCTTTTCCTTGTTCACATGTTTCTGCATCACCTTTAGGTGGGGTAGTAACTTGACCTATAGCTTAGTTACCTGTTCTTTTATTTTATCCTCTTCCTTCCACAACTCTAGTCTTAACCATTGAATTTGTGTAACTTTTGCATAATGCTCATAAAATGCACTGGGTTCAATTGTTAGACTATTCACACTATCCTTTAAGTTTTCATCTAATTTCTTTATCTTTTCACTAATCTTGGTAGTGAAAGAGTCTATAGTGCATAGCTTTTGCAAAATTTTGATAACCCTTTCAATAATACTTTCTGATTTGGTTATTACCTCAGATAGTTTTACCTTGTTAACTGCCACTTCCAGGCTGATTTTCTCTACTAGCTTAAGTTGTATCTTTGACTCAGCTCTCTCCTCAATTCTCTTTTCAACATCTACATTCAGAGAGTTTATATACCCTATTAGACTTGCAAGTTGATCAATGATGGGAGTTACCTCATCAACATTGATATCAGGCACAACGTGCATTAAAATTTCTCTAACATCCTCTAAGGCTTGTTTATGCTTTCTTTCTTGTCTTATATTTTCTTGTGCACCCTTCCTTGTGCAAAATTCTCCATAACTTCTTAGTGCTTCCTGTAATACCCAAAAAATGGGCTTTAGAACCATTGACCTCCTACATCGACAAATCAAAATTGACTTTAAAGTCCTAACCTAAGGCACATCTGCACATCAAATAATCGAAACCCTAATCGATCCTTTCTCAATTCTACATCAGAGAATATTCCTAAATATTCCTAGTCTATCTTAATTATTTCTAATTAAATATTATTTGGCGATAAATGATATTATTTTATTTATCCTAAAGTCAATTAATTGAATATGTTGAATATTTAATTAATTAAACTTAATTTGGCCACTTAATTATTTAATTAGATTTAATTGAATTTATTCCTAATTAATATTGTTTTTATTTGACAATAAATCAAATTTCTAAAAATAATTGATTAAATATTTATTTAATTGATTAAAATCAAATTGTCAAATTTAATAATTTAATTTTGAATAAAGTTTGATTAAATAATTGATTAACCCATAAATCAGTTATTTTTATTCAAAAATCAATTAAGTTGAGAATAAAACACATGGAAAAGTAAATAAATTCATAATTATCTCTGCACAAATCAGAAAAGAAGTTGAACTCTAAATCAACTATTAAATTCAATTTCTTAACTTTTTAAACTCAACATGTGATTTTGAGTTGAAAAGCAAATGGGAGTGATTTGAACTTCTAATTTGAGTTAAAAAGTTGATTTTGCTAGATAACTATTTCTAATTTTTTGTTAACTCAACAATCAATCTTAGTTGATCAAGGAGAGATTTTTGGCTTTCCATGAGTTCTCAAAATGCTGGATTTCTATATAAATAGGCTTCATTCCTTTACAAATGACTGTGAATTTGAAGAATCTTTGCATGTGCAATCTAGCAAATTGGAGATTGTGCAATTTTTGAGAGTCGTGCCAACCATTGTTTTCTTGATTTCATAGCATTCATAGCATTCATAGCATTGATAGATTAGATTTCAATTCATCTTTCAAAGTTTTAGATCATTTTTACATTGTAGAAAATTGAAAAACATAGATTAAATCTACATTCATTTTCATAGCTTTCATCATTCAAATCCTTCATTTAGGTGTTGGATTGTCACTGATCTCGGTCAATTTTTGACAATACCATACTAGCATCTACTAGAAGTCAGTAAATTACAAGGTTAATGATATTTGTCCTTATTGCAGATTTTCTAACCAATAATGTTTTACTAAAGTGTTGTGTCCATAAATAGGTACAATTTTCACACACATTTATGGTGCCCACCGTGGGGCCCGACAACGGGTTTCCATTTTCAAGTTTTCATTTTTCTGACATTTTAGGCTCAAGATTCAATTTTTAATTTTTTTCCCATACAATCTCATATGACATTTGTAGATTGTCATACCAGAACCCTCTATCTATTGTACAACAGATGACATTTTGCATTGTCGTATCAGTTGTTACGTATTGTCGTATATGCCTTGAATTGTCATGTGTGCAGGTACCAGAGTCATATCATGGTTGAAGTGTCATATGAGAGCAGGTATATTGTCGTGCAAGTTTTGACTCCAGTTTTCAATTTTTGTATCATATTTTTGATCAATTTTTGAGACATTTGATTTGAGATTTCGACTGACGGCTGACTCTGACATTTTTTGTTTACTGGTGCCTGATCATTTTCACATCCTAATGCATCTTTGTAGGATGTAAGATGAAGACTTGAGTAGAAAAACCTATTCTTTCAGCCTCTTCTTGTCTTGACTTCCAAACCCTTCTTTTGCAGGAAACTCTTTCGGAACATTGCTTGACAAAGACGCTCATTCAACAAAGATTTCAGACAAGTGGTTTTGTAGGTTGCCAAAGCATCTTCGATAAAATATTATATTTTCTTAGTATTTCATTTTCATAGGCACCTAGCTAATTAGGTACGTGCGCCTATTGCCATTGAGGTAGATATTGAGGGGATTATGCTCTTCTCTTTTTTAGGAGAATTAGAAACCCAGAAGGTATCTCCCTAGTGCCAGTTTGCATACTATCTCTGGATTAACTCTTCTTGACGTGTTTTGGATAGGGAAAAGGACAAGGTTAGGGGATTATGATCTTCTCTTTCAGAGAATCAGAAACCTAGATCCTATGGTCCCCAACCTCACATTTACTTTAAACCTTTAGAGGGCCTGCCAGAGAGGTAAAAATCTCCTGAGAACGACCAAAGTGGGGACAAGTCTTACACCGACTCTTCCACCCCACTATAAAATTTGATGCTTCCTTGAGGTTAAAGCCTCAGAAGACATAGCCACGCTTGTTCCTTGGATTCATTCCATGAACATGCTTTGATTTTGTGTAGAGCTGAGCCGCTTAAATCTTGCTTGCAAGACTACACTGATCAATGTACTCATAGGGTTAACATCGTCAATCCTTCTTGTAGGACTATGGGAGATAGTTGTGAACAGATGCCCTGATTAAGAGCCTAAGCTAGTTTTCTACCGATCTTCCTCCAAAGGATTTGTAGTGCTTGTGAAAGGTGAATAGTAATCACCCCAAGACACTTGTCATATTGAGCCCTCTTTCATGCTTGAACTTAGCTAATATGGGCTTCAATATCCATTGTGTGTTGTTGGACCTATATATTTTGAGGAGTCTCTAAGTGTGTTCCTAAGTCAATGAACAAGTAATACATCTCTTCTCCTAAATAGGGTAAGGTAGGTGTGATTGATTCATTGAGTCAGTTCCCTCATGTTTTATGTGATTGTGAGCCTATTGCTGTGATAAAAAATCTCAGACAATCCAATACATAGATCTTCAAAACTGGATAGAGAAATTTGCAAACCAATTGAAACCAACTGAGATAGAAATCTAAAAAAAATGAAAAAATGAAGAAAAATCCTTTTTCTAGTGTCAACTATTATACGGAACCTCCAATTCTCGCACGATAATTTCTTTTGATCTGCAACTGTCGTACCAAAACCCTCGAAGTGTCATACGGGTACCCATATTGTGTCATACGAAAGTTGTCAAAAATCTTTAGCAAATGTAAACCTTGGTATCAGTTGTCATATGAGCCTTTTCACTTATCGTGCCAACCCTCATTCTATGTCATACAACCCTGGATATTATTGTACGACAGTTTCCCCAAAATTTCTAGAAAGTCTAAATTTTGTCAAAAAATCCAACCAACTTGCAACTATTATCAAAATTCTGTTAGAATATTCACTGTGTCAAGAACAAAGCTGAGAAACATAGAAATCATCTTATTTTCCCAAAGTGATCCATTTATCTCAATTTTTCACCTGATTGATCGGTCTAAACCACATCTCGTCTTGTGTCAAAAACCTTGTCAAAACAACCTCAGTTTATCATCTCAAAATGGCTAAGTGTTGCGAATTTGTGTCCACCATCTTTTGTGCATCTACCCATACATCTTAGGCACAATATCCCTCATTTACATCCAATCAATATTTCTCAAACTAATCTTGAAAAGGTTGTGTCACCTGGTATTTCCTAATTCAGATTATCTATCAGTTATCTTATCAGGCTCTTTGGATTCACCTAAGGTTAATGGTGGAAACTAGAGCCTCTTCACACAGAAAACCCAAAGAAGAACCCAAGATCTCACCTTCATCTTCTCTTATCATTCATATATTACATCATCCTTATGACACCAATCTTTATGAAGAAGATGCCCTTAGCAACTTGCGCCTGAAAGGAGGTCACACAACCCCTCCCGCATCAACACAAAATCTCAATCAAAGCGCTGCCATGTCTCAAGGCGGAGCTAATGAGAGCTCAAAAGGCCAACAATCTAATCATGGTGGAGATCAAGAACCCACACCATCAGAAATTTTATGATTTTTTGATGATGACCTCTTTAAAAGAATGATGAAGCACTTCTTAAAAGAAGAGAAAGAGGCATATTTCCTACAATTGGCTCAACAAGGAACCAAAATTCCTCGAGACTTTAATGTTGAAAATATTTTAACACACGAGGAAGAAATCCCCATCACAGCTATGATGAAACAAATACATGCTATGCAAGTCAAGCTCAACAAGCTGGAAAAGGAGAAAGAACCTAAAAAATTCTCTATGGAGGCCCTATACCCATTTCCATTCGATCAAAGCTTATATATGCCACCATTCCAAAAAAGAGTGGAACTACCCAAATATGACAAATATGATAGGAATTCTAATCCTTGAGATCATGTCAAGGAATTTTGCACTCTATCTATGGAGATTATGCTTGAGCCAACATACTTAATGCATCTCTTCCCATGATCTTTGGGAGGAGTAGCCATCAACTGGTTATCTAAAATGCCTCCAACCATCAAGGCTTTTGAGGAGTTAATCAAATTGTTCTATCAACAATACTCCTACAATATCCAACATCTGGTCACAATGATTGATATCTGCAATCTGAAACAAAATTTAGGAGAACCCTTCTTGACCTTCCTCAAATGTTGGAGGAAGAATTTTTTACCCTATGCCCGATAAATTTCAAAAAATGAAAAACTAGAGATCTTCATTAATAATCTGGTTCCAAAAATCAATTATCATCTTCAAATGATAAATCATACCTCTTTTGACAAGATAGTGGAAAATTCCATTAAAATAGAAAATGTACTTGTTCGTAAGGAGACCTATCACTTCATAAGGACAACCAAGTATGATTCAAGTTCTAGTTCCAACAACAAAGATAAGGAAAAATTTTGGAACAAAAACAAAAATGTCATCACACATGGTGTTGTTGATCACATCAGTGCTCCACCCAAAGCACCAACATTTAATCTCACTATTGGCACCTAGGCCATAAAAGCTTCAGAAGTGAAGGCGACTGAACCTGCTAAAAATTCAACTGACTATAAATGGTGGGTTACAAAACCAAAGCATGAGTTCACTCCTTTGGATGAGTCCTTAGAATCCGCCATGAAAACTCTATTGGAAAATAATATCATCACATTACCTGAGATCAAACCATATGACCCCAAAGTCAAACCTAAATGGTGGAAAGAGACCAATTTCTGTGATTTCCATCAAAATAAGGGTCATAAAACCAATAACTGCATGTGTCTGAAGCATCTCATTCAAGACAAAATTGACACTGGAGAAATTGTGATTGATAACCATAAATCCAATAATGATCATACAACATTCACAGAACCTTTTCCAAAGCATAATCAAGGAGACTCATCTTCTAAACCAAATATGGGTGCTAAAGTCAATTACACTTACTCTGGCAATAATGATGTCATCAACATGGTAGAACCATGCATATTTGAACACTATTATGTCATCACCATTGTCAAAAAGGACAGAGATAACAAGATAGCTAATGTAGTAACTCAATCTCAAGCTCAGGTAACTCTCCAAGGACAAAACTCGGGTTCGTCAAATGCCCCGAAGGTACTATTTAATCTTGCATCTACATATAAACAAAAGACTACTTCCAAATCTTCAAATTCTCAAGAGTCCAAAGTAGTATCATACATCATCATCTAGCAACTGCAAAACACTAATGCCAAAATCTCTATATTTGAATTATTGAGGATTTATCCTACTCATCGTGCAATTCTGGACAAAACTCTAATTGGCTCCAATCTTCCTGAAGATCTTGATCTTGATAGATTCCAAATAATGGTGGGTCACTTGACATCCCCTCAGTACATATCCTTTTTAGAAGAAGATGAAAACTCACTGATTCATCCACATAACCATCCCTTGCATATTGAAGTCCTAATCCAAAATCGTCGTGTCAAACGTGTGTTGATAGATGGAGGCATTGGTCTAAATATTTGTTCCTATAAACTAGTTACACAACTGGGATTGTTAGAAGATGCTATTGATCTAAAAAGAAAATAACCATAAAAGCATTTGATGAACAAGAAAGGAATTTTGAAGGATTCATTGTGCTACCTATTTGAACAAGACCTATCATTAGAGATATCACCTGTCAAGTACTAGATCTACCATTGGCCTATAACATTCTTCTAGGAAGGCCTTGGATTCACAAAAAGCAAGCTATTCCATCAATGTACCACCAATGTGTCAAATTTCCCTATGATGGAGTAGAGGTCACTATACCTGTAGACACGTCAGCATCTTGCAATGCTTTGAAAGAAAGTGCAGACAAACTGGTCCCACATAATAGAGAGTCTTCTACCAAACAAATAGACATAGCATCTACATCTAAAATGGAAGACTTATCAAAAGGAGTCAAGATCAAAGATACAGGAATGGGAGAATACACAATGGAACCATTCCTATCTCTCACATCTCTCTTTCTTTTGCCTACATCTTATGGACAACCTTTAGATAAAGTAAGACCTACAACCAAAGAACCTCAAGTTATATTCAATGGGAGTTTCATCACAGAGTAGGTTTCAAAATAGGAAACTGATGAGGAAGAGGCTATATTAGCCTGGTTATACAAAGATGAGTCTCAATCACATAAAGTTAAAAAATGTGACTCTAAATTACCTAAAATTCTTGCAAAATCATATGGACTAGGTCACAAGCTAATGTCTAAAATGGGATACACTAGAAAAGGACCTCTAGGAACAAGAGGCAAAGGTATCTTCAAACCCATTGAACATTGTGGGATAAAAACCAAGGATACAACATGCATAGGTTATCACAAGAAATATATCCATTTCAGTGGAAGCTCTAAACATGTCCTAGAATAGATAGAACTAGAAATAGATACTCAGTAAAAGGAAGAAACATAACACTCGTATAGTGATGATTCAGACACAACTAATGTTTTTCCTTATGAATGTATACCTCAACATATCTTAGATCTTCTTGAAAATTAAAATGAACCTAAAAGAATTAACGTGGTAGACTCACAAGAATCTACTACTAAACAAGTGATAGTCACAAAACAAGTACCGATTGATCTTGAAAGACAACAAGAAGAAGAAGGTATACCTCTCACAATATCTAAATATTTGGGGCAAAATAGTGATTCTGAGATAGATTCTCACGAATATGAATTCCACTTAGACTTTGAAGGCAACCCTACCTGGGGGATCCGTCCTGATTTCACACATATTCTTCACTTTCCCAAGGATCTAGATGAAGAATCAAATGGATGTGATTAGGGAATTGTTCTAGAAGAAGATGAGCTTATAAAATAAAAACACATAGATGTCATTCACCAATACACACCTACATTTTAAATGAGTCTAGAATGAAATGATAAACCTCGTGAGTCTGATACACTTATCACTAATGTAGGATCTAATGACGACATTGAGACACTTAAGGAACTAAACATTTTGAGTAGTAATATCATCCTTGAATTTGAGAGTCACATCAGAACCAATGATGAAAACATTGTATGCATGAATACTATCAGCCAATCCTTTCCTATGCTTACTATCCAACATCCTGAACTTATTGACCAAACATCCAATGATCCAAACTAAGACATCCATACTTTCTAGATAGACTACGCTCTCGCATGCTACCTAAATGAAATAGAACCCATGAAAAATTCCATCAGTGAACCTAGCATCAGCATGACAGAGTCAGATATCAAATATCTCAGTCAAAAGAATAAAATAAAAAATAAAAATCATCCTGAGGGTGAAAACCACTATGTGGCAGTCTTGCAACCTAAAATAGTAAAAAAAAAGACATATCCAAAGGTGGAAACCTCTCTGAGGTGCCTAAGGATGAGATATTTGATCTCCTTCCAAGTCATTTACAAGACAAATCTCCAATGTTGATAGAACCAACTCAGCCTATCAGCTTGGGCACAACAGAGGAACCACAGTTGGTTCATGTAGCACAATCTCTGTCAGAAGAAGAAAAACAAGCATTTACCACATTCATAACAAAAAAGAAAATCAATTTTGCATGGAAGTATTCATATATACTTGGATTGGATCCTAATCTCATCATGCATCATTTTTCTATAGTTCCAAGATTCAAACCAATCAAGCAAAAGTTGTGAAAAATGCATCCTCATGCCGCACTCCTTGTCAAAGTTGAGCTAGAGAAACTGCTAAAAGCCGGATTTATCCGAGTCATAGATTATGCAAAGTGGATTTCAAACATAGTTCCAGTATCAAAACCAGATAAATCAATCAGAGTATGCATAGACTTTAGAGATGTAAACAAATCATGCCCTAAGGATGATTTTCCACTACCAAACATCGATGTGATTGTGGACATGACTACGGGCTTTGAAATGTACTCTTTAATGGATGGTTTCTTTGTATACAATCAAATCAAGATCACTCCAAAATATCAAGAGAAGACAACTTTCACTTGTGCATGGGGTACTTTCTGCTAGAATGTAATGTCATTTGGTCTTAAAAATGTTGGTGCTACATATCAAAGATCTATGATGTCAATCTTTCATGATATGATGCATAAAAACATGGAGGAATATGTTGATTATACCTTGGCTAAATCAATGAAACGCTCTGAACACCTAGCTAGCTTGTGTACAATACTGGATAGAATGGAAAAATTTAGTCTCCGACTAATTCCTAAGAAATGTGCCTTTGGCGTCACTATAGGAAAGCTTCTAGGGTACATTGTTTCAAAGAAGGGTATTGAAGTAGATCTAGTGAAAGCCAAAGAAATCATGGAGATGAAACCTCATAAGAACATCAATCAAATGAGGACCTTAAAAGGAAGGGTGCAATCAATCAAATGCTTCATATATCAGCTAGAAGATATATCACAAACTTTCACCAAGACATTACATAAAGGTGTGACTTTCATGTGGAATGAGGAATGTGAAAAGAACTTCAATCATATCAAATAATATTTGGTGAATCCACCAATTCTCATGCCTCCTATTAAGGGAAAACCATTAATATTGTATGTCTCTGCTATAGATACATCACTGGGGGCATTGCTAGCACAACCTGATGAAAATAAGAAGGAACAAGCTATCTACTATATTAGCAGAACATTGGTAGCTTATGAGAAGAACTATTCCATGATAGAGAAAGTGTGTCTAGTTGTTATCTTTGCATCACAGAAGCTGAGACACTACATGTTAGCTCATTCTACACAATTAATATAAAAGATTGATCCATTGAAGTACTTATTCAGAAAAGCTACCCTCACAGGTAGATTAGCAAAATGGGTGATGTTACTGAGCAAATTTCACATTGAATATTGTTAAAGAAAAGCTATCAAAGGACAAGTTATTGCAGATTAGCTAGCTAAAGCTCCGATGTTCAATGACCAACCACTACAGATAGAATTTCCTCATTCTTCTATCATGCACATATCCTCCAGAACATGGCAGTCATTATTTGATGGATCCTATACACAAAATGGATTTGGAGCTGGCATTTTATTCATAACACCACAGGGTTACTCCATTCCAAAGGTGCGAGGTCCTACCCCGACCCATCTTAGCTCGACAGTTATTTTGACACTTGGTTTATCTTGATGATACATTGTTTAGAGACATTAGACCTATTTTGGATTATGACTTGCTATCATTAGACCTTATGAGATGTTTGTTATAGATTTATATGATGATGATGTTAGTCGTACTCTTTATATGCTTGTATTGGTTTCATTCTTACCTTATGATATATGAAATTCTAAATTCTGCACTTGTTACGTTATCTTATAGAATAGTAAAATGCTGATAGTGTAATGGTTCAATGATTTAACTTAGGGTTGCTTGTTTATGTGGAAATTGAAATTACATTTCGATGTTTGAAGAATTAGGGTATAATGTGGATTATGTTTATGATTCATGAAATGTAGTTCCTTTATATATATTGAGTTCATATGTTATTATTTCACTTTTGATATGATTAAATATGTATTGAGTTTATGAGGTACTGACATCGGAATCGAGCGTGCAGGATTATGACCATGGTTGTAAATGTGGGGAAACAAGGATGGATCTATGTGAAAATCTATTTAAAACCAAGGTTGACTCTAAGAAGAGAATGACCTCATTGTCACGTGATTTTATTTTGTAAATGTGATGCATGTATGTATGTGGTTGTAAATGTTTGTAAATGCATTATTATATGTAATTTCATTTTGTGAAAATGTTAATGTTAAATATCCACAAGGCATGTCAAGTGTGTAATATGATGTGTACTTTTGTGAGGTGTCACTTGACACTATTGTGATGAGATGTCATGCCTAAGTGGAATTTGGACCCCACCTTTTCCTTAGGTTATCTTGTGCATCCCTAGGCTTGGGTAGTGGTTTAGAAAATCAAAGTTTATGTCGTCATGATTCTATTTTCGGATGCAAACTTTATTAGGGCTTTTGAAGGGTTATGTGGAGCCCTATGGTGTAGTTAGAGTGGGTTTTAAGTGCCCCAAGGCATAGACATGGGTTAGCGGGCCAATTTTTCCCATTTTCACTTCCCTAGGATTCCATATTGCCTCTCTAAGTGGTTCATCTTTGGTAATGACGAATTTGGAAAGGTTTTCTAAGTTAACTCACCTTCCCATGTTTTGAATTTCATTCCATTTCCATAGCAAGGACAAGTGGAAAGTTAGCTAGGATCTAAAAACCTAACTTACTTTGGGATGAGGGATGTAGAGAGGAATGTGAGAGAGTCTTTAGGAAAAAGAGACTAGGAGGTTAGACACTTCTGGAGCATGTTAGTTTAGATTTGAGAGGAAGAGACTTGGGAATTCTAGGAGTTTTTGGAGAAGGAAGGAAAAGCTAGGAAGGAAAGGATTACCTCTTCTACAAACCTCCATTACCATTGCATAGGAAGAAGGTTGGTGGTTCTTCCTTGTTTTGTTAATGTTATTGTATTTGTGAAGATGGATATTTTGTGTGATTTGTAATGTTTTGTTTTATTTATGCTCAAATGTATTTTGTCCTTGTATCTCCTTTTTGTATTTATCAATTGTGAAAGTATCTCATTTTTGTGTTTATCAATTGTGAAATAGGTGTACAAGATAATTCTCTTCCTTGGGAGGATTTGAGAATGTCTTGGGGTGAAGGGCTTAGTTGGGGAATCCATGTGTTTGAGAGCTTGGATGTATGGGTATCATTGAGGCCCACTTATGTTATACTTTGGGGGCCATAAGGGATGTTTTAGATGCTCTTTTGATGAGCTGGTATGTTGGAAGGGAGCCTTGTGAAGGCATGTAAGAATTTTTTTTAAGTATGGCATCTCCATATGAGATAATTCCACCTTCACCCATATTGGAATAAATTATGAATTACTATGTGCAAGCTTGGGAATGGGAGTAATAATGTGATTGTTCATGTCTCAAAATGTTGAATGTATGTTTAATGTGTGTAGAATGTTTGTAACCTATCTATTCTTGTTTCCCCTAGCTCGGGGGTGGCCATGAAATGGCCTAGGCTAGGAGGTGAGCCTACATGGTCATGTGAAAAAGGTTTTTGTGTTGCAGGTTTTTCTTGCATGGTGTCAAGATGAAGTTCAAGTTTCAAGTTTCAAGTTGAAGTTGAAAAATTTAAAGAAATGTTTTAAGTGTATTAATCTTAAGTGATCTTGCTCTACTCATATTGTTTTCTAAGATAATGTAATTGTAAAAGAGAAAAGGCTGGAATTAAGGCTTATATGTTATCCTCTTGGAAGAAGGTTTCATTACTAGTTGAATTTCAAATTTATTTATTAGTAAAATTATTGCTTCTTTAAAAGTTAAATTTACTACATCTATAATTGAATTTTAAATCAATTTCCTGCATTTATGTTACATGAAATTGTTATGGTATGAAAATGTTTAGTTTAATAAATGATTTAAAATCCTACATAATCTATGTAGTTGGTATGAAGAGGATAAATATATAAGTAAACATTGTCTGAATAATTATGTTAAATGAATTACATTCCCTGCATTGCATATGATGTTAAAGTTAAGAGAATTATTATTGACTTCATTTTCCTGCAAATTCTGTGTTAATTTTGTATTGAAATTAAAGTTTTAATGTTAATATATCATTTAAGGTTCTCTGATTTCTACTCCTTCCATTTGATTTAGAAATTCTTGTTTAAAAAAAGGGGTAATATTTTTACAAACATCAATATGGGAGGAAAACTAAACATTAGGACTTTATTAAGAGGTAATTATGTTGTGTTTTTCCCAGTAGATTTTTGGGCATTAGAAAAGGCATTCAGGATCAAGTTCCCTTGCACCAACAACATAGCTAAATATGAAGCTTTTCTAAATGGCATGAAGATAGCACTCGAATGGAGAGTAATAGAACTACACATTCATGGAGACTCACAACTGGTCATACACCAATTCAATGATGTGTATCAAACTAAAGATTAAAAACTCATTCCACACAAGCGCATGGTAGATGATCTAAAGAAGTACTTCACAACAATCACATTTGAACATATACCTAGAATGGAGAACAAGGTTGTTGATGCTATGGCAACGTTATCATCTTTACTACGACAACCCGAACATGAGCTATGCTATGAGTTCTTGGTGGAAGCACTGTTATTCCCTGCCTATGATTTTCCAGAAACCTGCATGATCTGCACCATTGTTGGTCATGATTTCTCCTTCTAAAAAAACATATACTCTTACCTTCGAGACCAAATCATTCATGATACCTTTACCATCATGAAAAATGCTACCTTATCTGAAATGCATCATGGTATGTCATCATTGGTAATGATCTATACAAATGAAGTCTGCATGGTACACTTCTTAGGTTTTTAGAACGCAAAGAGTCACAACGCGCATTAGAGGAAGTCCATGAAGGTATTTGTAGATCGCATTCCAACAGTTTGACATTGGCTCACAAACTCATTAGGGAGGGTGCTATTGGCTAGACATGGAAAAAGAGTTCATAAAATATGTTAAGAATTGTCAGAAATGCCAAGTACATGGTAACTTGATTCATGCACCAGGGAGATATTTGATTCCCTTTACAACACAATGGCCTTTTCAACAATGGGTGTTTGATCTCATAGGGGATATTTATCCACATTCATCAAATGGTCACACCCATATAATCACAGCTATAGATTACTTCACAAAATGGGTAGAAGCAGTTCCTTTGACATAGGCCACTAGCAAATAGATATCAATGTTCATTTTGAATTACATAGTTTGTTAGTATGGTATACCGCACTCCATCACAGACAATGGAGGTCAATTCAAGAACAAGGACCTAGATTCCTTATGCTCTAAATTCAAGATCACTCAACATTGGTCATCCATTTACTATCCACAAGGGAATGGACAAGCTGAAACATCCAATAAGAACTTATTGAAAATCCTACACTATACAGTCAACAAGACAGGAAGAGACTAGCACCTACTGATAAATCCAGCTCTTTGGGCTTACAAAACAAGTATTAGAATGCCCACTAGGGATACTCCTTTCACTTTAGTATATGGGGTTGAAGTGATACTGTCTATTGAGGTTGAAATCCCATCACTCAGAATTAGAATGCATGGTCTGGTAATTGATGATGATTACAGAGTGTCTAGGTTACAAGAGCTTGAACTACTAGATGAGTGCAAGCAAGCTTCATATGATCATCTTGGAGTATATCAGAAACAAACATCTAGAGGCTACAACAAGAAAGTCAGACACAAATAATTTTAGGTTGGCGATCTAGTCTTGAGAAAATACTAAAAATCAATCCCATCAAGAACACAAGGGGAAGTTTGAACCCAATTGGATGGGTCCCTTTGTTATCACTACTACTTTTGGCTCTAGAGCCTATCAACTCTCAACTACTGAAGGAGAACAGCTTCAAGAACCAATCAACATTCTCCATCTGAAGAAATTCTACACCTCAGACATTTAGTCTATGAAAATGTCCTGAAAAAAGTATAAAAATCAGAAAAAGTCCTAAAAAAATGATCATCCTGGTGAAAACCTAGCAATAAGCACCTTAATGATTCACAAAAAAATAAAAAAATGGAAAAATTCAAAAAAAATTGAAAAGATGAAAAGTACAAAAAAAGAAGAAAAATAAAAAGTGCCTTGGTGAAAACTTGGTAAACAGGCGCCTTGGTAGCAAAAATAGAATCTCTGCCAAGATGGTGAAAACTCAGCAAACGAACGCTACTTGTATCAAAATGCTCCATCTATCAATGCAATCTTGGTATTTCCCAACTTTCAGTCTACTTTAGTTTGTACATATCTCCTTGTTTTCTTTTGCACCCTATTTTCAATGAAGTCAGTATGTGCACCAAAAAACAAAAGCGTCTGCATCCTATCAACATTTCAAACTTGGGGGCAACCAATGTCATATCCTACAGTCCTTAGTATACTTCAGACAAGTCATATCTATTCAAAGTCCTTCAAAGCTATATCCGAGTCAATTTGTCTATATCCCTACCAAAAAAGGATTTTGCACCTAACAACAACACAAACGAACTACAACAACAAACAAAAACAAACTCTGTGACATGCTTTAATCTTCTTGTATTCTAACTGATTCACATTGAGATTTTTGCATATTATATTCTCTCAAGCTCCTCAATGATGTCCTTTCACAGGATTTAGAGAGTGATGATTGGGGGCATAATCTTTTATTTGTCATCTATTTGTAAGTGAAAATCTAACAACTTTGGAAATTTTGGATTGAATTGGTGTCCACTATAAGTGTCTCCATCATGATTGGATGGCCACATGTACCTCAACCATTGATACGCAGATGCTTCAGGGAAGTCATATCTAATTTTGTCTTTTTGAGTAATTTCTTATTTCTATTGTGAAATGCAACATTACCCAAGGACTTGAATGATAAAGGGTCACTATGGGTAATTCAAATTGGAATCAGAGTGCTCTCCCCATTGCTTGGTGTGTTTTTACGCAAGACGTATTCAGGTCATCACAATGTTTATGTTTTGATTCTTATACAAATTGCTAAATCAAAATGGACATGATATTCAGGTCACCCTAGCTTTTGTGCCTTGGTGCTTATATCTAAATCCAACATTTCAAAACTAAAATTCAATATTCATATGTTCATGGTTGTCTAACCAGTGGACATTGTATTGACTATCCAGAGTTACTTAAAAATATTCAGTGATGATAAAGACCGACATATGATCAGTGACTAAGTCCTAGGTCTGCATTTCATTTGCATTTTGCACTTTTCATGGTTGCATCTTTCTCATAATTTGAATAGAGCATGGTGTTTTTTATTCTCCAAATTGCATTAAAACACATCACAAGGACTGAGTGTAATGTGAAGATCCCTACATCTAATCAGCAAGCAGACGTCATTCTAGGTTACACATCCTTTTTTATAATGACTGAGCACTTGAACTCTTCATGTACCTACAAATATATCATGTGAATCATTGCATAACATCTCATTTTCATAAATATTTCATATATTCATTGCATACATACATGTGCATCCACCGAACATAAATAAAGTCATACATTTGCATTATTCATCTACCATCTATCATTGCATTTTACATTGCATATTCATACATCCATTTCATAATCATACATTCAACGGTGAAAAGGAAATATTCATACATTTGCATCACATGATAAAACATCATACATATATATATATATATATATATATATATATATATATATATATATATATATATATATATATATATATATATATATATATATATATATATATATATATATATATATATATATATAGTACAAGGGGTGCAATGTACATATACAAAAAAATGAGCTTCAATGAGCTATTTGGTACAAATGATCAAAATGTCAAAAATGAGGAAGCATAATATATCAATTGTGTTAGAAAGTAAAGTCCACCAAGATAATTGAGAGGGGGGGAGGTGAATCAGTTATCAAATAATTATAACTTTTATCATCTTCAACAACATTAAACCATATAAGCAATATACTTACCAACCATAGAAAGATATTCATACACAATAACACAATGACACAAGATATGTTGACTAGGGAACCTCTTGATCAAAGAGTAAACCCCAGTGGGAATGATGCCCAAAAAAGATGCACTAATATGAATATTCCTTGTGAGAGGATGGAATCTATTAGGAGTCTTATGAAATACATTCAGTACATATGAATCCCTGTTAGGAGATTTTGAATCCATGTTAAAAGATTCTAACCCTGTTAAGAGTTATGGAAGATAGAAGGACCCACTGCCCAAACAGCTTCAGGGTAAGATCACTGAACACACTATCCAAATAATATTTTCATTAATCAATAGAATAATATGTTACCTCTTCTCTAACTATGCCAAACCACACTCACTGTTACATCAGATCTCAATTACAGATCTCTGTACTTCGCATGTCTTCCTTCACACATTCGCTTTCATACTTAGCTCTTTTCTTCACTTCATGCATATCCCATCACACATCATCACTTATACTACATTAAAATAAGGAAATACATTCCTTCCTTTATACCACACTCAAATAATTACAAATGAGTCGGCATACAATTTACAAAATAAAAGTTTCCACACGCTACACCAAAATTACATAAAACTGTCAACTTCCAAATATAATAAATCTTCACTCATGTGACCTCAAAGTCTATGTTGTCATCCACATCACTATCAATGTGTCTTCAAATTCCCTTTAACTGCACAAAACTAGATTCCATCCCAATTAGGAGATATCATCTGATTTCCACAAACCGCTACTCAGGAACACTACCTGAACACTGCTTCCACCAAAATGATCATAACTTCTATGAATAAATGAATTACTATCTACGCTCTTAACCATAGACATATGACATATCAAAGAGTATATCCTCAATGTCACATAGCTCCAACTATAATAACCCACGTGCACTAATCCAAACTATGTCTGCTTCTCTACAAGTCTTCGATAAATCATTGTGTTGGCATCAATGACAATCATAGTCATGAATGCAACAACAACTGCTATAGAATGGATGCCAAACACTTTAGCATTCATTCCTAACAATATCCCCCATTGGCATTGATGGCAACATAGATGAAAAACATCCAATGTTCCAAAAATCCAATACTGCAACACTGCTTCTTCAAATCCTCTTCATCAATCAAATCTTGCTTCATTATCCTATTCAGTTCTCTCCAACAAATGTCTCATATTGTTTTTCATGCATACTTCTCCCCCATTGACACCAATGATAGAAATTCCATCACTGAGTCAACAACAACTCAATGTCAAAAGACACTTTTCAAAAAATACATTTACTAGAGTCATCATGACTCAGCTCAGATACACATACTCCCCCATAGAGGAAGTACCAACATCCAGTCCATAAGAAAGATAAGGTTCATATACCACTGGACAGATGTAACCAATTGCATCACTTCTCAAAATTATGTTGGGGCATAACCCCAAGTATACCTCTCAGATACTCAAATGTATCCTCAGGCAAATGATTTGTGAATATATTTGCTATCTACTCCTTTGTACTTATGTACTCAAGTCTGACTTATTTTTCAACAACTTTCTCTCTTACAACATGATACTTAATCTCTATATGCTTTGTCTTAGAATGTAATATAGGATTCTTAGACATACTAACTATACTGGTGTTATCACAATGTATAACAAAAGGTTCAACAAATTTTATTCCAATATCCTTCAGCATCTGCTTCATCCAAATTATCTGGTTACAATTGTTTGTTGCTGCTCCATATTCTGCTTTTGTTGTGCTTTGTGAGATACAATTCTGCTTCTTTCTTAGCCAAGAAACTAATCTTCCTCCAAGAAAAAATGCTCCTCCACTGGTGCTTTTCTTATCATCAACATTGCCTCCCCAATCAGCATCTGTATATGCACATAGGGTAAAATCATCAAAAATTTCATACCATAATCCATAGTCCATTGTGCCTCTTAAATATCTCAGTATCCTCTTTACTGCTGCATAATGTGATTCTCTAGGTTTAGCTTGAAATCTTGCTACAATTCCAACTGAATGTGCTATATCAGGTCTTGTATGAGTCAAATACTACAATCCTCTAATCATAGATCTATATTTCTTTTGTTCTACTGTAGGAGTCTCATCTATGCTAGATAACTTATGTCCAGTCACCATAGGTGTTCCAACTAGTTTACAATCCTCCATTCCAAATCTTTTCAACAAGTCATTCAGGTACTTTGTCTGACTTACAAAGATACCATCATTATTTTGTGTTATCTGTAATCCCAAAAAGTATTTCATTTCACCAATCATACCCATTTCAAATTCAGTCTTCATTTCATCAACAAATTTGTCACTAGCTTCATCTTCTCCTCCAAAGATAATGTCATCAACAAAAATAACTATAACTAACAAACCATTTTCAATTTCTTTTGTGTATAGATTGCTATCAGTTGTACCTTTTATAAATCCCAACTTTAACAAATAATTATCCAGTCTTGCATACCAAGTTCTAGGTGCTTGTTTAAGTCCATATAAAGCTTTCTTCAATTTACATACCATGTCTCTTTCTTGAGTTAAAGGAAAACCTTCAAGCTTCTCAATGTAGACTTCTTCTTCCAATTCTCCATTTAGAAATGCTAACTTCACATCCATTTGATACACTTTGAATTTCTTGTAAGCTGCATATGCCAAAAACATTCTTACTGCTTCAATTCTTACAACAGGTGCAAAGATTTCTTCATAGTCAATTCCTTCTTGTTGTGAGTAACCCTTACATACCAATCTTTCTTTTTTTCTCACTACTTCTCCTTGTTCATTCATCTTGTTTCTAAATACCCATTTAGTTCCAATAACATTCTTATCTTTAGGTCTAGGGACCAATTCCCATGTCTTGTTCTTTTCAATCTGATCTAGTTCTTCTTTCATAACATTAGTCCAACTTTCATCTTCACAAGCTTCATTAGTAGTCTTAGGTTCAATCTGAGAAATCAAACATAATTGTTCTTGTGCCTCATTTCAAGTAAGAACTCCTCTTTTGATGCTCCCAATAATCTATTCAAAAGGATGATTCTTTAACAAACTCTTGCTAGGTGTCACTGTCTCAGATCTCTCTTCAGATGCAGGTTCTTCAATAACTTCACTGTGGCTTTCATTCAACAAATCACTGTCAGTTTCATAAAACAATTCAGTAGTTCCAATATTAGGCTTAGGATGAGCTTCTTCATCAAATTCATAATCAAGCATTCTTTCCTGAATTTTGAACTTTTCATCAATTTTAACATTTGTGCTCTCAACAATAGTCTTAGTTCTTTTATTGAAACATTTATATGCTTTGCTTTTCAAAGAATATCCAAGAAATATACCTTCATCACTTCTAGGATCAAACTTTCCAATATCATCATCTCTCTTTATATAACATTTGCTTCCAAAAATTCTAAAATACTTAACTGAGAGTGCATGTCCAAACCATAATTCATAAGGTGTCTTGTCTATGTCTGCTCTAATTTGTACTCTGTTCATTGTATATACTACTGTGTTCACTACTTCTCTCTAGAATATCTTTGCCAAATTATTTTCAAACAACATAGCTCTTGCTACTTTAGTCACTGATCTGTTCCTTCTTTCTCCAATGCCATTTTGTTCAGGTGTTCTAGGAGTTGAATAATGTCTCTTAATGCCATTTTCTTCACAAAAGTTGTTAAACTCTCTAGAAGTAAATTCTCCACCTTTATCAGACATTAAACATTTAATCTTCATTCCAGATTCATTCTCAACTTTATTCTTAACAATCTTAAACTTATCAAATGCTTCAGATTTTTCTTTAAGAAATGAAATCCACATCATTCTTGTTAAATCATCAACAAGAATCATAAAATACCTCTCCATAGAATCCTCTAGTCCTGGTAGGACCACTCAAATCTGTATGAACAATCTCCAGCTTCTCTATAAGTGTAAACTTCTTACTAGGAAAAGAACTTCTGTTTTGTTTAGCCATTACACATTCTTTGCAAATCATGTTAGTAGGCTTCATAATTCTAGGTAAATCTCTTACTGCAAGTGTAGTACTTACTTTCACAATGTTATCAAAGTTTATATGACAAAACCTTCTATGCCATAACCAACTATCATCAATCTTTGTAATCAAACATGTCATCTCAGTAGGATTCAACTGAAATACATTACCTCTGGTTCTAGATCTAGTTCCAATTAGATTTCCATCTTTATCCTTTATCACACAAGTTTTCTTAGTAAACCAAACTTGATATCCCTTATCAACTAACTCTCCAACACTCAAAAGATTATGTTTCAATCCATCCACAAAATAAACATCATCAATATTAGTCTTTCCATCAAGAGTAATAGATCCTATACCTTTAATCAAACAAGGTGCATTGTTTCCAACTCTAACTACTCCACCATCATATTCATTCAACTTTATGAACTTTTTCATGTCTCTAGTCATATGATGTGAACAACCACTATCTATAATCGAATCAGCTTTCTTTTCAACTTGTGAAACTAGGGCTTTTTCTTCCTTAACATCAAATTCAATATTTTCTTCTTTAATTTTTACAAATCCCATGTCATCATTATTCTCAGCATCACTTTCACTTAAAGTTCTTTCTATACTAGCTTCAAGATCTTCATCATTAGCATAATAACATTCCTTAGATCTTCTAGGTTTGAAATTGCTTCTGTACTTTTTAACTCTCTTAGGACATTTAGATGCAAAATGACCATATTCTTGACAAGTCCAACATTTAAAAAATTTCTTACCATCCGGTTCTCTTTTCACAAGCAAGGCAATACCTTCTTCAATCTTCTTGTCTTCTTCATTTCTAGATCTGTTGCTGCCAGCATAATCTTTGCTCACACTAATGCTTCTTGACAAAGTAGGGCGAACACTAAGAGCACTGAATGTTGTCTCCATTCTAGGTAAGTCTCTTGATAATCTCAGGTTCATTTCTACTACTTCCAATCTTCCAAGAAGAGTCTCTCTTGTAAATTTTTTTGTACAAGGTATCACTTGTTCAATCATCTGTGTTGTTTGCTTAAATACAAGAGTCAATGTCCTCAGAATTTTCCATATCACTTCATTCTCTGTCTTTGTTCTTCCATAATATTTTATACCTGAAATGATCTCTGATATTCTACCAATATAACTTCTAACATATTCATCTTCCAACATTCTTATATCTTCAAATGCACATATCCAATTATGTAATCTAACTCTTTTTGCATGTTCATCACCTTCAAAAGTAGAGTGTAAAGAATTCCAAATTTTATGAGATTTTTTCAAATATTTTACCTAACTGTACTCATTCTGGTAGTGCTATCAAAAGTGCTTCTCTTGCAAGTATGTTATACATAAATAGATCTCTCTCTTTCGCAGTACATGTTTCAAGATTGTCCTCTTCAATGATAGTCTTATTATTCTTTGTAATCAACCAATAACCTAGTCCTAAACATAATAGGTGTGTCTTCATCTTTTCTTTCCATCTATCAAAATTTACTCCATCAAACTTAGGGCTTTCTTTCCTAAAATTCACCATGGATCTCCTTAAGTTGTTAAACTTCTCTTTCAAGGACCTGCTACTCTGATACCAATTGTTAGAAAGTAAAGTCCACCAAGATAACTGAGAGGGGGAGGGTGAATTAGTTATCAAATAATTATAACTTTTATCATCTTCAACAACATTAAACCATATAAGCAATATAATTACCAACCATAGAAAGATATTCATACACAATAACACAATGACACAAGATATGTTGACTAGGGAACCTCTTGATCAAAGAGTAAACCCTGGTGGGAATGATGCCCACAAAAGATGCACTAATATGAATATTCCTTGTGAGAGGATGGATTTTGTTAAGAGTCTTATGAAATACATTTAGTACATATGAATCCCTATTAGGAGATTTTGAATCCTTGTTAAAAGATTCTAACCCTATTAAGAGTTATGGAAGACAGAAGGACCCACTGCCCAAACAGCTTCAGGGTAAGATCACTGAACACACTATCCAAATAATCTTTGTATTACTCAATAGAATAATATGTTACCTCTTCTCTGACTATGCCAAACCACACTCACTATTACATCAAATCTCAATTACAGATCTTTGTACTTTGCATGTCTTCCTTCACACATTCACTTTCATACTTAGCTCTTTTCTTCAGTTCATGCATACCCCATCACACATCATTTCTACTAAATTAAAAAAAAGAAATACATTCCTTCCTTTATACCACACTCAAATAATTACAAATGAGTCAGCATACAATTTACAAAATAAAAGTTTCCACATGCTACACCAAAATTACATAAAATTGTCAGCTTCCAAATATAATAAATCTTCACTCATGTGACCTCAAAGTTTGTGCTATCATCTATGTCACTATCATTGTGTCTTCAACTTCCCTTTAACTATGCAAAACCAGATTCCATCCCGATTAGGAGATATCATCCGATTTCCACAAACCGCTACTCAGGAACACTGCCTGAACACTGCTTCCACCAAAATGATCCTAACTTCCATGAATCAATGAATTACTATCTGCACTCTTATCCATAGACATATGACATGTCAAAGAGTATATCCTCAGTGTCACATAGCTCCAACTACAATAACCCATGTGCGCTAATCCAAACTTTGTTTGCTTCTCTGCAAGTCTTCAGTAAATCACTGTGTTGACATCGATGACAATCATAGTCATGAATGCAACAACAACTGCTACATAATGGCTGCAAAACACTTTAGCATTCATTCATAACAAATTGTCTATCTAGTCCTCAACATTAGGCATTACTTCTCCTCCTAAAGGTGCATCGGGTGGTGGCTCGGCACGTGACGCTCTAGCTCCCTCGGATGCTAACATATACTGAGAGTATGATGTAACTCTCTTCCCAGGTGGCACAATAGAAAAGTAATCCAAAAGATAATAGGTCACCCATCCCATTTGGTGGATCACCTCAGCCTATAATTGCCTAACCTCCGCATCTCACTCCCTTAGTTGACGGCCATGCTCTTGTAGCTGGACCTCCAAATATAGGCTATGGGATCTCTCATCCCTGAGTTGGTGTCATACCCACCTAATAATGTCATGAGGTGTCTGCCTCAGCGTAGGGTCTACCTCTGTCGCACCCTCTACCTCCTCCATAGTCTCATCACCACCTGTGTCAGTCTACCCCTTACAACATCAAACCTTAACTCCTAAATCAAAATTTGGTGCCTCATGTGCTTCTTTCATGGGTGCATCTTGACGAGCACCCAATACCTCCTCTGCAACCATAGTACTACCAATCCCACTAAAAGTCCCACCCTCATCTCTAGACTGTCGATGCTGCAAAATTGTCGGTCTAACCACTGGAACTGCCTATGGTATGGAGGGAGGTCTCATCTATCCTGCTGGTCTTGGTGGGATTCCTATAGCTCTTGGCATTGGTGGGATAGGCTACGCCATCAATATTTGAACCTCTTGTCTCCTCTGTCCTCTACCCATAGGCACACCTATCACATCCTCAACCTCCTCCATCATGGGAATCAAATCTATTAGATATGAGAACTGCCTAATGGAATGCTCTACTATATATGTTGTATAAGCATTAGTCACCCCTGCATCCACTACCTGAGCTTGGTAGTCCCATTCCCTACTTTGTAACCTGCTATACTCAAGGCTACAAACTGCAAATGATAATCAGGTAGACCATCCCAGTTTGATCTCCCATACCTATCGTGCATAGGCTGCGAACTCCTGGGGCTCATCCTAGATGAGGCCGTACTATCTCGACACCCTGGTAATTAGAAAATGCTCAAGGACACTAGTAGAATGCCCTATCAAAATCTAGCTCTAGCAGAAGTAGCCGAACTAAGCCCTCATCATCGCCCATGCCTCTATCTGTAAGTATGGCCTCTAGACCAAAACTATCATATCATCCAAAACTCAGCGCTAGTACTCTATACACCCCATCCTAACCTACATCACAAAACCAAAGTACCTACATATAAGAGGCTCCTAGGCTTGCCTCTCATCGCCGCAAATGGGCCTACAAATGTGAATGTGCTCCCATGCCCAGATCTGAAGTATTATGGCTCCCAAAACAAATGTCTTACCCTCATGGTAGACAATCTCATGCATCGTCATGAACATGTGGGCTAATAAGCATTTCTTCCATCCATACTCTGTTGGGTGTGCCATCAATCGCTGAACCATCAAAGCCCAACCCATTAGTAGACCGTTTGGTTGATGGTCAAACATGATAATCCTACCGATCATCCCGATGATGATACACTCAAGCCTATGTGTCTACCCATACCACTGCATGAGCACCTCCCAACATATCTATTGAGCAATCTGTTCATCAACTCTGAACAATGTATGAAATGTCTATAAACCTATTTTACCCGCACTGAGATAGTCTAGGCAAGGGCCATGAAACATAATCTGAACAATCCTATAGACATCCTCTAGAGTCACTGGGATCTCCCCTATTGGGAGATGGAATGTTTGAGTCTCAGAATGAAAACACTCTATGAGTGTGGTAATCAACCCGTGGTTTACCCAAATGTCAGGTAAACTAATCAATTACTCGAACCCACAAGTGACCAAGTGAACCCTCATGGGATATGGTAACACTAAACAAAGTCTCTGTGTAGCAGGATGTGAAATACGAACATGGACATCAAGGTACCTAACCTACAAAGCATAGAAAATGGGATGACCATCAGTAATTTGCTCAAAAAAAAGGGTACATGCACGTAAAATGAGAAAATGAGTATATCAAAAAGTGAATTAAAGGCTATGGAATTTAGCTAGACAATCTATTGGTGAACAGATTTGTCTTCCAGGAAAACACCTACAAAATGACCCCAAAAAGCCCAAAAAAGAAGAATCAACCAGTACCAACAGTTGGGTCACTTCTCTATTGAAAAGCGTAAGCACCCTCTGAATTATTCAGGTCTAGATCCCCGTGTAGGATTTACAATGAATCAACTAAAATATAAATGATAATGCTTTTAACCTAAAAGCAATAAAGGCTTACAAACATCTATCTATAAACACAACATATATGTGAAGGGAAAAACTAACTGAAAGGAAATAAATAGTAAATGACACAAAGTTCATTTACCCAAATGCTACATTATAAAAAGAACAAAGAGAGAAAGACAAACTATTCTTTCTAAAAACATGAAAAAACTAGAGCACAAAGGCCAAAGATGATCATGTCGATGATCAGATGTAACAGATATATATTCAAGAAAACCAATATCACTCCAAGATGAATATTAATCAGAAAATGAGAATCTAAACTCAAAGTTTTAGTGTGCTGACATTTCCCTTCTTTAAACACAACAAAATAACAAAGATTCTACTTTTCCTGTACATTGATCACTATCTAAAAATAAAATATCCCTTTCCCTATATTACAATCAGAATAAAATTTCATCCCCCCCACCCTCAACACAAAGTCTACAGTGAGGAAGAACTTTCTCTCCTACATTCACATCTCCTATTCTGTTGTAGCTCAAAGTCTCCCTAGCAAAATCTGAAAACTAGAACCCTTTTACCATGTTTCTATGGTCTATTTATCTTCTCTACTATCGTTGATCTTTTTCAGTTATTAGAATAATTGATTCTTGAAACTTAACTGTCTGATTCTTTCCTTTCATCTTTTCTTGATAGCTTTATTTCTTTGACTTTTATGACATTTACCTTTTAAAGGTTTTTCACTTAATCAAATGTCATTTTAGCATATTTGGACAAGTGAGAAATGAATACATTAGTCCAAAATAATAATAAAATTTGCTGCTGGGCGGATTTTTTTATGGCAGTCAAATTGGGTCTCAGTGCGGGGGCCATGACTATTTATTCCACCATTGGATTTCCTTCATTTTAGGATATGTTTTGTCATTCCTAATTGCGCAAAACTTGAATGGAGTGATCGAGAAAATTATATTCGAGGAAAACATTATTGAGGTTTGAGTGGAGGTATATAAAACTGTCAGAACAATCAAACTTGTTGTCCAAACTCTAACATTTATAAAGTGTTCTCCAATGGTTTCCATTAAAAATTAATCATTCAGAATTGAAACCATATTACTTTAATTTCCTCATTTAAGAGTATAAGAATTTCTCACTGCTTCTTATAAAGGATGTGGAAATGCAATGTTTCTTCACATTCTACAACAAAAGATCTTCACATGAATGGCCACAATTTGTAGATAAGAGCCTTGACTTCCAAAGAATGTAACATAACTTTTATTGTTGATGCTATCCCCTCTTACTGAAGGTCTAATAGTAATCATGGAATTGGAAACATTATCTCAATGGATTATGATTAGAAACCCTTTGTTTAAAATCTGCCCCTAATGTTAAACCTGTGAGCCTGTTGAACCTGCATGAGCCTGCCTGAACCAATTGTACCTTGCTGCACTACTTTGCCCTTGGATGAAGTGGATAAATCCTATTATACCTTGCCAATACAAAATTAACCACATTGGATCTCAACATTTGAATGAAATCAAACTTTGGAGAACCATGCTGAACCAAACTGAGGATAAAACTTTGCAATCTGCAATCTTAGATTTTTCCATCAAACCTGCGGAACTTCATGAGTTGCACTTTTTAAATGAAAATTTGAATTGAATCTTTGAACCTCTTTGAACTACTTCGAACCAAGGTTCAAAATAGTTCAAATTGGTTCATGAGAGATGAATGACTACTAACACTTGGCCAAACAGAGCCAACTAGACCAAAGAAAATTTTAAATGCCGCAACGATTAACTCAAGGACAAAGTCATCTTGAAAGACCTTTGGATGCAAAATTTTTAAAAAGGAGTAAGGTGGACAACGATCAAACATATCGAAGGGTCAAGGACATTTTTAACATGGTGACTCAAATAGACCCTAACATTGGCTCTTTCTGGGGACTTCTTTTAATGCAAAAGCAGAAAACTTCCAGCATCTCTGGTTAAAAAGATAAGTGCCTAGCACCATTGGGAAATAGAGTCAAAACAATAAGAATAGGGAGATTCTTGCTATGAGGGCAGAGGGGAGCAGGGAAAACACCAAAACAAAACCCCTAAACTAAAAACAAGCTGGTAAAAAGCTACTAACAGCCTATGCACACCAAAAAATTTATTTACAAGTGATAGGGAAAACAACCCATACCTTCAATAATGCATCCAACTACTCATATGAAGCCATTAATGGGCTGAGAAAAGTATGATCCACTTCAAAACAAGAATGCATGTTTTTGAAGCAGATGCGAGCATAAAGTTGACATGCAAGACAAATGGAGGTCTGTTGGAACAAAGAAACCATGATGCATCAAAGATCAACCTCCTATAATATACTTCTTGAGGGAACATAAGTATACCACACTGCATGGGCTAAATAATGATATCTTCATCCTCATTATGCATGATTTCTTTAGAACAGTGAATCAAATCTCTAATAGGGAACCCCTTATACAATTTATGATGGTGACTAACATCAATTAAAGGCTTATCTTTATAGAATGCATGGATTCTAATTTTTGACTCATTAATCATCAATTCTTGATCAACAATAGGAAAAACACAAAAGAGATGTGTATCTTTACTATCAAAAATAAAGTGCTCCATAGTTAAATCATTCTTTACCTTAACCATGCACACATTCCTTTCACTATCTGATTCTTCTATGGCGGCACAAACACAAGGATTAAAATTTTCTCGTGTCTCCTCTCTTTCATTATTGTGCTCTTCAAATCTACAATCAGTTGTATAAAGGGTATCTTTTGTGCACAACGAAACATTTTCGATAATTTTATCATCACATACTTGATCAGATATTTGATTTTCTATACTAACACAAGATGTTTCAATTTTTATAATATCCATTGATGTAACTTTAGCTTCTTCAAGAATAGACAAATTTTGAGCAAGCAAGTGATGCTCACCATTAGTCTTACTTTCAATGTCTTGCAAAGTCTTGAGTAAAGAAGGATGAATTTTGTGAGGCTGGAACTGCATTCCACCATAGAAGCTTATCAAGAAATTAGTCTGTACTGATTGATTCACACTACCTTGCTGAGAATAAAATTCATCATCATCACTATAGCTGACATTCTTTTTGCATCCAAGATTCTTTTCTTTTGTACATTTTGCTTTACCGGCTTCTTCTTTCTTGTATCCACATTCTTCTTCCTTTGGTTCTTGCATAGGAGATCTCCTCTTGATAAGGACAACACCATAGAAGGATTTTAGAAATCCTACTTCCCTTGCCAAGTCTTTTGTAACTTCTCTGATTGGGTTATCTCTAAATGGTGGTATAAAGACAAATATTTGAGATATCTTCACTTCTTGCTAGAACCCAATCTTTTAAAACTTCTAGATATTTTTGAAATACCTCATGGTATTCATCTTCAATAGAGCCGCCAACCTCCATCCTCGGGGAGGTACCTTCAAATTTTTGAGAAAAGAAAACACTGAGACTGTGATTCCTTTCCCCAATAGAGTCGCCAAAAATATGTTGGTGAACATATTTGTCTTCCAAGAAAACACCTACAAAATGACTGCAAAAATCCCAAAAAAGAAGACTCAACCAGCACCAACATTTGGGTCACTTCGCTATTGAAAAGCATAAGAACCCTCTGAATTATCTGGGTATAGCTCCCCGTGTAGGATTTACAATGAATCAACTAAAATATAAATGATAATGCTTTTAACCTAAAAGCAATAAAGGCTTACAAACATCTATCTGTAAACACAACATAGATGTGAAGGGAAAAACTAATTGAAAGGAAATAAACAGTAAATGACACAAAGTTCATTTACCCAAATGCTGCATTATAAAAAGAACAAAGAGAGAAAGACAAACTATTCTTTCCAAAGACATGAAAAAACTAGAACACAAAGGCCAAAGATGATCGTGTTGATGATCAGATGTAACAGATATGTATTCAAGAAGACCAATATCACTCCAAGATGAATATTAATCAGAAAATGAGTATCTAAACTCAAAGTTTTATTGTGTTGACATTTCCCTTTTTTAAACACAACAAAATAAAAAAGATTTTGCTTTTCCTGTACATTGATCACTATCTAAAAATAAAATATCTCTTTCCCTCCATTACAATCAGAATAAAATTTCATTCCCCCCTCTTAGCACAAAGTCTACAGTGAGGAAGAACTTTCTCTCCTACATTCACAGCTCCTATTCTATTGTAGCTCAAAGTCTCCCCAGCAAAATCTGAAAACTAGAACCCTTTTACCATGTTTCTGTGGTCTATTTATCTTCTCTAGTGTCGTTGATCTTGTTCAGTTATTAGAATAACTGATTCTTGAAACTTAACTGTCTAATTCTTTCCTTTCATCTTTTCTTGATAGCTTTATTTCTTTGACTTTTATGACATTCACCTTTTAAAGGTTTTTCACTTAATCAAATGTCATTTTAGCATATTTGGACAAGTGAGAAATGAATACATTAGTCCAAAATAATAATAAAATTTGCTACTGGGCGGATTTTTTTATGACAATCAAATTGGGTCTCGGTGCGAGGGACATAACTATTTATTCCACTGTTGGATTTCCTTCATTTTCATATATGTTTTGTCATTCCTAATGTCGCACAACTTTACTGGAGCAATTGAGCAAATTATGTCCGAGGCAAAAATTATTGAGGTCTGAGTGGAGGTATATAAAACTGTCAAAACAATCAAACTTGTTGTCCAAACTCCAACATTTATAAAGTGCTCCAATGGTTTCCATTAAAAATTAATCATTCAGAATTGAAACCATATTACTTTAATTTCCTCATTTAAGAGTATAAGAATTTCTCACTGCTTCTTATAAAGGATGTGGAAATGCAATGTTTCTTCACATGCTACAACAAAAGATCTTCACATGAATGGCCACAATTTGTAGATAAGAGCCTTGACTTCCAAAGAATGTAACCTAACTTTTGTTGTAGATGTTATCTCATCTTACTGCAGGTCTGATAGTAATCATGGAATTGGAAACATTATCTCAATGGATTATGATTAGAAACACTTTGTTTAAAATCTGCCCCTAATGTTAAACCTGTGAGCCTGTTGAACCTACATGAGCCTGCATGAACCAATTGTACCTTGCTGCACTACTTTGCCCTTGGATGAAGTGGATAAATCCTATTATACCTTGCCAATACAGAATTGACTACATTGGATCTTAACATTTGAATGAAATCAAACTTTGGAGAACCATGATGAACCAAATTGAGCATAAAACTTTGCAATATGCAGTCTTAGATTTTTCCATCAAACCTACAGAACTTCGTGAGCTACACTTTTTAAATGAAAATTTGAATTGAATCTTTGAACCTCTTTGAACTACTTTGAACAACGGTTCAAAATGATTCAAAGTGGTTCATGAGAGATGAATGACTACTAACACTTGGCCAAAGAGAGCCAACTAGACCAAAGCAAATTTTAAATGCCGCAATGGTTAACTCAAGGACAAAGTCATCTTGAAAGACCTTTGGATGCAAACTTTTTAAAAAGGAGTAAGGCGGACAATGATCAAACATATCGAAGGGTCAAGGACACTTTTAACATGACAACTCAAATAGACCCTAACACAATAAATTTTTTTGTAAAATTTGCCTAAGGATCTAAAAAATGCTCACTGTTTCCCATATGACATTTTAGAAAATAAAAAACTGGTGCCAATTGTCATATGACAATATACAGCTACCCATACGACATTTGATGGGTATACAACAGTATACATGTTCCCGCATGACACTTGAGGGACCCGACGAAATGTCATACGAGAGATGGGTGTCTCCCATGCAACACTATACAAGCATAGACACGACAATTCATTTGGACTTGAAATGTCGTATGACTCCCCATAGGTTGTCGTACGACATCTTGTGAATCAAAATTTAAAATATTGAAAAAATATGTTAAAAATCCTAAAAAGCAATAAAAACGTGTCAAATTGAATTCAAAAAGAGGCACAGAGGTCCACTTACCAGATTACCATACTGTCTCGGTCTTTGGTACTGCCTAGAGCACTCAAAACAATGTGAAGACACTAGAACTTGCATTTTTCTCTCACAGGGCTCCACAAGGTTTCTAAAGTCAACTATTTGAAAGCTTTGAAAATGACCCTTTTCGGCCTTATATAGGTTTTGACCTAATTTTTCAAAGTGCTCTATTTTGTGTAAAAATTGCACTTCTGGCTAATTTTGACTTTCTAAACCCATTTTCGGGATCAAAATCAAAATCTGAGATCGTTTACATTGTCAAAAAGATGATTTAAAATTTTTGGACCCAAGATGGCTGACTGCTTGCATAATTGACCTTCAACGCATCATGGAAATCCAGTATTCATCTTAACTAATTATCTAACATCAAACTCATGAAATTTCAACTTAGTCAACCATGGTCAACTCATGGTCAAACCTAGTCAAATTTTGTCAACAAGACCCCCATATGATGTAGAACGCGTCCCCAGACATATACAACCATTTATACAATCGATTACATTGCTTCTAATCATTTCATGCCAACTTTCTCGCCAAATTTTGATTTTAATCCTGAAGGGGGCATGGTATTACACATCATTAATCAAATCTGTCAATCAAATTTTCTTCAGTGATAAAGACAACAACCACGTCTAGTTGCTGACTCATCAAAGTCCTCGTCGCTTGGGGCACATCGCTTGGGGCATATCAAATTCATCAAAATTCATATAAATCTGGTATTCTCTTAATCTTGTAAACTGTATCAGCTCTTCGTAACCATCGGTTCAACAATGTTATTTCCTTGATTCTTCGTAAATGAAGGGTTCAGACTTGGCATGCTTTGACAATCAGATCTGGAGTCAGGATAGTCACTTCCTCATAATCATAGGTTCAAAATCATGCATTTTATCAGTTCTTCATAATCACTGGTTCATTGTTGGTACCATTAACATCATCTCAATTCTTGGTCAATCAGGACATGAATCAACATCTTCAAATCTTCCAATCAGTTTCTGTCTCAGAATCGGTTAATCTTTTAGGATCAGTTTCTCAACCACATAATTAAGTCCCAATCACATCAAAAACAAATTAATCTTTGAACCACTGTGCTTTGCACAGTAATTCAAAGAGGGCCAAAATGTAATACCCCAAAAATGGGCTTTAGAACCATTGACCTCCTACATCGACAAATTAATCGAAATCAACTTTAAAGTCCTAACCTAAGGCACATCTGCACATCAAATAATTGAAACCCTACTTGATCCTATCTCAATTCTGTATCAGAGAATATTCCTAAATATTCCTAATCTATCTTAATTATTTCTAATTAAATATTATTTGGTGATAAATGATATTATTTTATTTATCCAAAAGTTAATTAATTGAATATGTTGAATATTTAATTAATTAAACTTCATTTGGCCACTTAATTATTTAATTAGATTTTATTGATTTTATTCCTAATTAATATTGTTTTTATTTGACAATAAATCAAATTTCTAAGAATAATTGATTAAATATTTATTTAATTGATTAAAATCAAATTGTCAAATTTAATAATTTAATTTTGAAGAGCATTTTTAAAAAATTAGAAAATCGGCTTTGCAACTCGGCATGCTCTGCAATTACCCTAGAACCCATTTTACCCTTTTAGGTTTTCTTTCCCACGAGTCTCAGCAACATGCCATTAATGGCCTCTACGTCGCCTAGCGCCTTAACTCCTGATTTGACACCAAGTTTTAATATGACTGCAAGAGATGTTATTTCTCACCATTCCTGGGACGTTCATAGCATTATCTTGGATGCTTGATCACGGTCTGTGGCTTCTCAAAGTGTTTCTGGAGGTGACGTTTAGCAAAGTGGAGATGGAAAGAAGCAACCCTCCCCTCCCAGAGTGAAATCCTTCAACTAGGCCGTCCAAAATGAGCACATTCTACTGGAAGGAGCCACCTTTCTCGCAAGTAAAGCCTAGGAATCAGTCATTGGTGAAAGAGATGGAGGTAAGGTTTATGTTCCTCCCAAGTTGATTATTAAACTGAATCTTCAAATCGGTGTTTCTATTAACAAGGAGAAGTCTAGGCTTAAAGATTGTGCTATCTTTTTTGCTACGTTAGATATTACTAAGATTCCTTCCAGAAGTTTTCTTATGATTGGTTTGAGAAGACTTGGGGTCACAAGTTGGGATTTCATTTTTCCTATTGTCGTATGTTTCAGAAAGGTCTTTTTATCTTGTTTCTCTATGACCCTAAATAAAAAAAAGCCATTGTTGATAAGCAGTTCTGGAGGGTTGGTCCCTGCAAGTTTAGGGCCATCCCTTGGTCTATCGAGACCTCCCAAGAAGAATTTTTGGCCCTGTCTAGCCCTAGGTAGTTGATCATCGGCAAACTTCCTCCATTCTTGTTGAACCTTCTTCCTCTAGTGCTTGAACCAATAGGTAAAGTGCTAAGGACAGACAAGTCTGATGTCCTCATCCCTAACACAGAAGTCTGAGTCCTCTTATTTGTCAAACCTGGTGTTGACCTCCCTGAAACCCTACAGTTTGACATTGATTCATCCCCAATTTGTTTCCCAATCACCTTCCTGGGTGGACTGAATGGTTACTTTATCTGTAGAAAAGAGGGTCACAAGAAAAAGACTACCCTATTGTTAAAAATAGGAATCATGTGCACTCTAATATAGCTCCTAACCCTAATCCCGATAATAAGAGTAACCCTGCCACATATTCCTCATCTTCTATTCCAAGTGCCACCCCTAAACTTCCCCCCTAGTACACATCTCACCCCCCCTACATGGAAGCTGGATTATGCAACTCTCAGTGCTACTTTGGATAGTTTGAAAGGTCAATTTGATTCTCAGACCGAGCCTACCCAATTGGATTCTACCATCCCGAAACCCCTCAAAGAACTTCCCAATATTGAAGCCTTGGACTTTAGTCTAAATGGTTCTAAACAAAAGTAGAAACCTAGAACAAAGAATGCATAGCAACTCGTTGTGGACAAAATCAAAGATAGAGCCTTGAAGAACAAAGGTATTCCTCAACCTAAAAGGAAAGTGTACTCCATCCTTCCCCAAGTTCAAGGGTCTTCCTCTAATTCAGATGCATCATTTTCTCTTCCTATAGATAGGGTAGACAGTCCTCAAGATTTTCTTGTGCACTCCACCCCTTTAAGGGAGTCCCTTATCCCTAATTAGGATGGTGGAATGGGAGGGGCTATCCCTCCCTTCAATTCAAAAAGTAATGATAAGATTAATGCTTTCTCAGTTGTTGTTATCTTTCTCCCCCTCCCCTTCCACCCCCACCTAATCGATAGAATTATGTAGCTAAAGCGAGGATGGTTGAGGAGGTGTCTACCCCTGCCTATAGGGAGAACAGAGTTGGACCCAACTCAGAGGAAGTAGTTTGAGCTTGAGGAAGGAGAGATCGATATTTCTATTGATAGACCACAAAATTTCTCTAAGGATGGGTCCTTTGTATTCACTGTTGATTCCTCCAAAGGAAACAAGTTGGATGAGCAGTCTCTAAAGTTAGGCTCTATAGATTATGGAGTAGGGGTCATCCAAAAAAAGAAAAGGGGCAGGCCTCCCCTCTCTAGTGGGAACCCTAAATTGTCTAAAACCCCTAGAGTGGATATCTCTAAATGCTTTAAAGGATTTAGGAAACCCATGGATACTGATAAGTAGGTCTCTGTCATGATTATCAACTGTGCATCTTGGAATGTCAGAGGGCTAGAAGCCTCTGACAAGAAATATGTGGTTAAAAGACTTCTTAACTCCCACAAGAACTTGGATATTATCATGCTTCAAGAAGTTAAGGCAATAGGGTTTGAACTAGACATTTCCCTTAAGTGTATCTAGAAGGATGCAACTGCATTCTCTACCAATCACCCAAGAGGAAATGGAGGGACCTCCATTCTAGTATGCCCCAACTAGAAGAATGTTGTCCAAGTATGGGGTATCTCACCCTGCAATGGGGTAGTCTGGATCAGATTTAAGGTTGATGACAAAGAATTTGGGGTGTGTTCTGTTTATGCTCCCAATGATCACAATGGCAGAATTGAGCTATGGAGGTGGATAGCAGATTTGGATTCAGTTCCATGGATTATTTTAGGAGATTTCAACATGGCAGAGAGGGCCCAAGACAAGTTGGGTGGTCTTAGATTTGCGTGGAAAGGTAATGAACTGCTCTACTAGAGCAGGATGATTAAAAAACTTATCTTATTTGATCCTTTTGCTGGCAATAAAGGAGAGTCTAAGGGAATCTAGTATACCTGGTCAAACTTTCAGAGAGGGAATAAGAGGATCTAGTCCAAGTTGGATAGATTCTACCTTAATAAACATCATTTTAGCTGCCCCCTCCTCCTGAAGACAATTGTGTGAAAGTGTTCATCTTCACCTTGTCTGACCATCACCCCATTTTTGCTTCCATATAGCTTATTAAGGATCAAGGTTCTGAAGCTCCCAAAAAGAAAGGGTTTTCTCTTAATACATCCCTCTTGGGAGATGAGGATGTTCAGGTAGCTATTAAGATCATAACATGGTATAATGAGAAAGTTGCACAGGATGACTCCGATATTGCTAGGTGGACACAAACCACAACTTCTTGGCAGAATATGCTCAAAGCGGTTGGGATTAAGAAGGCTAAAGACTCTAGATTTAATGAATACAAACTATTTGAGTCCTTACAAGTGGCTAAAGCACAGATTCAAGAAAACCCCTCTTCTACAAAATTGCTCAACAAAGTAATGACCTATAGAGACTCACTCAGGAGAATACAATTGACCAAAACTAGAGAAGCTCAGATAAGAGATAGAATCAACTGGATTAATCTGGGAGACAAGGGGTCTAAGTTTTTCTTTCAAACTCTTAAGAAGAAAGAGGCCAGGGATAAAATTGCATGTATTAGAGTTTAGGATTTAGTCATTTCCTCTCAGTAGGAGATTGTTAATGCTTTCTCCATATTTTATAAAGAATTGTTTACATTAGAAGACTCTAACCCCTCCATGGAGTCAGCCAGGGTCAAGATCAGAACCCTCATCCCTAAGAAGGTAGGGGATGTAGAGGCAGACAAGTTGAATAGAGAGCTTTCTGTGGAAGAGATCAACAATTCCATCAAGAGGATGGCCAATGATAAAGCTTCACAGCTTGATGGACTACCTATAGAATTATACAAGGCTAACATAGATTGGATTGGCCCTAAACGTCTAAGAGTGTACAATGAAGCTATTGAGGTAGGCACTCTTGGCCCAACTTTGAATGTGGGACTCATTAAACTTATTCCTAAAGATGGAGATAGAATTTTGATTAAAAACTGGAGGCCTATTACCCTCCTCAATGTTGTTTACACGATTCTGGCCAAACATTGGCTTTGAGAATAGAGAACCTCCTTCCCTCTATTGTTAGTAGCATCCAAACTGGATTTTTCAAGGGGAGGTACATCCTTGAAAATCTTATTACATGTTGGGAGGCTCTGGAATGGGCAAAGATATCAAATAAAAAATGTGCCATGCTCCTCATTGATTATGAAAAATCCTATGACAAGATTGAATGTGTTTTATCATGATGATGCTTGAAGCTTTAGGGTTTCCTCCTTATTTATGTAGGATGGTCTCAACTCTCCTTTATGGTGCCATGGCTATAGTAGAATTGAATGGAGTCGGATCTGAATTTTTTACTCTCTCTAGATCTATAAGACAAGGGTGCCCCCTTGCCCCCTTCCTGATTGTCATTATTGTAGACTCTCTCCACTACCTCCTTAGAGATGACTCCTCTCCCCAAGGGTGAAAGGCATCCTTCTACCCAATAAACAAGAAGTCTCCAATGTCCAATTTGTTGATGACACTTCCATTCTCCTTCACCTTGATGAAGCTAATATGAGCTATTTGATGACCAAAGTGGACATATTATGTAAGGCTTCAGGCAGCAAAGTCTCACTACCCAGATCATTATGTTGGGTTGGGAGAAGGATCCTCCTGATTGGTGGGGTAGATTTGAGTTTTTGTGGGGGGACCTAACCATGTGGTCAGATATTTGGGGATTTCCTTTTTTGTTTCTCCTAATCTCAATCAGATGTAGGATTGGATTAGCGAAAATATTAATAGGAAGCTCATCAAATGGGACATCAACCTCCTTTCTTTCCCTGGAATATTTCAAGTCTGTCAAAAGGTACTCTCCTCCTACCCTATCTACTTCTCTTCTATGTGGCTCTTTAATCAGCATCAGTTTATCCAGAATGTTATCAGAGACTTTCTCTAGTCTGATGGATGAGGTAATAAGAGGATGCACGTGGTTTCCTGGGAATGGTGTTCAAGGGATAGGTGCTGGGGAGGTCTGAGCCTCAAAGACTTGAGATCATAAGGTATAGATCTTGCAGTTACATGGTTAGCTAAAGTAGCTGAGGGGGATGAACCATGGAAAGTGTTGGTGAGGAATAACTTGCATTTGGATCATCTTAGCAGGTCTAGAGGATGGCAGAAATTATGTTTTACTAACACCCTTACTATTGATGCCAATGTGGTTGTTCAAGGCTCCAATGTATTCAGAAGTATTTGGAAGGCTTGGAAATATGTCAAGAGCTTCTTGAGCAACAAGGGGCCATTTGAAAGTAATGGTAATATTTGTGGACTCAAATCCATCTAGTGGAATTTGAGACATGGGGACAAGCCACTAGCGCTACTACAGGGATGTTCAGCAAGAAAATGGGTTGAGAAAGGTGTTGCTACATTCAGTGATGTCATCCACCAAAGAGTGCTTCCCCTCTGGGAGCTATTTGAATCCCAATACAGTATCCCCAAATCCTAATGGAGAACCCTCTCTGCCTCTTTTAAGTCCTTAGGTCCCATAAAGGGATGTTTCTTTGACTCCTGTTGTAATTTCCAACTCCTTTGGCCTGATAACACTCCCCTCCACCTTGGTAAATCTAGATATTTCTACCAACTCCTGACTGCTAGTTCTGATATATTCTCCCATGTTAACCTCAAATGGGGCCTAGAGGTACAAGAATCAAATTGGATCAAGTACTTTAGACTCCTATGGAGAAGACCAGTGGAGTCAAAGATCTCTTTCTTTTTGTGGAAACTTTTTCTTCATAAGTTGCCATTCAAGAAACCCCAGGGGGAACCCAATATTTGTCTTTTTTGTAAACAACAAGAGTCTATTACCTATGTTTTATTTGATTGTTTCTTTGCCTCTGAAATCTGGAACATGGTTGGTCTATCCTATAATTCTCATTTTAATACCCTGAATATAATATCTGGTGCTATTAATTGCAGCAATTTCTATAATGCATTATGGTCTTTATTATCTTCTGTTATTTTATGGAACATCTGGAAGGCTTGGAATAATGATGTACTTGTAGGAAAAGATAGGAACCTTACTAAGTCTCACAGGAGACTCATTTACTTTGGCATTGCCATGCAAGTCACTGTGGCCATAAAGATGAAGGAGAGAAAATTCTTGCAAGTGCTAAGGGAAGGTAACGTCACCATTGAGAAGATAGAGATAGCCCACGGGTACACCACCATGAAAGGAAAAGATGAATTCAAGATCACCCTTGCTGAATTCATTCAGCAACTGAAGATGTTAGTTCAGATGAAAGATAAAGGGAACCTAGGTGACAGAGACTACAGGGTCATTGGCTACAAATTAGTCTCTCCGGACTCTAATGATGATGATGATGATGATGAAGAAGGGGTCAGCTCTCCCTAGTTTTATTTTCTATTTTTTTGGTACATAGTTTGGATAGCGATGTAATATCAGATAATTGTAACTCTCAGTAGTATTGAGACTTTTGTAATACTCTAGAACTCATTACCAATGATTTTGTACTTTCATTTTTTACTTTATATGCAATAGAAAATAATTTAATTTTGAATAAAGTTTGATTAAATAATTGATTAACCCATAAATCAATTATTTTTATTCAAAAATCAGTTAAGTTGAGAATAAAACACATAGAAAAGTAAATAAATTCATAATTATCTATGTACAAATCAGAAAAGCAGTTGAACTCTAAATCAACTATTAAATTCAATTTGTTAACTTTTTAAACTCAACATGTGATTGTGAGTTGAAAAGCAGATGGGAGTGATCTAAACTTCTAATTTGAGTTAAAAAGCCGATTTTGCATGATTTTGCTAGATAACTATTTCTAATTTTTTGTTAACTCAAAAATCAATCTAAGTTGATCAGGGAGAGATTTTTGGCTTTCCACGAGTTCTCAAAACCCTGGATTTCTATATAAACAGGCTTTAGTCCTTTACAAACGACCGCAAATTTGGAGAATCTTTGCATGTGCAATCTGGCGAATTGGAGATTGTGCAATTTTTGAGATTCTTGGTAAGCATTGTTTTCTTGATTTCATAGCATTAATAGATTAGATTTCAATTCATCTTTCAAAGTTTTAGATCATTTTTACATTGTTTTCATCATTATTGCATAGAAAATCCAAAAACATAGATTAAATCTGCATTCATTTTCATAGCTTTCATCATTCAAATCCTTCATTTAGGTGTTGCAGTGTCACTGATCTCGGTCAATCTCCGAGAATACCATACTCGCATCTACTAGAAGGCAGTAAATCATCTGGTTAATGATATTTGTCCTTATTACATAGTTTCTGATTATTAACCAATAATGTTTTACTGAAGTGTTGTGTCCATAAATAGGTACAATTTTCACACACACACTTCTAGGTCTAGGGTTCTCAGGTCACATGTAGGAATTTTAATAATTTCATGTAGAGTGATTGGACCCTTACCATGTTTCTTCTTTTTCTTCTTGTCTTGTGTGCTTGATGTTGGGGATTTCCCATAAGGTACTAGAGCTTTAGTCTCTAGATTAGACTTTTCTTTCTCAGTTGAGACACTTTCCTCCTTATCTTTCCCTTTTACTGTACCCTCAATCTGAGAAACTTGGGCTTCTAGCCTTGTGTTAGTTGTAGAAACATCTACATTTGTCTTAGTTTCAGCTTCTTTATTCACTGCCTCTTTTCTTTCAAGCTCATTTGTCTCCTTATGTCCTTCTTCACCCTAGCCCTTTGTGGTATCTATTTTTTTCTCAGGTGTATGCTCCTCGGGTTGCCCTTAAGTGGCAATATCAATGGCTTGCACCAAGATAGGTAAGTTACCCGGTGTATTTACTATAGTTGCCTCAGTAGGTCTTTCTTCCTTAGTGTTTTCTGCAGCAATTGTGATATCTTCATCATCTTTTACTTCATCATATGGATCTCCATTAGTGACATCTTCTTTTGTTACTTCACCAGTCCTGATTATAACCATCTTCTCAAGAGTATCTTGTTTTTCTTCTTCATTGTAGCCTGTTGAATAGAAGTCTTCGACGTATGTTTCATTTGGTTGTTTTGTATCAGATATGTGAATAGGATCTTTAGTAGAAATATTTTCATCATCTAAGTGTACCCCTTTTCCTTTACCTTTTACTTTTTTCTCGGGGATTATTGCAAGTGCATTTTTGTCTGCTTCAACCTGTGACTCCAAATTTTTTGTCCACAGAACTTTACTATCATCATCTACTTCTTCAAGTTTCCCTTACAACATATTTAATGCTCTGCCTTTCATCAAAAATCTATTGGCATACAGTTTCATCATGTCTTCAATCTCAGAAGCTGATAGAGTAGGCATTGCCAAAATCAATGACCATTCCCTCATTTTCTTTTCAGTATACAAGGCATATGTCCATCTTGCTGATACCTTCTCATATAGTTCCTTTGGAATGTATCTTACAAATTCAATAGGTAATCTTTTGAATTTAATCATCATACTGATGATTTCCTCTTCTACTTTTTCCCATTTCCTTTATGTTCTCTACTAGCTCATCAATTAATTGAGTTTTATTTACAACAACTTTGAATTGACTGGTGTCTTCTTCTTTACAATCAATATCATCCTTACCTCTTATTAGCTTTCTCCTCTATTTAAGTTACTTAGTGGAGGCTTGAGTGTGCCTCTCTTCTTTTGATATGTCTTTGTAGGTGTAGACCTTGTGATTTTTGCAATTCCTTGTTTCAAGGGTGGAGAAACACCTATAGAGGATCTTGTCCTCCCTCGTGTAGGTGTCTCTACATGTTTCCTCTTCCCTTTTGCCTTCACCGGTGCAGCTTGTAGTTCTTTATCTAACTCAGTCTCCTCTTCATGATCACTATTACCGATCAGAAGTGGTTCCTCAATTGCTTCCTCAACTGGCTTCTCTGTTGCTTCCTCTTCCTCATCACCAAATTTCTTGGTTAGAGTATCCATCATTTTCTTAGATTTTCTGCTAAATTTAACTCTGACTAAGTTCATTTTTATTCTCATCTTATCTTCTTCATAGGTTCTACCTAGTTTCTTTTGTGTCTTTGGGCTCGACCAATAGTGCCTTTATTGACCTAGAGGCTCAGTCAATATCAAGTTCATATCCCATATGGGGTAACCATGGAATCCTTGGCTCAAATGCCTTTATTAGTGTGGTGTCGGTGTCCACCAGAAAAAAAAAAACCTCCTTGTACGTTTCAACTAATTGTGTAGGTATCCTACTCCTCTTATGCATTATCTCTTTGAATTTACCAAAGTAATCATCCATCACATCCTCAAAATTATGACCTAATTTCTTGATGAATTCACTGATTTGGATTATGATCGGTCAGTTACATCCCATTCAACATTACCGATTGATGGAAAATAGTTTTACAGATAGAAAAATGTACATACAAGAAGTGAAGCCAAAAAAATTTGGGGCCTAGAATGGAACAAACTATGCTAGGGAGGAGAAGGAGAGGGTTAAAAAGAAGTGGGGACTGTATGTTAAAGTATTAAAGAAAGCAATAAATGGGAGAAAGATGAGAACTAAATGGGTTGAGCCCCTTTCATAAAAGCTTATAGTTTGTTGGGAGAAAGAGATTAAAGAGAAAGTAGTAGAAAATGCTAAATTCTTCATGGAGATGGGCTTCATAGGGAAATTTAAGGGGTTTTGGTCTAGTCTTGGAGAGCCACATAAATGGATTCATAAGTGTGGGGCCCCATTTTGGAGGGAGATATTCAGATGTACCCTGGAGCATGAGGATGTTTTGTGGTGATGTTTGACAATGAGTAGGATAGGAAGAAAATCTTTTGTGATTATCAATAGTGTTGGGAGTAAAAGTACATGTTGTTGTTGAAACCTTGGTACACAACCTTCAATCCAGTTATCAATTCCTTTGATAAGAATCATTTATGGGTAAGACTTGCTACTTTGTCACTTCAATTTTGGTTTGATTCTTGTTTTGAAGATATTGGAAATACTTTGGGTAGATTTGGGGGGTGGACGAGGGTTCACAAGATTTTTTTCATACTACTTTTGCTTGCATTTTGGTTGAGATGGACATGACAAAAGCCCTCCCAATAGATTTATCTTTGAAACTTTCTAGTGGTGAGTGACTACAATCAATAGATTATAAAGGTATCCCTTTTAGATGTTGTAGATGTTTTTTGACCAAATATGTGGCTACAAATTGTTTAAAGAAGCGTGTCCACAAATAGGCGACTTGGTGGAAGGAAGTGTCCCCCAAACTTTACTCAGCGGAGAAAGAGGAGGATGAAGCTTCAAATGAGGCTTCAAAAGATGATTCTCAAGCCATAAAGAATATTTTAGAATCTAAATCTAAAATAGTATTAGAGACTAGTAAGGTTATGAGAGTAGTCAAGGGTCTGCAAGATTTGAGTAGCGAGGCAAAAAGGGCCTCAAAAAGGGATACATCATTTGGAAACTCTATTGTAAGATATTTAGTAGAATAGAAGGAAAAGAACCAAATTGGGCCCCATATTTTGATCGAAGGGGTGAGCAATTGCACAATTCATAAAGCTTGAGAAGGTACAAAGACTCTGGGAAACATGGTGTCACTGCTGGTGGTAGTCTCAAAAGTGTAGGAATAGTTTAAGATGGTCACTTTCATTGTCAGGATGGGGAGGCCAAGTATTATCTATGATTTCATGATGTGGTATAAGGATGCTACAAAAATAGAAGAAGCACATGACAATTAGTAAAAAGGAAAAGAGACAAGAAAGTTAAGGAGGGAGCATTTTATATGAATTTACGCTCACATTAAAAAAAATGGAGCAACTAGCTATTCTTAATCGTCCAACATTTTAATAGGTCTTCTTGTGGATGTCTTGTCTATTTGGGGAGGTGGTTCCCTATTTGTAACTATCCCTAGTTCAAGCCAAACTAAAAACTCCAGCTTATTAATAATAAAAAATATGAACTTTTCACCAATTAAAAAAAAAACTTTTATGTCATTCTCTCTCCTTCCCAACACCTTAGTTTACTGGTTACTCATTTTTACTATTTCCATTTTCAACAATTGACCTATATAAATCATATCATATGACATGAAAATAATTATTCTCCCTTAAACAATTTCATTCTTTAAAATAAATCTATAAACAATAAAAATGCCTATAAAATAAATAATCAATTATTATAAACAATAAAAATATGTTGACACTAGTATGTTGTGATGATTAAGTTGTGGTGTTCTTGTTCTTGTCATCAAGGTTCAAACCCTACCAAGGTGCTACTATTGAATGCATAAATGAGGACGAGGTCACCTGTTTATAACCTCATTGGTTCATAGCTCTGAATATGATGAAAAAAGTAATCATTATCCCCTAATCGGTTTCATTGTTTGAAAATAAATCCACAAATAATAAAGTACCTATAAAATAAGTAACCAAACATTATAAATAATAAAAATATATTTTCTATTGTTTTGTTTCCTTCCCAATACCTTGATTTAGTAGTTACTCTTTTTAACTATTTCCATTTTTAAAAATTGATCTATATAAATATTATCATATGACAAAAAATAACCATCCTTCCAAAAATAATTTCATTCTTGAAAATTAAATCCATAAATGATAAACTACCTATAAAAATAAATAACCAAACATTATAAACAATAAAAATACATTTTCTATCATTTCCTTTCCTTCCCAAGACCTTGATTTAGTAGTTACTCTTTTTTCCTATTTTCATTTTCAAAGATTGATGCATAAAAATCTGATCATATGACCTAAGAAATAATCATTCTCCCAAAAGTTTTTAATTTATTAGCTTGTAGCCATTTAGCCCCCCATTGAACCCCAGATACATTGCAAGTCTTTGGTGCCCACATGTTAGTTCATTCCTTTACCATCTCCTCCTCAACAAGCATAACACCTGTTCTTCTCTCTCCAGCATTCATGATTGGAGGATTTTAGTCTTAAGTTAGGGTAGGTGGAGGATGGTTTGAGGAACTCTTCCTTCCAAAAGATTAGGAAAATTTCATTCTTGAAAAAGAAATCCATAAATGATAAACTACCCATAAAATAAATAAACAAACATTATAAACAATAAAAATACCTTTTCTATCATTTCCTTTCCTTTCCTTCACTTAATTTAGTAGTTACTCTTTTTTTGTATTCTCATTTTCAAAGATCGACATGTATAAATCTTATCATATGAACTAAAAAATAATCATCTTCCCAAATGTTTTTAATTTATCAACCTACAACCCTTTAGCCCCCCACTAAACCCCACACACACTGAAGTCCTTAATGCCTACATGTTAATTTATCTACCTTAGCACAATTCAGATGATCTTGTTCTATGATCTTATCATATTAGGCTATGAGGGTTAAGGTGCAATTGAATGATTTGCTTCTTCAACTATTGGGTCTGGTTCTAAGTAAATTCTAATAGGCTCTATTTATAGCTAGCTATATTTTTCCCCTCGCCTTTAAGATCATGTGCTTATGTCTTATACCTATTAGTTCATTCCTTTCCAATATCCTCCTTGATAAACATAACACTCATTCTCCTCTCCCTACATTCATAATTGGAATCTCAAATTAGAATAGACAAATAAATAATTTGTGACACTCTTCCTTAAGAACAATTTCATTCTTAAAAAATATATCCATAAACTATAAACTACATATAAAATAAATAACCAAACATGGTATAAAAAATACTTTTTCTATCGTATCATTTACTCCCGAATACCTTGGTAACTTGGTTTAGTATAATTCTTTTCACTCTTTTCAATGCTTTAAGCCCTAGTTTGAATAAATAAATTCAAAAGCATAAAATCTTTCAAATTTCAAAGCACGTTATTTAACGGCAATATCATATGAGTTATAATGTCGGTGACACGCCACGTGGCAAACTGAAAATAGAGAGATGCGTGAGGCATTTACGATGTGCAGGCGTTAATTAGGGCGTGGAAGGAGGAAAAGAGAAAACTTTAAAAAAGGTCAAAGAAAAGCCATAAATTGATGGATGAAAGTGCCCCTTTGGCTCCTTCTACGGAATTGTCGGTAAACAGATTCTCCCTGTCTTTATGCTTCCAGTTCCCTTCATCTAGATAAGATTCCTACCTTGTCAAAAATATCTTGTCTCTAGGGGAATCAATTCCACCTTCCATTCTTCTTTTGAATCTTTTTAAATTGTGTAATCTATATAAATTTTGTACTTTTTAGGAGGTGTAGTAAGTTTAGAATCTATACAAAATAGTATTATTGTATAGTTTCGTATGAAAATTCAATTTTGCATATCATAATACATATTTATACGAGTTTCAGTAGTTTGATCTTTATAATACGTCTTCACAATGTTGTAAAATGCAAAAAAATCGATGAAAATATATTGAGCAATGCCAATTTGTATTTTTATAGTCGTACCATTTTTGGAGAATAGCCAGATCTGAAAGTTTGTAGAGTGAATATGGTGTTTTTGAGGTGTAGTATGCATAGAGTGAATATGGGTGTGTGTTATTTGAAGTGTTTTTTTTATTATAGTTGGAGTTTGAAAGTCTATAATGAAAAGTTTGATTTAAACTTTCAGTTTGAGTTAGTTTTGATGACTAGTATTGATAAGAATAAAGTTGATGGTTATATATTCAATAATATATTGGAAAGATTTGAAAATCAAGTGTTGTGGTTTTATGGTAGGTGATGTTGGCTTGGGTGTCAATAGTTATAGGGAACATGTGATTGGAAATTGATAGGATGATGGGCAAAATAATTTTGATGTTGTGAGAAAGAAAATCATGGTACAGTTAGGCATCAATCTAGAAAATAGTGGAAGAATGTTTGTAGTTGACAAGTTTGATATTGTCATGATGGGACTCAACAAATTTGTTGTGTTTTTGTATAATTCAACTCATCTCATATGGGCAAAATGGTAGAGTTGAAAATTTATTTTGGGGCTTGAAGCAATTCCATTTCTTTCTTATCTTATGGAAGAAATTGCTTCATTTCTTCATTGACTCGTGTGACATTTATAACATGAATACATTAATTGGGGTATATACTAGTAGCTTATTTTTCTATTCTAAGTAGTTCATTCTCATTGAAAATTCTTCCTTCATTGAAAGAAATGGACAAGCTATTGAGTGAGAGTTTTCTAACATAGCCACATGTCAAGATTTAGGGATTTTGACAATTAAAGGAAGAATTCCATTAAAAATTTGTGATTTCATGGAAGCCACACATATTTTCATTATAGATAAGAAATGTGTGTGTGTGTGTGTGTGTGTGTGTGTGTGTGAGAGAGAGAGAGAGAAAGAGATCCTCCTTGAAGCAATTTCAAGAGTATCCCACCATGGGTGTATCATGCAAGGCTTTTATAATCTTTTGTTTTATATTAAAATAAAGCATTGAAAGGCTTATGTTCTTATACAAAATGAGGCCATCTTGATTTCCATCCTCCCCATTTCCATCTACAATTTTAGTAGTATATGTATTCTTGAAATAATATACCATGATAAAAATATTTGGATCACCATAAATGATAAATATAGAGCAAGGAATGGAAGCTCTAGAAATGAAATCAACAACTACATGATTATTCCCATTAATATAAAAATCATAATCTTGAAATCTTCTTAGCATTTTGAGCTCATCATCAGATTGAGTTCATGCAAGAAGAACTTCAACCCCTTGCAATGTGTCTCCACCAAATGTCTACCATAAGTAAATGATGTTTGAATTTTACTAAAACTTGTTCGAAAGGATCCCCCTCTCATAAATAGAAAAATCATTTCTTGAATCTTTCAACTTAATGCTCTTAATTTTATCGGAGGACCCCTTTTATATCAATATGGCCTTGATACCTGCCCTCAAGCACCACATTCCTGAACAGAATGATGCAAGAAATCTAAGATGAAGAATACATGACATGAGTTAGTTTTCATTTTGAGCTTATAAAAAATCCTTGTATTCTTGTTATCCATACATGAGTTCCTTTATTTTTCATTTTATTTAATGGTCTTACTACATGTGAAAATCCCTTAACAAACCTTATTTCATTCTTAGATGAAATAAAAAATCATTAATAGTGTTAGTTTGGTTGATAAAAAATCTTCTCAATATAGTTAGTGTTGGTAGGGAATGTTCAAAATGAAAAATGAAAAATTAGAAAAAAAAATGAATCTTCTTCTTCCCCTTGTATATTCCTTGAGTGATAATAATATGACCCAAGTATAAAATATTTATATTTCCAAACTCATACTCAAATTCTTCTTCAAATAAAGCTTGCTTATCTAGAATTTAAAATATCAAATCTAGGAGCTTCATATGATCCTTCAATGTCTTCGTGCCCATCAATGTATCATAAAAAAAGAATCAAAATGATTTATCTTAATTATCCACTAAATATATGATTTGGATTAAAATGGAAAGTATCTCGAGTAATAATCACAATAAATGGTATGAGAAAGAATTGAATATGTCCAATAGGGCATTTGAAAGTTGCACATATTCCATTTAAGAAATAATAAAATTGTAGCGTTCTCACAAGTAACTCTGGCTTGTTGAAATTTACTATCTAATAGTGATCTTGCAAATATATTGTGGAGCAACATACTATGTTCATTCAAGGAATAATAAAATAAAGATTGTTGTTTATCATAAAATAAGAGGGAATGTCTTCTCCTCATCTCTAAGAAATATGTTTACAAAGAAACTTATTCATTGAGATACATCTTATAAATGACTCTTCTATGAGGTTTGTTATATAGACTTCCAAGCATCACATATTTTATTTTAAATGTAAATTTTGGCTCCTTTCTTTGATGAATTTTAAGAAAAAATACTAGGGAATGAACCCAATGTACACCTATACACATTTAAATTATCATAACATATAATGCATCAAATATCTTATGCTCACTCATGGGTACATTAAGTGGCTATCTTATCTAGTTGTAGGATTGAATTAACATTAATAAGCCAAATTACAAATTGAAGCCAATGATAAATAAACTCTAAATCTTTTTTTGGTTTATATTATAAAATGAAATACATCATAATATTTTAAAATAATAATACAAATACAAAGAATTATGCTCAAATCCACAACCAAATGTGAATTTATATAAACTTAAAACAATTATACTTGCAACCATGAAACATCATTCACAATCTTTGAATTATATTGTCCTAGAGGGCCAAAGGGTTTTCATCTTTTGATACTTGAATCCAAAGTTTTTTATTTTTTTCAATCTCTAGCAACCCAAAGTTTTTCATCTTTAAATTTGATGGCTCAAACACAAGTACTCAAAACAAGATTTTGACAAGAATTATTTTGGTTTGGAATGAATGATACCTCAAATGAAAGCATTAATTCCTTTAAAATAGTTGAAATCAATAATTGATAAAGAATACCATGTAGATGATTAGTCCAGATTATGCATGCAAAAACTACAATAATTCTCATTTGAGTTTAAATTGTTTTTTTTTCTTGCTAGAAAAGGACCAAAGATTGGTCTTTTCTTACTTATTACACACTTCTGCAAATTCAACAAATTGGCAAACCTATGAACTTGATGTACTTTTATAGAGTTTGTGAACTCACAAACTTTGAGATATTTATAACTTATTCAAAATTTTCCCTTTCTTTACTTTCACTTTCTCTTGTAATACCCTAAAAATGGCTTATAGGTTCATTAATCTCCTATATCGGCATATCAAACGAAATCGACATCGAAGTCCTAACCTAAGGCACATCTGAACATCATCGAATCCTAATTGATTATCATAAATTCTACATCGGGGAATATTCCTAGTAATATTCTTAATTATCATTATTATCTTTGATTTAATGATTATTTGGCGATAAATCCTATTTATCCTAAAGTTTGATTAATTGAATATTCTCAATATTTAATTAATTAGATTTAATACTGCCACTTAATTGTTTAATCGAAGTTAATTCTATTTATTCCTAAATTGTATTATTTAATTTTGACAATAAATCCAAAATCCTATGAATAATTGATTAAATTGTTATTTAATTAATTAAAGCAAGTTGTCAATTTTTAATAATATTGTTTTTGAATAAAAGTTTGAAAAATAATTGATTAACCCATAAATCAATTGTTTTATTTTTCAAAATCAGTTAAGTTGGAAATAAATCACTTTATTATTAAATTAATTCATAAATAAAACATGCACAATCAGAAAAGAAGACAACTATCAATTATCAATTAAATCTAAACTCTATTTTGAGTTAAACTCTGCTTTTGCATGTTTTTGTGAGTTAATTATCCTTTATTTAAAAAATAACTCAAAAATCATCCTGAGTTATTTGAGTGATTTATGGCTTTTTTCCATTAACCTCCAAAGCCCTGGATTTCTATAAATTAAGGCTTCAGCTCTTCATTTAAAATCCATCCACGAATTGCACACTCATGCTGTCGAATTGGAGACTGAAGAATCGATCTTGAAAATTCGAGTTGTTGTGAGATTTTCATTATTTTTGCATAGTATCCATATCATTTAGAATATTATTGTTAGATCATTTTAGCATATCAATTTTCATTCTAGAATAGATTCATATCAGATTTCTTATTCGTAATTGCACAGAAAAACAAAAAAAAAAGATTAATTGCATCATTCCATATCTAGATTTTTGCATTCAAATCCTTCATTTAGGTGTTGTCAAGGTCACTGATCTCGGTATAATCTGAGAATACATACTCACATCTACTAGAAGGCAGTAAATCGTCTGGTTAGTTTAGTTTTTCATTTATTGCACGATTTTAATTTTTGCTAACCTCTAATGTTTTACTGAAGTGTTGTGTCTACAGCTAGGTACAAAATTCACACACACATCTCTCTTATCTTCTCTTTATCTTGTAACAATTTTTGTTCTTCCATGAACTTTATTATCTTTTCATAGAGTTCACAAACTCATGAACTTTGTGGCATTACAAACCTAGAAAAGTTCTCTTTATCGCACTTTTCTCCAATATTTAAACCCTCAAATTTTGTGTCATATTGAACTAACCTTCCTTTGTCGCACTTTTTGAGAGCTCATAAACTTAATGATGAATAACACCTTCTCACATATATCCAAGGTGCACTTTTTACAAACTTACAAACTTTGTGAAAAATAAATCATTGTCACATTTTTGCACTTCTTGAAATGAACTTGCGAACTTGGAAAAAAAAATGCAACCTTTCAACATTTAAAATCCCTTCCCTTCATATTTTTGAGTCCACTAATGTAAGAAACCTTGCTAATTCTTATTTGTTTTTTTTTTTCAATTTTAGATGTTTGACATTTTTTCAAACAATTTTCATGCAAGGTTTTATTTCTGATTCCTTGTTTTGTTTTCAATGCCCAATAGTGAAGAACGTGTAGAAATGAAAATACTAAATGTGCATTAAATATATACATCAAGTTTCTCAATAAAAGTTTGCTTTATTAACATCATGCCAGACCTAATATAGGTCTAATACAATTATAATAGTGGATGAATCTCTTAGATTTTAATAATATTACAAATCAAAATGGACACATACAATACCTAGAAGAAAAGATAGAAGTCAAATATTCAAAAGAAGGCACATCTGTCAAAAATGGTGATCAAAATGACTGATAATAGCAACAAATATTCTCTAAAGATCTGATATAAGTTGTTGACCTTCAAACCCTAGTTGAGAATTGTCCAACTCTCCCAAAATATGCAAACCCTTGTGCCAAAAGAATGCTATAGTTATGCCATGATAAAAAATGAAACTATCTTCAATTCCTGTCAAACCCCCCAAGAGATTTCCAGTTGAAACTTCTAGCAATTCAATAATGAGTGCTTGGTGAATTTTGAACGAATCCTCACAAAAAGATAGATTTTTTTTCCATCCAAACCATAGAGAAACTCCAAGGGTTTTCATTCTTAGATTTCTTGTATTGAAAGCTAAGTTCTCAAACTTCTTAGAGAGAAAAATAAAATAAATCAAGTATATCAAATGAGTTCCTCAAATCCCTTTATATAATCCTCTCACAAAGCTTCTAGAAATCCTATTTAAAATTCCCACTTTTATAATTTAATATTTAACTTGCATATGACAATTAGTAATAAAGTGACCCCCTCATAATTCTTCATTAATATAAAGTCACTTTAATATCCTTATACCTCCATATGTTGGCACCCCATTTGGCATAATAATTAAATACTTTATAACATTATATATTAAATGCACACTTGACTCTTTATGTCCCCTTTAATCATATATAGATTTAATTTAATTAATTATTTTATAGTCAATGCTAGATTAGACTTTAACTAATTAAATTAAATCAAATCATCAAAATTCATTAAATTCCAAATACCAAACCAACAATTGATCTTATCTAATTTTCAAATATAACTATAGTGCACTCTAACCATCCAGATGACTTACGATAAATAACTTAAGTATGGACCCAAATGTCGAAGTGACTTACTAAAAATACTAAGTGTGTATAAATAGAGTCTGAAAGATAAACCACAAATAACCTAATGCACTAAGATGGAGAGTACTAAAATAGATGCCCAAATGCTTAGCTGAATAACCCTGAATTGCCCTCAAAGGGCCCCTGATCACCACATTAGCCTATAGGGACCACTAATAATAGACTAACCTTTGAAAATAATTGATTCTTAGGAAGACACAAAAATGGGGACATTACAACTAAGAAGCTTGACTCTAATAGGATTGGTTCACTTACATTAAGCAATGGTCTTTGGTCCACAAATAAAAATATAAAATATAGACATTACATACTCTTCTTTATTAAAAAGTTCTAAGACGTGTATTTGTGTCTAATCTCTTTTTACAACTTGTCAAGTTTTTTTGTAAAGCTATAATATTACAAAGTGGGTGTAGGATTAAAAATAGACACCCTTTGAATAGAAACAATACAACTATCTCAAAACCTTGTGTAGAAGTGTCAAAGGGAAATTCATTACTATCAATTTCCAAATAGATCTTATTTCCTTGCAACAAATAAATGAGTCCTTTCTAATATTAAAATATTATTTTTTCAAGTGTAGAAAGATTGCAAAATATTCTCTAGAGAGTAAAGAAAAATAATAGGTTGATAGATCTTATTTTCTTGCAACATAGAAGCTATTCCTTTCTAATATTAGAATATTATTTTCCAAGAGTACAAAGTGTTTCCAAAATAATCTTTGGACAAGGAGGAACATTTTGGAGTTGAGATGAGAATTTGAGATATGTATAAGTCCCATTTTCTTGTCAACCTAATACCTTATATAATAAGTTACAAAAGACATCCCTATCTTTAACTCCCTTCTTCCAATGAAGAATTGTAGCCAAGAAATAGTTCATTGGCTTTAGATTGAATATCTATGGCATCGTGTGCCTTTATTTGTATGGTTTAAATTTTTCATTCTCAAATGATAAAACCAATCCTCTCTCAATATAATTACACTCAAGAAAATTTAGTAAATATAATTAAATAAGTTTTTTACCATTAGATAATATAGAAGATGACTTTCCATTCTAATTATGAAGCATTTAGGTTGGATCTTAAGATGTCTATAGTTATTGCTTAATTTTTGCTATTTTTTCAAATACTATTAGTTGTAGGTTGTATCGATATGCCCACATATATAAAAAGCACAGGACATAGTAGATAATGGGGTGGCAAGTAAAATAGTATAAAATTTGACAAATTTTGATAAGGAGGAATAAGGTGAAAAATTGTTCTATCATTATGGTCATAAAGATGTATCAATGCCATATCAGTGTGATGTATTAACTCAAATAATAACAATATCTAAATTTAGAATTCTAGTTGAATAGGTCTTGTCAAATGCCAAGGCTAATAACTTTTAATATGTGGAAATATCTGGCAATATAATAAGTTTAGTTGAACCATTAGATTTCACATTGAGGAATTTTTAACATTTGGCCCATAAACATCTTGAAGAAAGGTATATTTCATGTACATATACTTGTTTATTACCCTAAAATACTCTAAATTTGTGATATTTCATCACATAAACAACACAATATTCAAAGCATAAATTTAGCTTTATAATAATTCTAAACTAAAAACATGGTTGAATTTGTCATATGGTTAGAGAGTAGAATATATTAAAAATCTACTATTACCCTTTAAGTAAATATAACTTACTACACAATTTAGCAACATTCACGAGAAGAGCTTAATTAAGGTGCACATTCATTCCATGGACTTTGGAGTGTATTGCAGAGAACTTGGACTATATGTTCACCACCATATTTTTAAAATATGAAATTTGAGCCTCATCAAACAATAGTTTTAATAAATACAATATGCCCAATAAAGTTGAGCAAAATACTAACCAACCTTTTAAATAACATAAACCGACTTAACTTGACCTATTAACCTAACTACTGCACCTTCAAAACAATCCAACTATAAAATGTTAAAAAGAAAAATACAAACATAGAATATCAAAGACAAATGCATACATAAAAGACGTAGTATATCCACATTCCGTAATAATATTTAGTTGTTCAAAATGAAAATTGGTGTAGTTAAAAAAACATATAACTGTGTATGGTCCCAAAAAACACAATTCATTATATTTCATGAACATAAACTCCACAATATTCAAGTAAATATTATCTACTACACAATTTTGTAACATCCGTTAAATTACCAAACATGCAAGGTGTGAATTCATTCTATGGAGTTTGGAGTGTATTACAAGGAGCTTGAAGTGTATGCACACCACTCTCTTAAAAAAACATCATTAACAAATTCTTTACAAATACAATATACACAATGAAATTGAATAAAATATTGACAAACCTTCTAAATAAAATACAAACATATAATGACAAAGACAACCACAAACATATATATAAGAAACATAATATGTCCACAATATGTGATAAAGTTTCCATCAAATAAATAACTATGATACAATATAATAATAATAAAACTAAATGTAATCCAAACAATAAATTAAAAATTAGCACAAATCCAAAAATATGCCCTGAGCTTCAAAACATACACATTAAGTCTAAAAACAAAAATATCATATAAATTTTGCCGACATTAATGTAACATCCAAATGTTCAAAATGAAAAATGGTGTGATATCTCACAAAAAAATGAGGTGAAAGTTGATCGTGAAAGGCAATCACCATCATTTGTCAAGTGCGCCACCAAATTAGTGATATGACTATTCTTTTTAGTTTGAGGAAAATGGCTTATTTTCTTTGTTTAGTGGGGCCACCAAATTAGTGATTGGCATGTGATGTGATTTTAGCCGCATTTGCACCCTGAAATTGAGCCCTAATAACACACCCACGTTGAAAAAGGCAATTCACATTCTATGCAATAAATAAATAAAAGAACGAATGCTATTTTGGAAGTTTTGGGGGTCCCTTCGTTTTAAGTAATGACATAATGTGACTAGAGTCAATAGGCAAAGCTTTCAAGGGTATAGTAACTATCATCAATTAGTCATGTTTAAGTCTCCACTCATTTTTTACTCTTCATTCACCTTGATTTTGGCTATGATGCAACATATTTGTACTTGGGCTCATTCGCACATGCACATGGCTATCGCATGTCAGCATAACCGTTAACCTGTTAATCATGTCTTTTTTCTGCATAGTAATCAAAATCGAGGTGAATGAAGAGTAAAAAGTGAGTGGACAGTGAAAGCAATTTATTTTACTGTCATTGGTTCTGAGTGCCTTAATTATTTTATATAGTTGCAAAATTTTATAGTCAAAATAAAAAATAAAAAATCTCTAAACAAATCACAATTTTTTAAAAGAATGGTTGAAACAATAAAAAAACTTCAAATCATTAATTTATAGAATTTCAAAAGTTGAAATATTTATTCTATACTTTATAAAATTCTAAAAACATATAATTTTTCAATGAAAAAATAATAATTTCAATTTTATTTTAAATAATTTATAAATATCTAATTAAACATCATTGATTACAATATAATTGAAATAAGAATAAATAAAAATAAAAATTGAATACTAAATTTATTATGAACTATATATATATATATATATATATATATATATATATATATATATATATATATATATATATATATATATATATATATATATATATATATATATATATATATATATATATATATATATATATATATATATATATATATATATATATATATATATATATATATATATATATATATATATAATAACTGTGCATGTATAATATTATTGTTTATTAAAATAGACAATTAAAATGATATATTGGACAACATAATTAATATTTAAACATTAAATTATAATTAACTAACAATATGAAACTGCATAGTAAAATAATTAAGGAGCTCAGAAGAAAATATTACTTGTAGTGTCCGTAAAATAAATTGCTTTCATTGTTTGCTCACTTTTTACTCTCAATTCACCTCGATTATTATGTAGGAGAAAAGACAAGATTACCAAGTACGAGAGTCATGTTGGCATGCGATGGTCATGCACATGTACAAATGAGTCACGTGCAAATATGTTGCACCATAGCCGATGCCTATTGTAACTATCATCAAGTAGTAATATTTATATATTTAATTTTCATTTTATTATTTTTAATGGATTGTGTGTTATTATATTACATAAATGAGTGGAATGGAATCTATTTTAAGCAGTCACACCTTTAAGTAATTGGTGTAACTCTAGTGGAAGGTAGAGATGAGACTCTATCAAAGGGATTATCTCAAATATTTGGGAGGTTATGGGTAATGGGGATTGGCTCTCATTTTGATATAATTGTACTGTCGTATGTTTTGTCTATCTTCATTTTAATCAGTTGGAGTACTATGAACAAGAGAATAAGATGCAATTGAGGGAACTTACCTTTGTTTAGCCACCTAGAAGTACCCTCTATTATTTGGTTAAGCTATAGAGTAGCCATTGTAGCAAGGACCAATCACATCCTCTATGTTGAGAAGAGTCACAAAAGCTATGCGTCGAAGGACAAGAGAGGGTTGGAACAAACATTTCAACTATTTTAATATTTTTGCCTTTTAAGGAGAGTGAGGACCCCTATACAAAGGGTGCACACATGCAAAGTACATGGAGCATTTTTGTAATTCTCTATGAAAGTTTACATGTTGGTAAACTCCATTATAACCTAAGTAGCTCACAATATACAACAAATCACAACATGTCATGTCTTTAAAATGCATGAAGAAATGAGAGTCCACATAAGCTCCCAAAAAATAAATTAGTATTTCTATTTTTCCATGAGTTGAATAGAATCTTTATTATAAGTATATGGAAAATCCGGTTGAATAAAGGTGGCATTTAAGGTAGTCACCTAGAAGAATCATGTGTTGGGAAGAAAACTAATGCCAAAAATGCTTGAAGAAGACATTAAACTAGATCAAAGCAACCTAAGCCTAAGTATAAATCAGAAAATATGCTTGAGGGTTAAGTGTCTACAAAATGGATAGAGGGGATTAGAATGTTAGAAAAATGGTCAGCGCTCCCCTCGGGATTTGTGACATGGCTTAACCACCTCCTATGTCTTCTATAAGTCTAGTGGTTGTATCGGGCATTAACAGGTTGATCTTTTGGTGCAACGGAAACCACTACTTGTAACAAGTGGTATCAGAGCTTGGTCACAGGTTCGAATCCCCTCGGGTAACGCTGAGGGGGAGATTGTTGGAAAATGGTCAGCGCTCCCCTCGAGATTCGTGACATGGCTTAACCGCCTCCTATGTCTTCTATAAGTTTAGTGGTTGTATCGGGCATTAACAAGTTGATTTGTTGGTGCAACGGAAACCACTACTTGTAACATAGAAACACTTAAATGGTACAACTGAGAGCTAATGTGCATTCTTTGATAAATGAGACACAAGGGAAATGAGAAAAAATGGGATCCAAAATGGTTGGCCAAACTATATGAAATTTATATTATCATTGAGTGGTAGTGGAGTGAAGTTCTAACTTTTTGTTCAGATTTTCAATCATTGGAAAATGCACAAAATTGCACAAACAATCATTGTGAGGCTTATGATTTCTAAAAGTAGCATCTACACATTGTATCCAACTCTTTCAACAAGGTTTGGTGGACCTGATCCCAATTATGTGAACCATTTATAGACTAATAGACTCCATAATGATTTGAAATGATTCTTAGTGTTAATTAGAAAGCCTTTTTTAAACCTCAAATTCAAGCCAAGACATCCAATTGTTGGTGACTCTAAAGAAGAGATCTAATATGAAGAAATCCCTCTAATGATAAAAATTCAAGGAATGAGCCTAGGAAACTTTAGCTAACAGTCTATCTTGGAAAGTAATCATAGGAGACTACCAAAGAGATTGTTGGCTGATAGAGATTCTAGTTCAAAATCCATTCCAATTGCAAAGTGGCCAAGGATTAATCACTTCTTATGATTGCGAGCTGGTTTTAGTAGAAAAAGTGTCAAGGATCCTCCTCCTTAGAAACATCAAGTATTTTTTATTTTTTGAATTTATTTTTAAGTGATAATTATTAAAATCTAATATAAATTTTAGTGGAAGGATATAGTATTTTTAGAACGTATAAAATAATTAAAATTAAGAATTTTTAGTTAAAATTTTAGAAATGACTTTGTAATATTTGATTAGATTATATTAGACAAAAGAAAAACATATATCATCTTTTATAATACAAACATCTTAAAAATAAAATTATTCTATATATTACTAGTATTTATTTATTTTTATTCATTTTGAAAATAACATATTTTTGTCATTTGTAAATTAAATATAAAATTTATAAATATATATTATCTTATTTTAAATAATTCATAAAAAATAAAATTAAAAAAATCATAAATTTAATTTAATAAAAAGATAATACATATAACTTTATAAAAACTACCATACATATAAATCCAATAAAAACATCATAACTTATCATTTTAATATAAATAAATCATATTTCTAACTACTAAAAGGATATAAATATTTTAATATAATATATTTTCCATCAAAATACTTAAAAAATATATTTAAAAATATTTAAATGAGTTCACCTATACCCACTAAAAAACTTTTTATCTATCCAAACTTACCTTTTTTAAGAAAAGAACAACTAAAATGATGTAATATAGTATAATTAACTGCCCCTTAAGTCAAATGTAAAGGGAGATTAAAAAAATTTCAAAATTCATGAGTCTCGCATGAAAAGAAAAAGTAAATGGAAGTACAAAATATGATTTTAATAGAAAAAGAGAAAGAAACCACCGCATTACCAATTTATATCTTTCATGAAGAGGTGTATTATATATTGTTTATATAAATAAATATTTTTTACATTATATTTTTAATTAAGAAACTGTGCCATGTTTTAAAGTTGAAGTCAAACAGATTTTAAATAAAATAATGATAAATAATTAAAATAATAATAAAAAAATATAAATCTTATAAGTGGTGAGACAAATCATGGTTATCATATTTGATTTAATTACTAAGAAAGTTTCCTTCGTCATGAGTTAGCTCTCAATTCATAATGATTCTTTATTTACTATCCTTCTTTTTATCAATAATAGAGTTTTAGTATTCGTCATGAGTTAGCTCTTAATCCATAATGATTCTTTATTTACTATCCTTCTTTTCATCAATAATAGAGTTTTAGTATTCATCATGAGTTAGCTCTCAATCCATAATGATTCTTTATTTACTATCCTTCTTTACATCAATAATAGAGTTTTTTTTTGTTTTTGTCAAATAAATGGTTAATGTCAAATAAGGAAATTCATCACTATCTAACGAATTAAGATCACACCCGTTGTAGGGTTGTGATCTAAAATAGGGCAATTTAGTTTGTTGAGGCTAATCAACTTCACTTCTATGAACATTGTAACTATATTTACATGAACAAACTCAAAGCGGTTGAACCCTATGATAGGGAGAGGTTGGTGGGATTATAGTAGTCTTACAGGGAGCATTACCCTAGTGGTCGAGTAGCACTTGTAGGTGAGAAACTTTATTATCTTTCACATGTATTTGTATGAGACCATTAGGGAAAACCATAGATTTAGTAGACAAAGAGAAATGAATATCAACATAAGCTTCCAGAGTGAGTTAATTTTTTGTCTTTTCAAATGTTGAACAAGATTTTCACTCATAAAGCATGGCGTGTTTAGGTTATCTCAAAAAGAATTCTAGCCAACCCTTGAGAAGAATCATGTGCAAAGAAAAAGGCTACGGTCTAAAAAGTTTTAAAAAGGCTCTAGTTTATTTTGTAAATTAATGTTTTTGCATTCACTAGGTGTATTGCTTAAGTGAATATTGTGATGCTCGCAATGACAATTTTTAACATCTTTCACGTTGTCTAACATGGTCTAAAGTAAATTTATAATTAATAAGTGTAGGTAATATAATATTGTAATGATAAAATTAGCGTACCCATTCCATTTCCTCTTTCGATTTGGGTTTATTTTAGTGAAGTGTCTTAAATACAATTACATATTAACAAATGGCTTTTTCCTATACAGTTTTGAACAACGTTCCAATTTCTATCCATCTTTGTTTACTCTTATTTACACATGTTTCAACTCACTTCTTATTTAGTACAACCCCATTCATATATACTTATTTGTAATCATCCCTACCTCAAGGTCAGATCATTTTCTTGTCCAAGTTCATTTGTCTATTACCTAAGACCAATTATATGTCATGCAAGAATGATCCTTGAATTAAAATACCCAAATTCAAATCATAATTTTTCTACCCTTCACGTTAATCATTATGGTCCAACTTAGCATACATGTATGCAACATGTTACTATGTGTTGACATTTGAAGACATTCAAAGTGTCATTCATTTAAATTAGAAATCATAAGACAAAAAGATAATTATTATGGTGGACTTTAATTTTATATGGCCTAATAATTATAATCTACACAACCTACATATTTAATCTTCATTTAAAACCATAAATTTGATCAATCTACATATTTTACGTATGATAACATGAACCTAGTGATTCAAGGGACTCCTTTAAGGTCTTCATAAGCATTATAGCCCATACAAGCTTAGCAAATGTCATATAGTAGAGTGAGAAAGTTCTAGAATATTTTATATCGATTTAGATATGTACATTTTGTAAGGAAGTTAAGTAGAAGAATAACTTCCTACACTAACCTTGAGGGGAGGGTAATATAAAAAAATTCTTAGATCTTTACAAAGATACAAAAACTTAGCATAAATAACATATATACGACAACACAATGATTTAAGTGGGGAAACCCTTTTTGGAGAAAAAACTCAAACTCCAAAAGTGACCCAATATATTATTCAAAAATTAGTTACATATTACAATACACCTGCAAAACATGGCTATCTTAGGAGTATCACCAATCAAAGATTTGAGGGTAGTTGAATAGCTATCAGACTCTTACACATAATCTTCATATCATACACCTAATATATGAGACATAAAATACATAAAACAATCAAATAATTTTATAAAACCGTGGGATAAAAACCACCGAAAAAGAAGGACCCACATTATCTCCAATCAAAGATGCCATATGATGTGTCAAAACACACACCAACATGTGTAACTCCTTTTTACTGCTCATTTATGTGTTCAACACATTTTTACATTTCCTATTTCAAGAGACCAAATCTTGTAGGCCATAACTTTTGAGCCAGGTGTTGTCAGTTCACCAACATCCCTCGTGGGATTCTTGACATGGCTTAACCACCTCCTTTGAATTCTATACGTATATTGGTTGTATCAAGCATTGATAGTTTGATATTTTGGCGCAAAGATAACTCTAGCTTGTAACAAGTGGTATTAGAGCTTGGTCACAGGTTTGAATCTCCTCCATGAGTGATGTGGGCCTCAATGAGTAATGTTAGGGGGGTTGTTGGCAGTGCGCCAACATCCATCATGGGATTCATGACATGAATTAATTGCCTCATGTTGATTCTATAATTCTAGTGGTTGTATCAAACATTGATAAGTCAATCTTTTGGTGTTGTATGCAAATTAGATGTCTAATAACTAGAGATGATAAATTAACTATTACAAGCCAATAAATCAATCTAATGCAACACAATGAAGAATACAAATTAACTATAAAATGATGAAACTAAATTAATTACCTTCACCTACCATGCAGCTTGTCTCGATTGTCCTCCTAGCCTTGATTTCTTGTAGAGGTTGAGCTCTCAGATTTCCAAATGAAGCCTTCTCCCAAGATGCTACCAAAGTGTGGAGATTTTATGAAATGAGTGCACAATAGCTTATGCAATCTATTGGATGGAATGTAAATGAAATGATCATAATATGGATTGATTGCTCTTAGAATGCTTGGATGCTTGGATGCTTGGATGCCTGATTGCTTGAATGCTTGAATGCCTATTACAAAAATACCTATTATCTCACAAAGGGGAAATGAGGCTCCTTTTATAGAGTTTTGGAGGATCTAGACCTAGGTGGCACAATCCTACAGTTGAGAATGAAAGGTGGAAGATCCTAGGGCTAGGATTGACTTGGTTGAAGGAGTTGAGAGAAAGGGGGATGTAGTTGGAATGTGAGAGGAAGAATAGGGATGATGTTCCTCTCACATTGACATGGAGGAGAAGAAGGTGGAAGGGAAAGACACATGTCAAGTGTCTCACAAAGACCAAAGAGAGAAAGAGGGAGAGACCTTTTCCTCATGAGGAATCTTTGCACAAGTGTCCTATGAGTCACCTTTGACCCTTAGAGGTGGCTTGAGAAGCCCCTTACGAATAGGGAATGTCTCTTGACTTGGTTGTTGAGAGGACATGTGGTCATGAGACCAAGTCCTATGAGGCCACATAGCCCTTAAGAATAGGACATGTGTGGGTGAGGATAATTGCTAATAAATAATTAATAATAATTATTTATTTTAGCCAAGATGATGTGTCAAGTGAGTGGATAGATGAGGTGGACTAGGAGTCTTAGTCATATTTAGGTGATTGTATATTTATTTAAATCACTTTAATAAGACTAATTAGAAGACTTAGGATAGAGGAATAGACTATAGTGAATTCACTAAATAAATTGAATAATTTATTTAATAAATAGAGGAATAATTATTAATTAAATAATAAATATTTAATTAATTTATCAAGTCAATAGTAATTAAATAATAAATATTTAATTAATTAATGAAGCCATTTTTAGGTGTATACATTTTGCCCCTCTTTGAAATAATGTGCTGGTCACATTGTTTCAAAGAAAATTCAAGCATTTTTGCCCCTGCCCCAGACAATGTCTTAGACGACCTATGCATGCCCCCTCAAGAGATTGATTGACAAAAAAATTTTTTTTATGATTTTTTTTTTTTGAGTTGGATAATCAATCTCACGAAAGAATGGTAGAAAAGAGTGATGAAATGGGGCGGAATGGGAGAAAAATTGGTAGTAGAGTCCACCCACCAAGCACATAGGGTCCACAGGCTATAAATAGGGCTAAGGGGTCCACAATAGGCTCATTGTGCACACTTGTCATTTGGAGAGCAGAGCGCAAGAGAGAGAAGAGAAGAGCTACCAGGATGCCATTCCCGCTGTCAGATCACCACTTCGAGAGGGTCAGATGCTTCCAGCGACCACCCGATTCGGGTGAACCAGTAGGTGACTTGATCCTGCTTTGTGATTTCATGATTCGATGCATGCTAGCATAGAATTTTAGCATGTTTAGGGTGAATTAAATGATAGATTAGGGTAGAAATATTTTTTGTTTTTAGGCGAAGGATGAATGCGCAGTTTCGGCGCATCAATGCGCAGAAACAATCAACGTTTGCGCAAAAAATCAAAAACTTCTGCGCATTCATACTAGTAGAAAATTAGCACTGTGCAAATATGCAATAAAAGTGCGCATATATGAAAATTTGCGTATTCGTACAGAATTGTTGCACAAATGTGGAGGAAAACTGCGCATAGGTGAAAACCTGCACAAATGTGAAAGAAAGTTGTGCATGCATGTTTCAATGCTGCGCATTTGTTTTAGGTGGTAGAATATGGTCAAAGTAGATAGTCAATTAGGTTAAACTTGATGTCGATAAGATGATTTGATCTGTCAGTAGTTGATTTTGATTTGATTTGATTAACATTGGCAACATCATAGCATGGTTGCTAGTTAACCAGTCTTGAATGTAGATAATTGATAGAATTATCTTGTTGAAACACGTGATAAAACATGTTTGAAATTGATATGATAGGATAGATAGATTGATAGATTAGTTTATCAAAATTTGATAGGTTGATTGTTGTTGACTTGAATAGGAGGATATTACAGATACTCTGATGTCACGGGAGAGATATCCTGTCACATAGAATCTGAGACTGACACTGTCAAAGACTGACAGACTGCTGATTAGAGCATCTGGGTTGTACTACGTGATCTACATGCCCAAGATTCAGGTGAATCTCAGTATGATGACAACATTAGTAGAGCGATGGTACTCGGAGACAAGTACCTTCCATCTTCCAACAAGGGAGATGATAGTCACACTAGAGGATGTATATCGCATCCTCCGTCTTCCCATCACAGGTGAGTTGGTTCAGTACGCTCGGCACGACGGAGTCACAAAGTGCAGAGCCGTCTTCGGTGATGATGATATAAAGGATGGAGAGATTAGTTGGGAGGACATGGTTGATTTATATGACCCTCTTCCAGTGGTTCTAGCAGGGGTGATTGGGGGATTTGTATGCCCTAATCATAGGTCACATGGATTTGCAGTTGGATGGGGCCACACATTACAACGGATGATGGAGGGGACCTAATTTTCTTGGGGGGTGTGTTTATTAGCACATCTTTATCATGATATGCATCAAGTGGTGTACCATGGGGGTGCATCTCTATTGGCAGGTGTGACACTGCTCCATGTTTGGGCATGGGAGCACATTGCAGTGACGTGACCAGTGGCCATTAGATTTCAGAGCGCAGGGCAGCCCTACATTCATTTATATTCCTCAATTTTGTCACAGACAAAACTAGGCCATTTAGAGTTCTGGCGGTATACATTTGATACTTTAGATACAGTCACATGGAGACCGTACTTAGGTTGTGAGCTGTGGGATGATGAGCGGCAACTAGGATTTTTCTTTGAGTCACGGTGGCTGATAGGGCAGATGCCTTTTATTTTGGAGAGACAGTTGGTTAGTTGGGTTTTGCGCCAGTTTGGCAGAGTCCAGGGCATGCCCCAGGGTGTGATAGAGTTTGCCAGGATGCATCAGGAGATACAGGACTGGGGACCTATGGCATCCTTTGATATGGCCTGACAGGAGTTTGTGGACATGCCATTTCAGGCATGGACCATGAGGCAGACAGTGGTAGACCCTGGGATGACTGTAGATCTTGAGCAGTTCTTGAGAGACTTTCCTGTACCATGGATTACAGATCTAGCAGCTAGGCCTCCAGAGAGAGATCCAGTAGAAAGACGATGGGGGAGACTTCGAGGGAGAGATAGACATACGCGAGGGAGATGAGATGGTGGTGACGGTGGAGGAGATGGAGGAGGAGATGGTGGTGGAGATGGTGGGAGAGGGGATAGGGCAGGACCACGGATGAGGGGAGGTGGAGTGAGGTAGAGGGGATTGATGCCTCCCCTGGCTAGACAAGGATGGAGACAACCTCCAGCACAGCCAGCTGCAGGACCTCCATTACAGGTACCAGTCACTCAAGTATAGATACCAGCTGCCCCAGTACAGGGACCAGCTGCACAGGTACAGGTGCAGGGACAAGATGAGGTAGATGTTTTATTGGCATAAGGTGGTGTTATACAGGGTGGCTAGGTTCATGATGATGTACAAGATGAACCAGATGCTGAGATGGCAGATGTACAGGCACAGGATGAGCAGGAAAACATGGATATTGGGGGACAGGATCCCTATTTTCAGAGAGATGCTACTGAGGAGGAGAAAGATATTGATGCACTGCTAGTCCGACTAGCAATTACATAGGTGCAGGCAGACTGGGTTCTAGGTCTAGAGAGATAGATTGAGAGGATGGATAGACAGATGAGAGTATTGAGACATGAGCGGGATGTAGTGCTTGAGAGACTTGGGGAGTCGAAGATGCTACTAGATGAGCTGCAGTGCATAGAGGAGTTGGGTCCTCATGGAGATAGCATCAGAGCCATGATACATGCTGGGAAGGAGATATCCTACTGGCGAGAGGCATATAGATAGGCGGTCCCGAGGGATCAGTGGATCAGGAGTTATAGGGAGAGCTCAGTGGCTATCAGGATGGTAGTTCATGATAGAGGGGCACCAGCTGGTGGAGAGGGTGTATCATCATGCCCTCCTAGAGCATTGACAGGTTCGGGAGATCACGGTGGATCCTCAGCATCAGGGAGTTCAACAACACAGGGCCACATTGCATCCCGTAGATAGTGGCAGACAGAGTCTGGAGGCAGTGGTTCATAGATTTTGAGAGAGCATTGTATACACTATTGTACCATTATGTTTCATTTTATCATTATATTTTGACTTGATAGACACTGACTATGGACACATTGTTATTGATTTATATCATTGGACATTAGGACATTTTTGTTGTTTTATGGAATTTATATGATGGATGCTATATGATGGATACTATATTTATAGTGATGCAGTTCTATCATGATTTGCTTTGATGATTTATATACATGTGCATACTAACATATGCAGGATGTGATGATTTACTTTAATATGCATAGAATGGATGTTTTAGAATGATTTATATCCGATTTACTTTCTTTGTGATGCATAATGGTTAAAAATATAACATATGATGTTAATATAGAAATGCGTGTCCTAAATGATGTTTACTAATGCTATGATATAAAACAATGCAGATAGTGGATAATGAATGGATACTTAATGAACAATGTAATAAACAATAAATGCATGATGATAAAATACATGTAATGGATAATAAATGACAGTGTAATGCAAATGATGGCTAATGTAATAAATGATAATATACCTAAGATGTTTGAATATAACAACTGATAACATGATAATGTATGAGATGAAATGATCACTATAATAAATGATTAAAGTATATACAAATGAACACTCCTAATGAAGATAACCTATGTCTCTAAATGATTAAGTGAAAAATGTTAAATGCAAAAAAAGTCTTAATATTTTTGGTTGTCCAAATGTCCTCAACTGAAATAAATTTGTATTTGACATAAGAAGAATAGACTAAGAGAACAGATAACCTAATAAGAAAGGTAACCTACAAATCTCTATAAAAGGAGCACTGATATGTAAGTTATGAACTATTTAAATGAAATGCAATATGAAATGAATGTATCTCCACAACTTTAGGTAACATCTTAGAACTTCATAATAACTGGAACTTAAGTTTCATCATTGAGCTCATTATGTTGCAAGAAAATGCAAGCATCATGGTATAATTAAACTAGGATGACCTGAGCACTTCTTGCATGGAGTTTAATATTGCAAACTTGACAAGCATCTAGGTATAATTAAACCGAGATAACCTGAGTTTCATTTGTGTAACAGACAAGGAATATTCCCTCCTCCATCGGGGAACAAATATTTGGAGTCAAGGTATGTGCTGGCGTATCACCATAAATAGCATATGTAGAACAACATGATTTGGATGTTGTCAATACTATTAAATAAATGAAGGCACTTATGCGCAGACACCCCAATTATTTGTTCCTTCGATTTCATGGGGAAATATCCCACAAAAAGAAACCAAAGAAAATACCATGCCCCATCATGGCTATCCTAATCAATGACATTTTAGGGTTTCAAACTCATGTCAAAGATACCATGGAATAGCATAGGAAACATGATAACAATGAAATCCAGATATGAATGCATAATTTACAACAAATCATTCTAACATGCCTGTCATGAATATACATTTATTTTGCCAAAAAGATAGTGTAAGATATAGTGATCAGTTCAAGTGATGATGTATAGTCAAGATTCGATAGATAAACAATCATGTTTCGAAGGATAGATCATAGATTTTGATTCATCATAAAGATATCATTGTGAAAGAACATTTGATTGCATTTGCTTTGTCTAGTGAAAATCACTCCATTGTGTCCTCTAAGAGTCATGACTATCATAGATCCACTTCCTGAACTAGGTTGAGGACATGCCCCCAGCTAGGTGATGGACTGACTTATTATGGATGAAGAAAGACGCAACAAGACTAGGATGAAGACCATGACAAATGATCAAGCTATGATGGAATTTTATTATGGGTAGATACAATGGATGGTGTATGAACTGGCCATTTTATGATGATATGTACATGGTGGGTATGGGGACTGACTAGCCATTTTATTGTGGATATATACAATGAACAGACACACTAGAAGAATCCTAATAGATAGAGGAGCTAACTCGATACACATGGTGCCTATTTCCAGGTTTTCTCCACATGCTTTTATTGCAGTTTTCTTTTGATTTTTTGATTTTTTTGTATTTTTATGATTTTTTGTATTTACAAAAATATATACATAGCCCTTGCATTGGGATTTCAAGGATAGAACTTCTTGAGATGGATACTATTAAGAGGTTCATCCAAAGGATCTCCCTCAGGTGTTGACAACTGATAAGCCCCAGAGCCATAGACTGTTGTAACTACAAAAGGACCTAACCAATTGGGTTTGAACTTGCCCTTCTTTTCATGATGCAATTGATTCTTTGGATTTTCGCGAAGGACTAAGTCACCCAACTGAAAGTCTCTAATCTTTACCTTGCTGTTATATTGATGAAACATAGGCTACTGATAGACTTTTAAATGATCATAAGCTCTTTGATGATGTTCATCCAGCAGTTCTAGTTCAGTCAACCGTTCAACTCTATAGTCTTCATCAGGAATCAAATCTTTGAGAGTGACATGAAGTGAAGGCAACTCGACCTCGAGGGGCAGGACTACTTCAGATCCATAGACAAGGGAGTATGGGGTGGCTCCAGTAGGAGTACAGATGGATGTACGGTAAGCCCATAAGGCTAGATTTAGTTGGATATGCCAGTCACGACCAACATCATTAACAGTCTTTTGTAAGATTTTAAAAATAGTTTTATTTGACGCCTCAACTTGGCCGTTTCCTTGGGGATAGTATATGGTGGAATAATTATGGGTGATATGGAATTTTGTGCATACTTCATCCATGTCCTAATTTTGAAACTGTTTCCCATGATCAGTAATGAGATACATAGGTATACCATATCTACAAATGATATAGTTTAAGATAAACATGGATATTTGTTTCCCTGTGGTGGTAATTAATGGAACGGCCTCAATCCATTTAGTAAAGTATTCCATGGCAGTGAGAATCCATTTGTGACCGTTAGAAGATGGAGGGTTGATAGCACCCATGAGGTCGAGCCCCCACCGACTGAATGGAAAGGTAGTTGTAAAAGGATGTAACTCTTGTGCTAGAGCATGAATAAGGTTTCCATGTATCTGACATTTCTTACATGCTCTAGCAAAATGAAAGGAATCTATTTCCATGGTAGGCCAATAATAACCCATACGCATGAGTTTCTTAGCCAAAGAGGGACCACTCGGATGTGTCCCACAAATACCCTCATGTACATCTTGCAAGGAAGTTTGAGCTTCATCATGCTTGAGACGTCGAAGGAGAGTACCATCAAGACCTCACTGATAAAGGGTATCAGATATTAGGACATAGCGGGAGGCTTGGTGGAGAAAAGTTTGGTTTTGATTGCGGGATAGGTGAGGGGGTAGGATGTCATTTTTTAGATAGGAATAAATTTTTCCATAGATTGGGGATTCGTGTCCAATTAGATGACATATAATACTCATATCAGGATCATCATATGCAGGACAAGTCAGGGTTTCCACCAAGAACTCAAAACGGACCTTGGTATCTTCTATATCAAACAAAGAAGCAATCGTTGCCATGGCATCGACAGCCTTGTTATCATGCTGAGGAATCTGCTCAAAAGTGATGACTGAGAAATATTGTTTGAAGTCATCAACCATACGTTTATATGGTAATAACTTATCATCTTTAGTCTGATAATCATCATTAACCTGGTTTATAATCAATTGAGAATCCCCATAGACATTTATTTCAGTTACTTTCCATTGTAAAGCCATCTTTAACCCAATCAGCAAGGCTTCATATTCTTCTACATTGTTGGTGCAAGGAAACAACAACTTGTAAGATTTCGGAATGGTGTATCCTTGTGGTGTGACAAAAAGAATACCAACTCCTGAACCCTATTGAGTATACGATCCATCAAAATATAGTTTCCAGGTTTGTGTAGATAAAGCCAAAATGTGTGCATCAGGAAACTCTGTATGTATAGGTTGGTCATCTGTTAATGGAGCATCTGCTAGCTGATCTGCTATCACTTGACCTTTGATAGCCTTCCTGTCTACATATTTAATATCAAATTCACTAAGTAGCATGACCCACTTAGCCAATCTACCTGTCAATGCTATTTTGCTTAATAGATATTTTAAAGGATCAATCTTTGCGATGAGCTGGATTGAATGTGACAACATGTAATATCACCATTTCTGTGATGCAAAAACAATGGCTAGACATGCTCTTTCTATAGGAGAATAGTTTAGCTCATATCCCACTAGGGTACGACTGATATAATAGATGGCTTTTTCTTTTCCTTCATGATCTTGCTGAGCCAATAGAGCACCTAGTGAAACTACCGTAGCTGAAATGTAGAGCAAGAGTGGCTTGCCTAGAATTGGTGACATCAGAGTTGGAGGATTCGCTAGATATTGCTTAATTTTATTGAAAGCTACTTCACATTGATCATCCCATTGGAATAAGATATTTTTATGCAATAAATGTTGAAAGGGATGACTTCGATCTGCTAGTTGAGAAACAAATTTTCGGATGGATTGGAGACGTCTTTGCAAGGACCTTAACTGACTGATGTTAGTGGGGGAAGCCATCTCCAATATTGCTTTAACTTTTTCTGGATCCACTTTGATTCCTTTGGCTGAGACAATGTACCCTAACAGTTTACCGGATGTAACTTTGAATGCACATTTCTTCGGATTGAGTCGAATCTGACACTTTTCCATTCGGGTAATATTCTATCCAACACTCTCAAATGACCAACTCTGTCTTTGGATTTTTCTAAAATGTTGTCAACATAATCTTCCATAATGGTGTGCATCATATCATGAAAGATTGTGGTCATTGCTCTTTGGTAAGTTGCTCCAGCATTTTTGAGGCCAAAAGGCATCACATTCCAGCAGTATGTACCCCATAGACAAGTAAAAGCAGTCTTTTCTTGGTCTTCTGGCACAATCTTGATTTGGCTATAGCCAGAAAATCCATCCATTAATGATAACATCTCATGCCCAGCTGTCAAGTCAACAATAATGTCAATATTTGGCAGAGGAAAGTCATCTTTTGGACAAGCTTTATTAAGATCTCAAAAATCAATACAAATCCTGATAGACTTGTCTGGTTTTGAGACGGGGACAATATTTGAAATCCACTTAGCATAATCAATAGCCTGAATGAATCCAACATCTAGGAGCTTCTTCAATTCCGCTTTAACCATTAGTGCAATATGGGGATGCATCTTGCGGAGCTTCTGCTTAACTGGTTTTACACCTGGTCTGATAGATAAATGATGCATAATGAGATTTGGATCCAGGCCAGGCATATCAACATAGGACCAAGCAAAGTTGATTTGTCTCTCTCTGAAATTTTTTGCAAAAGCTTCTTTCTCTGATTCTATCAAGGATGCTGCTACTTTGAGGATACGTGAAGACTCTTCTGTGCCAATGTTAAGAGGTACTATTGGTTCTATAAGAATAGCAGATTGCTCTTGATACAGATAGTTGGGAAGAGTGTCAATCCTTCCATCATCAGGCACCTAAGATAGGTTTTCACCATCAGATGCGTCATTTCTTTTTACTATTTTAAAATCTAATACTACCATTGAGTGGTTTTCACCATTAGATTTGTTGATTATTTTTATATTTTTATGACTGAAAGGATTGGCACTCTCACCAAAGTAGGCCATGTCATTGAGTTCTATCAGAAATCCTGACTTGTGATCTCATGGTGGTAAATGATCTCTGATTCCAAGATAGTCAATGATTGCATCATCATTATGGAATACATCAAGTTCTGGATGATTGGGAGAATCCCAATCAATAAGTTTGGGATATACAAGGGGCATCGGATCATTCGGGTCAGTTTCAAAGGCAGAGATGGTATTGATAGAAAATTTGTCAAGGTTTATGATGGTATTAGTGAGGTCTATTTCCATACTCTCATCTGATTCATCTATTGCAAAATAATGCTCACTTCCCTCATGATCGACAAGAGTAGTATTACGTAGGACCAATCCTAGTGAGTCACTCCTTGAACCCTCTCCCTCATGGTAATTGTTACTATAGTGATGGACAACATCAACTCCTATTTTTGTAGTACAATTAGATAATGAATCCCATTCATAATCATTTGAGTCAGAATCATCATTATCCCCAAGTCTATCAATGATTCCCCGTGCTATCCTTTGTTTCTCTGGATCCACATACATACCATTCTTTTTGAATTGCAAAGCAAGAGCGTTAGATATTTCATGAAAAGGTGTGATCTTTGCTTTTCCTTTTGGTTCTTTTGGTCCTTCTCTTTTGTATCCTAATCCTGTAGTGTCTCTTTGATAGTTTGGATTTTGCAAGATCAGTTTGATAACACCTTCTCTTTGTAACCCTATAGGTCCAGCACCTTGGTATCCCATCTTTTGTAACAAAGTATACCCTTTACCATAGACATCAGGTGATATATATTCATGTTTGATATCCTCTTCATTCTTCTATGATTTAAGCAAATGAGTAGCATTACGCTCAACTGCCTCTTTGGATATTGTGCCCCCACTTATAAATGTGTCATAAACAAGTGTGGAAGGGGGTTTTGATTGTTGTTTAGTGATCAAAGATCTACCATATGATCTAGGAGATAAAGGTAACTCTGTGATGCAAAGAGTTTGACCTAAAGTGTATTCTCCCATACTTATTTCTTTTATGTCTATCTTGATCCCATTTGATTTTGATGTTGATGCTATATTACTATTATCAAGGGGTGTAGTTACAGAAGATCCAGTACGATTATAAGGTATCAAAAAATCAGATGTCTTCACAGAATTGCAATACTGGAATAGATTAGTGTCTCCCTTGATAGTGACTTCCTGACCATTATGAGGGAATTTCAAGCATTGATGATAGGTTGATGGTATAGCTTGCATGGAATGAATCCATGGTCATCCCAAGAGAATGTTATAAGGAAGATCCATGTCTAGGACTTGGTAAGGTACATCCTTGATTATAGGATCAATTCTGATTGGTAAAACAACAGATCCCTTGGATGATCGCTCTTCCTCATCATAAGCTTTTATTGTGATTTTCTTCTTGGGATCAACAACATTTTCAGAGAATCCCAATGCAAGGACTAGTTTCAATGTACAGATATTTAAGCTAGCTCCTCCATCTATGAGTACTCATTTGATTTTGTGACTCTGGACAAGGACTTTGATATGTAGGGGAGCATTATGAGGTTGGGTAATAGCTAAGTCATCATTCTCAGTGAAGGATAGGTAATGCGGGGTTGTTAAATGGCCCACCATAGCTTGAAATTGATCATGATCTAGATTTGTGGGGACTTGGGTTTCTAAAAGATCTTTTTCAAGGATATCTTTGTGAGATGGGGATAGATGCAAAAGCTCTAAGATGGATATCTGGGCAGGTGTTTTCTTGAGTTATTCCAAAAGGTTGTATTGGTTGGAAATATTCATTGTAGTCTTTGGGACATAAACATACTTGTTGTGAGGTGCATTTGGTTTAGACTGGACTCCTTGGAGAGTAACTTTGGATTGAGCACGAGTAGTAACATGGACTAGGTGACTCTCTGATTTTCCTTTGATGGTAATGACATTGGGATAATACATAGAAGGATGATATTCAGAAATGTTACCAACATATCGATAAGGAGTGGAATTATAATTGGCTTGATTGTCACTCTTAGTATTGGAAGAACCTCCTTTTTCATGCTCAGGAAGTGGATCTTTGAAAGCTGTATGTGATTCATTTGAGGTATGTCCATCAACACTAATTTCACCGCTTTCAATTAGATCTTGAATTACATTTTTGAGCCTTTTGCAATCATTGGTTTTATGTCCTTTGCCTCTGTGAAATTTTCAATAATCATGCTCATCCCACCAAGAAGGCTTCACTCTAGGTTCAAAATCTTTCGTGTCAGGAAGCGTAATGAGTTTCTTTGTGATTAACTTCCGTAAGGTTGATTCGAGAGATTCCCCTAAAGGAGTAAAGTTTCTTCGAGGTGACATGAAAGGAAATCTTGGTTTAGATGAATCTTTGTTGGTATTTTGATTTGATGATTGATTGTTGTAAGTACCTTGAGTAGCATTGGCCTGACTTGTGAGATTGAGAAGGGGTTGTGTTGGTTTGACATTACATTTATCAACAATCCCATCATTGACAATGTTTTTGTTTTTATTCCAGAATTTTAATTTGTCATTGTTATAGTTGTTGGAATTGAAATTTGAGGATCCAGCATTGTCTTTAGAATAAAGTTTGGTCTCACCTTTTCGGACCATGGCTTCCTCAATCTTGATGCCATTTTCTATGAGCTTATTGAAGTTTGGTGGACATTGCAATTGTAACCTATAACTCATTTTTGGTGTAAGTTTATGCACAAAAATATCCATCTTTTCTTGTTCAGGAATCATTCGTGGATATTTGGAAAACAATTGACACCATCTTTGCAAAAAAGTAAGGAAGGGTTCTCCATTCTTTTGATGTGCATTGCAAAGATCAAGCATAGTGACTTCATGTTTGATGTTATATGAATAATGAGTCACAAATTTGTCAAGAAGCTCATTGAAATATTTGATGCCTAGGGGTAGTTTGGAGAACCATTCCATGGCTTGTCCTCCTAAAATTCATGGAAATAGTTGCATAAGATAAGTGTCATTGTGAGTGACTTCAATACAAGTAGCACAAAACTCACAAATGTGGTCTTGTGGATCCAAATTCCCTTTGTATTTGTCAAATTTTGGTACCTCAAAATGAAGAGGGAATGGAATCATTGCTAAATTCTTATCAAAAGGATAAGGACATATATCATCCAAGGAATACTTCTTTGTTGATGATCCAGTTTGGATGTCACGGATTTGTTTTTGAAGCATCTGGATTTGTTGTAGAACGGGATCCAAAGATAACGTGTTTCCTTGAGAGTTTTGGAAAACATTGTTCTGGGAAGCATTGCTTTGTGAAGCATGATTTTGGGAAGCATGGTTTTGTTGATCATTTTGAGAAATAGTGTGTTGTTCATGACTATGAGAAGCATTGGATTTCTGATTGGTTTCCTTTGCTCCATGAGTATCATGAGAACCTTTAGGGATTTCTTGATTGTTTGTGTGAGCTAGTTCTCTAAGATAGGAAACATCAAAATCACTTGGTAACTTAGCTCCTTGTTGAGCAAGCATGAGGAAATATCTCTTGATCCAAGCCTAAGAGTCTTTCCATGACATGATAAAATTGAGGATCTTGTGAAGCTTCCCTAAGTTCGTCATCGATGGGTTCGTCAGTGGATGTAAAAAGTGAATTTTTCTTAGGAGCTTCGGGCCAAGGATTTTCTTCGTTGCTAGTATTTCCTTCCATCTTGTCTAGGGATTTTGGATTAATGGCTTGTTTAAGTTTCTGAGATCGAGTTTGAACCATAAAATTGAGAAAATTGATTGTGGGATGAAAGATTCTTGATGAGAAGATATGGAAAGTGATTGATGGAAAAGATATTGAAACGTGTTGAAAAGTGATAAGACAACTTGATAAACTCTAAGTCAATAGGAGGTATAGATCTCACTATGATATGACAAAGGGAAATCAAGAGATAATAACCTAAGTAAGTTTGGTGGTTTAAGGATGATATATCCTGATATGGTAAACTCACAAAGATCAAAATCTGATAGATAAGGTAATGTTTCAACACTAAATTGAGAATTTCAAAGATTGGAAGAAAATTATTTGATGAGTCTTGATGAAGGAATGATGAAAAATGATGAAAATGGTCAAACTAAAGATCAAAGGTCTGTGTAACTAGACTGTTTTTCCAGAATCTTACTAAAGACGAAAATGGGTATTTGAAAAAGTGATTTGGAAAATTGTAAAGTTTTTGGAAATGCTCACTATTGTAAATGCACAACAACAAATGCATAGGATAGATTGATCAATGCGCAACAAAATGAAATAGATGCGCAGCAAGATGTGACAGATGAGAACTGGTAAAATCAAAAGCGCAGACAGTACGATCAAATGCGCAACAAGATTTGATATATGCACAGGTTCTGAAGTTTTGATCTGAATTGAAAATTTTGGATGTTTCTAATGTTTTTTGGTTTTTGGAAAATTGAAAAATGCATAAACACACACACGCAAGATAGAAATGATTTTAATCTAACTATGCTAATATGAATGCACAAACATGCTTACAATCCTATGGTAGGCAAGGATGATATCTATTGAATCCCCACTAGGATAATAAAATCTAGCCATGCAAATCCACAGCGGACAGCCTAGGAACTTGGAGGCATGGGCTCCTCCTTACAGTGCACTCACTTCTTAGGCACACTAAGTTCCGAATTCAATGGGCCATTACTTCCCAAAGAACTGCTATCTCTACTATGAACCGCAAGTAATGTGGGGTGTCTTCACGAGCTTGGCTGACTCCTTGAGCCAGCAAATAGAAGGTTTTTGGCCACTAAACAAAAGCTTTTAGTAAGGAAATCCATTCAGGTGGTTGTGATCAAGTCATTTTCCCAATTAAGGGGGCTCTCCCAATCCTTTCAAAGCAAGGCTTTCACCTCTACTAAGTAGGACTTTAACGCACCGCTAGGGTACTGGAGGAGATTTTGGTTGCCACAATGAATTCACACCTATCTAATGTGAGACTAATCACACTAGCATTTTTTATATACCGGTTTGGAAGGGCTTTGCTTTAGCCTGTTACCGGTTGGGTTGTTCCTTTGGGTGAGTACCTCTTTTCCCACCAAAGACCGCCCTCTAAAAATTATAACAGTTTCTCTTACACCCAAGGTCCACGAATGGAGAGGGGAGAGGATACGTTGTTATAATTTTAGGATTACATATATGCTATTAAGCAAGACACAACAAACACTTGAGCTATTCTAAAGAAAACACACAAAGCAAAGACATGTCTTTTTTTAAGCCCAAACGAGATTATGGTTTATTTTGCAAACCCCTTGGCAATCTGCAATCAAACCATTAGAAAAATTTGTTTAACAATGGGGTCTTCAAAAACAACATCCTACAAAACAACCTAAAAGCTACTAGAGCAAACAAAAACTTGTCAAAGGTTAGTTAAAATCAAAATAAATCAGAAATTTAAACTTAACTACTGTAAATAACAGATGCATAATAACAGTGGATAAATATGCAGACTAATTAAACATATGCACAGAACAGAATGATGGATGCACATAAAAATGAAATGGATGTGCATAAAATATTAATGTATGCGCAGGACAATGTAATAGATGTGTAGATGTTAATTAAAAACCGAAAATGAAAAGGACAAAAAAATGACAGATTTGATTAGAAATGCATGCGCAGAACAAATGAATGAATGCACAGGATTCGTGAATGAATGCGCAGTAAAAACTTGGAAACGTCTGCACACATAAAACTAAAAAAATAGAATGTTAAAAAATGGAGGCTGGCCCTCCTTCTAGCGCCAAAAATGTATGCAAATTAGATGTCTAATAACTAGAGATGATAAATTAACTATTACAAGCCAATAAATCAATCTAATGCAACACAATGAAGAATACAAAGTAACTATAAAATGATGAAACTAAATTAATTACCTTCACCTACCATGCAGCTTGTCTCCATTGTCCTCCTAGCCTTGATTTCTTGTAGAGGTTGAGCTCTCAAATTTCCAAATGAAGCCTTCTCCCAAGATGCTACCAAAGTGTGGATATTTTATGAAATGAGTGCACAATAGCTTATGCAATCTATTGGATGGAATGCAAATGAAATGATGTTAATATGGATTGATTGCTCTTAGAATGCTTGGATGCTTGGATTCCCGATTGCTTGAATTCTTGAATGCCTATTACAAAAATACCTATTATCTCACAAAGGGGAAATGAGGCTCCTTTTATAGAGTTTTGGAGGATCTAGACCTAGGTGGCACAATCCTAAGGTTGAGAATGAAAGGTGGAAGATCCTAGGGCTAGGATTGACTTGGTTGAAGGAGTTGAGAGAAAGGGGGATGTAGTTGGAATGTGAGAGGAAGAATAGGGATGATGTTCCTCTCACATTGACATGGAGGAGAAGAAGGTGGAAGGGAAAGACACATGTCAAGTGTCTCACAAAGACCAAAGAGAGAAAGAGGGAGAGACCTTTTCCTCATGAGGACTCTTTGCACAAGTGTCCTATGAGTCACCTTTGACCCTTAGAGGTGGCTTGAGAAGCCCCTTACGAATAGGGAATGTCTCTTGACTTGGTTGTTGAGAGGACATGTGGTCATGAGACCAAGTCCTATGAGGCCACATAGCCCTTAAGAATAGGACATGTGTGGGTGAGGATAATTGCTAATAAATAATTAATAATAATTATTTATTTTAGCCAAGATGATGTGTCAAGTGAGTGGATAGATGAGGTGGACTAGGAGTCTTAGTCATATTTAGGTGATTGTATATTTATTTAAATCACTTTAATAAGACTAATTAGAAGACTTAGGATAGAGGAATAGACTATAGTGAATTCACTAAATAAATTGAATAATTTATTTAATAAATAGATGAATAATTATTAATTAAATAATTTATTTAATAAATAGAGGAATAATTATTAATTAAATAATAAATATTTAATTAATTTATCAAGTCAATAGTAATTAAATAATAAATATTTAATTAATTAATGAAGCCATTTTTAGGTGTATACAGGTGCAACAACAACTCTAGCTTGTAACACCAAGTGTTTGATTGACAAACTATTTGATGCATTGGAAAGATCATGACATGCTTTATCACCTAGTAACCCATTCCATTGGTTACAAGCATTTTCAAGCCATTCAGAGCCTTTGAAGCCTTCAAATTCATAAAATTTCTTTAACAACTTAAAAAATGGAAACTTTAATATCTTCAACACTAGTATTGTGTGTATGTATGTTAAAATGAGGAGGGGGGATCACCTCCTTTCATTATAAATCACTATAAAATGTGTTGATAAACTTGAAGCTGGTCAACATGGATAATATTTTCCCAGACACCAATTTCTAACCTTTAATATAATCAAAATTAGCACCTTTTTGGTCGACACTAGAACCTAGTGCTATAGTCCACTGGAACTAGGGTGCTTGGTGCCCTAGTCTAGTACTAGAGTGCTAGAATAGAGGTTGGGGGAACCTGAAAGCTATTATACTTTTGATTCCAAGCCTTGGATTGAGAAAGATTACTCTAGTCGAGGGGAATTGGATTAGGATCACCGAAGTGAGGACTAGGTGATAATGTAATTGTATAAGGATATTGTATAGGGTATAAAATTATTAGGATGAATAACCTTCAATGAGATTAATGAATCCAACCACAAAAGATTCAATTTTATCACTATCCTACACCTATTCAAGAGAGAATACCAAAATTTAATGCATTACAAAATAAATAATTCAAATTAAATCAAATGCAAACATTCAAAATAAAATAGCTCTCCCTTGTCTCTCTCCTTAAATGCAATGTTGGCTCTCATATTTTCTCAAATGTGATAGCACAAGAATTCAAGAATTTTGGCTGTTGAAATTGTGAGGAATCACCCTCTTTTATAGAGCCTTAAACTTAAATGAACAATTCAAATTAAGGGGTGTTGACTTATAATTAATGACTAGGATTAATTCAGATTGAACTGGTTGATCAGATTACTGAGACAAATTGAGAGTTGACTAGTTGCATGACATAATTGTTTGAATAGTTAACTTGGTTGATTGGGAGTAGACTGAATTGATTGATCAAAGAACTAGTTGCATGACTGAGAAGGCTAAATTGATTGATTAGTCAAATGGAATTGATTGAAAAGAGTAAATGTTAGTCAATGATAGTTAAAATGGGTGGAAATGGAGGAATAATTAGCATTAACTAATTTTTAAAAATTATTTAATTGTGCATGTGAGGGAATAAATAAACTAATTTATTTATTTTAGAAATGGATTTGCATGAGGAAATGCAAAATTGAATAAATTAATGATCTATTTAATTTTGGAAGACAATTAGTAAATGAAATTATCATTTAATTATGGTGACAAGAACAAAGAAGAACATATTTAATTAAATAATATGATTATTTAATTAAATTGAATAAAAGAGATTAATTAAATAATAAAAGTTATTTAATTAATTTTTTAAAGAATAATTAGAGAATCTAAAAAGAATATTAATAAATAATTAAATAATTAATTTAAAATTTGAATTAGGAAGAATGACACAAATTAATTATATAATAAGGACTATTTAATTAATTAAGATGAACATTAGTAAAATTGTTTCATCCAAATAACATGACAATTTTTAGTGTCTACATTTTGCCCATCTTTGAGACAATGGGTTTTTAGGCATTGTTTTAAAGAATAATTAGTGAAAATTATGCCTCGTTATGCCCCAACTGAAACACAGTAATGACTAGGTAATATGATGCCCCTTTAAAAAATTAAGTAAAAACTATGGATAGGAGTTTAATTTTTTGACAAAATGACTAGGAATCCAACAAGACAAATTGATTGGAAAATAGAGGTGTTTGGAACATGTTATGAGCTCCAGAAGATGAAAGCATACACAGTAAGTACAATAGAGATGGGTTACACATCCATTGAGGAGGAGTAGGGGGTATAAATAGGTCATAGGGCCTATTTTCAAACTCAGTTGTGCACATTGAGCTATAGAGATTACAAGAGAAGAGGGGGATTTTGAACATGTTTGAGGAGCAATGGTGGGCCACAAGAGCGATGTTCAGATTAGCAAGTAGGTGTAGACATATTAGCGACTAGAGGGCATGGGTGCACAAGCAATTATATTCTTGATTACACATTTATTTCATCATTTTGCATGCTTTTAATTTTTTAGGTCCTAGGTTGAAATCAACAAGACAACACAATTGGCTATCATATTCATCGTAATGTTCAGTGAAATGATGCAATTGCATGGTATAGGTTAGATAATGCATTTTATAATTGATGTGCATTCATTTATAAAGAAACACAACTGCTATCAGTACGTGATGCAACTATGGGAGTAAAACAATGCACTTGTAGGTGTAAAACAACACACTTGTAGGTATAAAACAACACAACTATCTAAATAAACCAATGCAATTGGTTGCTGACTAAGGACATTTAATTGAATTTACTCAATGAAAGTGCATGCTTATTTCAATTCATTTTCTTGATTTGAATGAATGTGTATTTTGATTAATACATTTTGACATGTGAACAAAGTGTAGACAATATGAATTGATTAACACCCACAATGCCACTTTTTAACATTTCACATTGTGATTGAAGCATCATTTTGTTGGTTCCTAATTGTTCCTCTATGTTGCGCATGTGGTCTTTATCATATGTTGATATTGTGTCATTATTCATTAATTAGATAATGAATATTATTTAATTAATTACTAATATTCATTCCTATTTTGCATCATATTCTAATCAATTTGACCCAATCAACCATGACCAATTAAATGATTTTATCAAAGATTAATTCTTTTTATGTCAATTTCATCAATCGATCAACTTATCCTCCTTAGGGGTAAAACAACAATTAATTTTCCCCTTTTATCCTAAGTCCTAAGCATTGATTACTAAATTCTATTTATATATCCCTTTTTACTATGGCCTTGCAATTAATTAATTTCATATTAATATATTTTATCCACCATTTCTCCTCTTCCCCTTTCCCACTAATTTAGCCTCCCCTTTCCCTTCCATTTATACCTTCCAATTTATGCAATCAATAAATGTCATAATTTTTCATTATTATGACAAATTCCTAATTGTGCATTCATTTGACAATTTTGCAATCACATTTGTAATTCTATAAATTGGCCTTGATTTCTCTCAATTCATTAACCAAAATCTTTTGAATCTTCTCACCATTATCATCTTTTTTATTTCATGGTTAAGTGCAATTTGTCATGGGAGCTACATACCAACATAATGAGAAGAAAGAAAGGATGGTGAAGTCCAATTAGGGGAGTGCATTCGATTTTATGTTTTCAATTATATGCACTCTATTTCAATTTTTTTAATAGTTAAGATACATTTTGATTTTGTATTCTTTTAGGGATTTTGTGGTTAACCTTTGCATGAAATATTTATGATTCCTAATTTTTATACTCTACATAAAGATAAATGGCACAATAATTTAACTGATTGGACTTTTCATTTGCATGATTAGGTTAGAGGTATTGTCCTCATTACTCAAAAGAATCATCCTGACACTCTTGCCTATAGAGATCATTTGATAGTGCATGATCGTGGGCATTTAGAGAGAATAGGTTTATTTCATGTGACATGTATGCCAATGATTCAAGAAAATAGGGGATTGATTACAAACTTCTATGAGTGATGACACTCAGATACCTTTTCTTTCTATTTACTAAGTGGGGAGTGCATAGTGACGTTAGATGATGTATGAGAGATTTTGAGGCTTCCTCTTAGAGGAGTGAGGGTTGTGTATGCACCATGGGAGGGGGTTAGGGATTTATGTGGTTTATTTGGCATCACTAAGGAGAAGTTAGGTATTAGACACTATGGGATCCAATGGAAGGACATGATAGAGACATATGATGACTACTTTGGATTGTTATGTGGGATAGTGGTTGGGGTTTTGGTTCCATATATGAGAGGACATGGGTTCCCAATGGGTTGGGTTGATATGATTCAAGGTATGTGGAATGACACCACACTTTATGAATAAGGACCTTGTGTTTTAGTTATGATTTATTATCAGATGCATGATATTGCATACCACCTAGCACAATCACTAGGTTGTGGAGTGACAATACTTCAAGTCTAGGCATAAGAGAAAATAGCCATGTTCATAATTTTTTTATATAGGAATCCTATTCATCCTAGACAATCATATGTGTATTATTACCAGTTGTATAAACATAGGTGGGACACACTAGGTAATGACACCACTAGTTAGATATTCTAAGGGATTTCACCTAGCACCCTTACATTGGATGTGTGGCTTGGGATGAGAGGTAGATAATTTAGAGTTCTATATACAAGAGAGGTATTTGATTGGGAGGACTACCTAGTCTTAAAAGATTATTGAGATTCAATTACTAGATAGGTTTTTGAGGTAGTTTGATGAGATGTCAGGGGTTCTGATAGGTACAAATAAGTTTTCTCAATACAGTAGGGATGTGTCAGGGTAGGAACCAGTTATTCTCATAGCCACTAAAACTGCAGAGATTAACAGGTTAGCACATCGATGATGTGATTGGAGGTGAAAGGTAGTAGATGCGGAGACTACACAAAAGTATGATGCATGGTGGACACATCACAAGTTTGTGACTTTGGAAAATCTTGGAGTATCATTTTTTATGGATATGGATAGGAGAGTTAGGAAACCATGATAGAGGATGGGGAGAAAAGGTGGGAGAGGTGGGAGAGGTGGTAGAGATAGATGGAGAGGAGATGAAGATGGAGGGAGAGGTGGTAGAGATGGAGGGAGAGGAGATAGACATGGAGGGAGATGCAATAGAGATAGATGGAGGGTCGATGAAGATGAGGGGGATGATGGAGGAGATGAAAAAGGAGGAGGTGTAGTGACATCTATTTCTCTATTGGTTGTCCCAATAGGTGGTTAGGGTGAGGACAAAGACATTATAGGAGATGGTGTAGGAGGGGAGGACCCTATGACAAATGAGGAGGATGTGGATATCATAATTAGTATATTGGAGGAGAGAAGTTTGAGCACATATCATTCTATCTCATGAAAGGAGGAGGAGGAGGAGGATATTGAGATGTTATATGTAGCTATAGGTGGTGATGAGGAGATGGAGGAGGTGGAGGGATATGAGGAAGAGGGATAGGGAATTGATTATTGCCTTATGTGAGAGATGAAATTCATATATCTCTTATTTTCATTTATCAAGTGGAAAATGCACAGTGATGTTAGAGGATGTATGAAATATTTTGAGGCTACCTATTGTGAGGGTTTTGTATACACTATGGGAGGGGGTAGGGTTTTATGTGATTTATTTAACATCACTGATGTGAAATTAGGTATTAGACACTATGAAATCCAATGGTAGGACATGGTAGAGACATATGCTGACTAATTTTGCTTATTATGTGGGGTAGTGGTTGGGGTTTTGGTTCCATATAGGAGAGGACATGGGTTCCTAGTGGGTTGGGTTGAGATGATTCAAGGTAAAAGGAATGAAATCAAATTTTATGCATAAAGACCTTGTATTTTAGGAATTCTTTATTATCAGATGCATGATATTGCATACCATATGGCACAATCACTAGGTTGTGAGGTGACACTACTTAAGGTCTAGGCATGAGATCACATAGCCATTTTCATACCATTTTTTGATAGGAAGCCTATTCAAACTAGATGACCATATGTGTATTATTATCAATTGTATAGACACAACTGGGACACACTAGGTAATGGCACCACCAGTTAGACACCATGAGGGATTTCACCTAGCACTCTTACATTATATGTGTGGCTTGGGATGGAGAGGCAGAGTATTTAGAGTTCTATAGATAAGAGAGATATTTAATTACGAGGGCTACCTAGTCTCAGAAGATTATTGGGATTTAGTTACTAGATAGTTTTTTGAAGTATCTCAGTGAGATGCAGGGAGTTTCGATAGGTACAAATCAATTTTATCAATGTAGTAGGGATGTGTTGAGGTAGGAGCTGATGATTATTGTAAACACTACAGTTGCACAAATTGATGGGTTAGCACCTCAGTGATGTGATTGGAGGTGATAAGTAGAAGATGCAGAGATCACTCTAGAGCATGATGCATGGTGGGTACAACACAAGGTTTTGACTTTGATAGATTAATAATTCTAATGGGTATGGCTAGGAGAGTTAGGAAACCATGATGGAGGATGGAGAGACAAGGAGAGAGAGGTGGGAGAGGTGGTGATAGATGGAGAGGGGGTGGAGATGGAGGGATTGGAGACAAAGTTGGAGGGATAAATTGTAGAGATAGAGGGAGGGTAGATGGAGATAAAGGGGATGACAAAGGAGGAGGTGAAGTGGCAATATGTGCTCCATTAATTTCCCCAATATGTGGTGAGGGTTAGGGTGAAGACCTTAGAGGAGAGGGTGTAGGAGGAGAGGACCCTATAACATAGGAGGAGGATATGGATATTATAGGTAGTAGCTTGGAGGAGAGAAGTTTGAGAACAAATAAATCTATCTCATCAAAGGAGTAGGAGGAGGATGATACCAAGATTTTAGATGCATCTATAGGTGGTGATGAGGAGATGGAGGGGGAGGAGGGATTGCAGGAAGAGGGAACATATGATGTATCCATTAGATAAGATGTTAGATAGATATTTAATACACAATCATTGAATTCATAGATGGCCACCATGAGGGATCACATCAAATCCCTATAGGAAAGGTTGGATGCAACAAAGACCAGGGATATGAAGGTGGAGGATAGAGTGGTAGAAATGGAGGGAAGGGCCACAACATCAAACTCATAGATACATTGGTTATTTGGGAGGGTAAAAATTTTGGAGGGTAGGATAGCCATATTGGAGAGGGAGAGTGATGATGCTAGGGTAGACGTACCAGAAGCTGAGACTAGGGTATAGGTAGCTAAGGCTAGGGGTATATATGAAAAGTAGGATGTTCAAGCCTTTATCAATGGGGTATAGGATTTGAATATCCAAAATGATATAGATAAGATGTATTATGTAGGATGAGAGACATGGTATTGGTGAGATTAGTATGAGCATGTAGTCCCTCATGATCAGTGATTCCCTAGCTACACTACCTCTTGAAAAATATAGATATCACAAACCATTAGGGGAGTTGTACAACCCTCTAAGAAACTACACATAGGTACGAGTACACCTAATGTAAAGACTAAGATGGGATCTTCCATAGTTGCACCATAAAGGCCCAACAGATCATAGGGTGGAGGTAGAACTAGCTAATTATAGACATTGTTTTTCATATATTTTGTGAGCTTGTGAGATCTTGTTAGGAAATCATCATGATTTTGTACTCTAACACACTTTTGAGTTATATAATGTGCAGTTTTGGCCGGATTTATATGTTATGTGTTCTATTTCATGCACATGGTTTATGATATGAGGTTTTTTTATGATGTCTATGATGTTTATGATGCATTATGATTTATGACTATGATGTTGACTATTATCATGCATGCTCTATTTTATATGATCATGATGTTATGTAGTGACACTTTTTATGATATGTGATATTATTGATAGACATGATACTTATATATATGCATGTACTTTTATGCCTAGATATGATATGATAATATGTTGTTTCTATATGATATATGAGATGTTTATGTTGATGACCATATGTGATGTACTTAATGAGGCATGATAGACTTCTTTTTGTGTTTTCTATATATTTATATACCATGTAACACAAAAATAATGGTAATGCTTATGATTATGATTATGTTATATGTTTATGTTTATGGTTATGATTATGATTTAAGTACTAACATGCTATGTATGTAGGATGTATTTTTTTTTTTTCAGAATAGTAGACCATGGTGACTATTGAGGATTGATGGAATAAATCTTAATGACTAACATATAGGATGTGAATGACTAGTTCAAAAATGGCCTAGGTGAAAATGAACTGAAAATGAAATTCATAATTTATTAATACCACATTCTTCAAAATCTTTAGACTTTGAGCAATTATTTCCATCATTGAGCCACTTATATTTAGCAAAATAGGTATGTTCACATCAAGCTATTGACAGATCAATATTGGATATTCCCTTTGCATGTAACAAAAACTTAGATTAGACAAGGAATATTAATTAACCCATATAAGGGTGTAAGCATTAAGGGTTTAGGTATGTGCAACAATAGTCACGAGAATTTTTATTCTTTACAAATTTTTCTACATTATATACGTTTCCCATATGTGAACATTCCTATCACAAATAACCATAATACTTGTCCTTAGACTTCATGTAAAACACCCTACAAACAATAGAAAAAGAAAAATAAAGCCATGAACCATATTGAAATATCTTATCACTTGTGGATATCACAGAGATGCACAGGAACATGACTTGTAAAAATAAAAAATAAATAAGACTAACTTGGACAACAAGTCAACATCCATACTGATTTTGTGTTTGTGTAATGTGTTTATTTGACAATAATAATAATGTCTAGTTTTAGGAGAAAGGTACCTTGTATAAAAGTGACCTATCTCATTTTGAGTATATCCATCCTCTCTATAAGAAATGATGACCACATGACAAAGGGATTAATTTGATTGATCGATTGGTAAGATAGTGTGACCAATTTAATGTGACTAGTTCATAAGTCTGTCAACTAATGTGAAATTTTGTGAAGCCCAGATTTTCTATGTTTGACATTCGTTTAATGCTCGTTGATGCAAAATAAATTATTTTTTTAACAATGAACGATTGACAAAAAAAAATTTAGTGCATGATTTTCGATGTTTTTATTATTTGTAGGGATTTTTTCAATATTTTTTAATCATTTTTAAAAAAAAATTATGACATTTTATGACTAGGACATTTTCTCATTATTTTGGATTTTATTATGATAGTTTAGAATCATGACATGGTACTTACCCCCAGTCAAGACACAAGAAAATTTATTATGGGAAAAATATGGTGGACTAACTTGTAATAGGGTAGGAGACATAACTGACAAGGTTGACTGATGAATTCCAAGCCACTGTTAGTAAACCAAGGCTATTATTGTAGGAATGTGGAATGTATGACTAAGGTATTATGAAAAATGTATCAAATTATGTAAACATAGATAGTAGGGAAAATATCTTTAGACATGGTGCTGAAGTATACAATTTTTACCATGGTACTTGCTCAAGGCATCACTTCAAGATGGTTTTCACCATAGGATGAATTATTTCTCTTTATTTCTATTTTTTGGTGTCACATAAGATGCATGTTAGTTAGGTTTTCATCAAGGTGACAACTATTTATATTATTTATTTATTTATTTATACTTTTATATTTTTATTTTTTTTGACCTTTCTTTTTTAAAAAAATAAAAAATTCTCAAGACATTTTCGAGAAGAGATACTCTGAGAGCTAGGTGTAGAATTTGTACAAGTGCAAGTTGTTAACAGGGTTTGGCAGAGGCTTTCCTTTTGGTGTGGATAATTGACAAGTACTTGTTCCATAAATTGTTGTGATGACTTAAGGACTAGCCAATTTCGCTCAAAATTTTTGGGTTTTTCTCTATCAACCAAGTTTCTCTGATTTTTCATTAGTACCAAGTCTCCTATTTCAAAGAATTCGACCCTCACCTTCTTATTGAAAATTCTATGGATATAGTTTTGATAGGCCTCTAAATGATTCAATGCATTTTATCACTTCTCATCTAGTACCTCTAACTCATGCAGTCAAGATATACAATAATATTTATATGTGATAACATTTTACAATGATACTCACAATGAAGGAACCTTATCCTCTATTGGAAGAATTTATTTTTCTCCATAGACTAAGGAATAGGGTGTGGCTCTAGTTGGTGTGAAGAAGCTATTTCAATAAGCCCATAAGGCAAGATTCAACCAGATGTGTCAATCATGAATAGTGTCATCGATAGTCTTTTTGAGGATTTTAAATATGGTTTTGTTATATGTCTCAACTTGACCATTACCTTGTGGATAATATTGTGGGCCAAAACATTGTTGGATGTGAAATTTATAATAGATTTTGTAGAAAATTTTGGTTCTTAAATGGAGAATCGTTATCATAAATGATGATTTGAGGTAGTCCATCCTGATGTATAATGTAATTTGGATATCTTTTTACCAATTGTGTAGGTCATGGGTATGGATTCAATCCAATTTGTAAAATACTTTGTTTCCATAATGATGTATTTATGATGATTCCTTTAGGGGGGTCTATCTTTCCAACGAGATTGAGTACCCATTTCAAGAAGGGACTAAGTGACGTGAGAAGTTGTAACTCCTATGTTGGTGCATGAATTAGATCTTCATGTATATGACATTTATAAATAAACTTAATGCATATTTCTCCATAGTAGGCCAATAGTAACCAACTATAAGGAGTTTCTTGGCTAGGGTGGGACCACTAGAATGGTCACCACAAGTAACTTCATGAAGCTCTTGTAGATCTATTTGTGCCTCATAAAATTCAAGACATCTAAGGAGTGTACCATTTAGACATTTTCTGTATAGGGTATTGAAAATGATAACATTAAGAATCTTATCTAATAAAGGTTTTCTTTTGGTTTTGGGACAAGTGAGGAGATATATTGGTTTCACAAATAGGTATATATGTCTTGATACCAGGGAGAATTGGGTCCAAAAATTTCACATACAAACTGAGACAATGGGACTTTAAAAGAGGGGACAATAAGTTGTTTTACCAAGAACTCATAGTCTGTAACATTATTGGGCATTTCTAATAGGGATCCCGTAGTTGTCATGGTGTCTGCAGCTTTATTTTGTGCTCTAAGAATATGGCCAAAGGTGATGCAATTGAAATATCTCTTGAATTCCTCCACCATCACTTTGTATGGAAATGATTTCTCATATTTTTTATCTTATATTTCATTGACCTTATTTATGATAAGTTGTGAATCACCATAGACATGTAAATATTTGATTTTTGCAGAATAGTTGCCTCTAGACCTATGACAAGAGCTGTATATTCTATAATATTGTTTGTGTAGTCAAATTTCAGCCTATATGATCTAGTAATAGCATCTCCTTGTGGCATGATGGATACTACTTCGAAACTGAATCCATTCTAAGTGTGGGAACCATCAAAGTAGAGTTTCCACTATGTTTGTCTTTTTATGGAAAATATGTTCTTATCTGGAAACTTAGTTAATATAAGATGTTCAACTGGTATGGGTGATTCTTGCAATTTATCTTCTATGACCTAACCCTTTGATCTCTTTTATGTCAACGTACTCAATGTCAATCTCGCTCAAAATAATCACCGATTTGGCTAGTCTCCTAGTCAGTGCAGATTTATTTAGGAGATATTTTAATGGATCGATCTTTGCAACTAATAATGTCTTATGAATCAAAATTTAATGCCTAAGATTTTTTGAAGAAAAGACAATTGCTAAGAATTCTCTTTCTATTGTTTTATAATTAAGTTCATATGCCACCAATGTTCGGCCCATGTAATATATGGTACATTCCTTTCCCTCTGCATCAGGTTCAACCCATGTAATAAATGGTATAGGTGATGTAAACACCATGGATGAGAAGAGATATTCTTTGATTATTTCAAACACTACCTGATATTCTTTTAGTCCATACAAAGGATTACACTTATCTGCTAACTACACTATGAATCATCTAATGGATTGTAGTTTTCCTTATTGAGTTCTAAGTTGTCGTATATTTGCGGTTGGTGGCATATCGATTATAACATTGACCTTTATGGGATCAACTTATACTCCATGATGTGACAATATAAAGCCAAGGATTTTTCCATATGTTACCCCGAAAACACTCTTCTTAGGGTTTAAGAATACTTTGTACTCCTCCAATATATCAAATAAAACTACTAGGACTAGCAAGTATTCATCTCTTTCTCCTCATTCAACAAGAATATCATCTACATAATATTCCATAGGATCATGCATTATGTCATAGATTATTGTAGTAATTTCCCTTTGATATGTGGCTCCTATGTTCTATAATCCAAAAGGAATTATGTTCCAGCAATAAGTTCCCCAAGTACATGTGAAATTTATTTTGTGTCAATCCTCTAGTGCAATTCTTATTTGGTTATGTCCTGAGAAACCATCCATTAATGAGAGCATTTTATACCTAGTTGTTATGTTCACTATAATGTCTATGTTTGAATGAGGAAAATTATCCTTTTGACATGCTTTGTTGAGATCTCAAAAATTAATAAAAATTATTACGCTTCCATTCATCTTTGATACCAACACTAGATTAAAAATCCACTCTGCATAGTCTATGGGTCTCATAATACCCACACCTAGTAATTTCTTAAACTCTTCTTTGACTAAAAGTGTGGATTTTTTGTTTTAAAAACTTTCCCCTGGTTGGAGTGGTAAATGATGAATCACGATTTCTATATCTAGGCCAAGCATGTCTGAATATGCGTAGGAAAAAATAATGTGTCTATCTTTGAAGAATTGGATAAATTATTTTCTTTCCTGGGGTGTTAATGATGTTGTCAAATGGATATTCATTTTAGTCTCTTCAGTACCCAAGTTAACCTCTTGTGTCTTTACTACCAATAATAGTGATCTTTCCTAATTTATGGGGAGCATGTCCATTATTCCATCCTAAGGTACCTTAGACATGTTTTCACCTTTAGATTCATCCTTTATTTTTTATTTTTTATGATCTAAAGGTGCCTCATGGTTTTCAAATAGAGATATAATATTTTCTATTTCATAATTTTTGAAACTATTATATGGACATGACTAACCAAAATATGTTGCTTGATCAAGATCAATGGAAAATCTATCTTTATGGCCACTGATAGGTATAGCACTTTGAAGTCCCAAGAACTTAGTGATAGCTTCATCATTCTAAAAAATGTTTATGTTTGATGGACATTGATATTTGTAGTCTCTTAACTCAAGGTATATGAGGGGAATGTTTTTGATCAAGGAAAATAGGTTTTAATGGGGCCCTGAAACCCTTACAGAGATAAAATCTTAACAAAGATATAGCATTGAAAGTTTACAGCAACAAAATAGCCATGGCAAAAAGAACAACCAGTCATAGTCCACTAGCAAAGCAAACAAAAAGACTAGAAAATAGAACCAGGGACAGAAATAGAAAACCAGGCTAGACGCAAAGCTAGGAGAGAGGCTCAGGAAAACTCTTTGAGGATCTTTGCCACATGAATCTCAAGCTTGGACACCTTATCCAACACCTCCTTAAGGTTATTCAGATCTTTATCAGGTTCTTGGGTGTCCTTCTTCATAGTGTTGGATCTGGTTCTCTTCCTCGGACCATCCTCTGGAGAATTTTCTTTACCACTATTGGGAGACTCCTCCTTGCCACCCCTATGTTCCTCTATTTTACTGATCAGAGCCTTTATGTTGTTGTTTGAAGTTTTGAGAATGTTGTAGCTTTGTTCATCGATTTTATGCAAGGTTCCCTCCACACTCTAAACTCTTTTCTTCACTTCCTCCATTTTATTCTCCATATCATTCTTCTCCTTAGTAAGCCTAATCTTGCTACTACTATCCTCCCTCTCTAACCCGCCCACCCTAAATTTTAAGTCCTAGATTTCATGGTAGGTCCATTTAGTTGTTCTATAGCTATCAATGACACTATTTTTGGCATTGTTAAGCACATCCATCTGAGGATTTTCTTTTGTGATGTCACTCAAAATAACTAGGGTAGGGTCAATAATTTCCTCCATTTGAATTTTTCCCTCCTTATTCTCCTTAACCAAAGTTTTCATCATTTCCCTCTTTAAACCCATCTTGACAGAAACATTATGAAAATCTCTCCAAACCACACTCTTCTCTTTATTTGAGATCTTGTAGGTGTACTGGTCAGTCCCATGATCTTTATAGTCATGCTCATGGTCATCCTCTCTCCCCTAACTCTCCTCTTCCTCTTCACTATCCTTCCCCTCCTCTTGTCCTTCCTCCTTATTTTCTTCTTCAAAGCTCTTCCTTTTTCTCTGCTTCGAATGTTATCATCACCTTTAGTCTAAGATAAAAAGACAAGTGTGATGGTGTTGATGTAGGATTAAGAAAAGGACTCATGGGATTCAAAAAATGATGTTTTATAGATCTCAAATCAATTTCAAAAGTTTTCTATCTAGGAACATCAATCCATGGGTTTGTAGCATAAGGATAATCCATCAAATTGGGAAAACACATTATTTAGACAAATGGTACTTGAGGTTATAGGGTTATCCCATTCATAGTTGTTAGATTCAGTTTCATGGTGTTACTCCTCACATGTCTCAAATTATTCAAATTCAAATGCATTGTCTTCGTGAGGAAATTTATCATTTGTAGTACTTTCTTGAGGCAGTTGGTACCCTAGACTAAAACTTAGGATTAGTTTTGGGAAATATTAGTTCTACTACTCCTTGGCTCTATTTTATGAGGCCACAACATCTATTATACCCTTATTTTTGCATGATGGTGTACCCTATTCCATACTAGTAAATAGGAAGCATGATAGGAAGGGGTTCTTCATCTCTGTAAGCCAATTTGATAAGTCTTGTTCCACAAATTCCTCATAAAGATCCCCTCATTTTATGAACATGGTTGAGGGTTCATACTGAATATATACTTTCTTTTTTTCTCTTAAGGGGTTGTCTTGGAATTCCATAGGTCCTTAGTGTGATAGGTAATTTTACTACATAAAAGGAATCAACATAGGTATACTCTCCACAACCCTTATCTTACACATAGATCTTGAGCTCTGACATTGATGGACAGTAGATCTAGATAAACTATGTGTCAAGATACTTGGAGGATGAGAGTGTAGATGCTTCTTGGTTAATAGGTACCTAGTTTACAATATATCATTTGATATTAGTGAAATAGAGGAATGGATCTCTATCACATGGATTGGTCATCTCTAATCTACCGTGAGAAAATTTTAGGCATTAGTGATAGGTAGAAGGAACAACTTGCATGGCATGAAATCGGGGTCTTCTGAGAAGTATATTGTAACCAATTTTCAAATCCAAGAATTGGAAAGTAGTCTCATGAATCATTGGTCCTATTTTGATAGGTAATGTAATGATTCCCTTAGAAGGATATTATACATCATCGGATGCTTTGATAATGATTTTCTTGGTAAGGTCCACACAGCTCTTAGACTATCCCAATGTTTGAACTAATTTTAAAGTATAAATATTTAGACCAGCTCCACCATCTATGAGCACCCTTCTGATTTTCTATAGGCTGACATATACTTCGAGGTGAAGAGGGTCATTTTTGTAAGGCTTATGCATAGGTAGGTATTCTTTAGTGAAGGTGATGTGATGTATAGCATCCGAGTGTCCAACCATGGCCTGAAATTCATCAACCTTGATGTCTAGGGAAATGGATGGTTCTTGTAAGGATTTATCCAAGACTACTTTATGATTGGATGAGATATGTAGAAACTCAAATATGAAAATTTGAATAGAGGTTTCTTGAGATTTTCTAATAAAATTAACTAAATTGTTGTGGGAATGAAGGACTTAGACGGTATCGATGGTTTTGAGAGGGCACCTTGGACTATTAATTTTTTTTATGGGTAGCTACGACACATTCAAAACCTTTTCCCTTGATCATGATGGTATTTATGGTATAATTTGATTTATACTGGAAGTTCTTAATGATATGTTGGTGGGAATTCGTAAGTGTAGTTAGCCTTGTTGTATTTCCCCAAAGAGGAGATTTTTCCTTTATCATGATCCTGTAGGGGATTCTTGAAAATGGTGTGATCCTTATTAGACATAGAAGAGTTGTTAAGGACTTTGGTATCTCTATACTCAATTAGGTCTTGGACTATGTTCTCAAGCTGATAATAGTTAATAGTTTTATGTCCCTTAGTGTGGTGGTAATCACAAAAACCATTATAATTCCACTATGTATACTTGAATGGACCTAGTTCATAATGTCTTATTTATGACAATGTGACAAAACTTTCTTGGACCAATTTTATTAGGACAACTTCTAGTGGTTATGCAAGAGGTGTATAGTTTCATCATGGGTTAGGTCATCCTGAATAATATTTCTGGTCATCAGTGACATTGGATGACTAACTCTTAGTTTGAGGTAATTTCTTTATTAAGAGAAAAGAAGGTTTTGATGGGAACCAAAAACCCATTATAAATATATTTTAGGGGGAATAGGAAACCCTACTTAGATGAAACGCTGCAATTTTTTTTATTATCAATCAACAGCCCAAAGCCATCCAAAATCTAGTGAATAGATAGCAACTAAGACAAATAAGACCAGCTACCCAAGATGCCAAATCCTTACATCGTAAAGAATATCTCAGAGGAAAAGAGATCCATGGGGAAACAATGGCTCCTTGGGCCACAATAACAACAAGATCCAAAGTTGAAGTATACAAATAGTCAATGAAATCCTCATCTTTCAAGTATGTTTTACTGGAATCAACATCAACGCCTACCTCCACTTCAATAGAATATAGATCCACCTCAAAAGGATTTAACAACAGGAGTCCAAGAATATGTTCCTTCACCAACCAAAGACATAGGTACCATGAGTGAGCAGGAAAGAAGGAGGGGCCAAAATCATCAAAGCACCCCAGTGAAAAAAAGACAACACCCACAATCTTCCCCACCTCAAAAAATAGGAAACCAACATCCCAAGAAGATAATCCACCCCAAAAATGAGTGCCAACCCCCACAATAGAAAATAAGAATCTTCAACCAACAACAACACCAGTGCCTACCTCCACCTCAATAGAAGAAAGCTCCACCTCAAAAGGAGATGAAAGAAAGAGATCAAGAATATGTACCTTCACCAACCAAGGAAAAAGGATCTAGTAGTAATGGGGAAAGGAGGATTTGAAATCATCAAAGTCCCTTGGAAAAAAAAATCCAACACCTACAATCTTTCCCACCTTAGCAAAAAGAAATCCAACATCCCAAGAAGAGAATCCACCCCAAGAATGAGCACCAACCCCCTAAGACAAAAACCCAAGAAAGTAGAGGGCCCATAATAGAAGAAGCAGATCATCAAGAAAGAGATCATCAAATCTCCCATCAAAATAATCTCATCACCATCCAAGCTCCACACTTCAAACACCAAGACAAAAACTACCCACAAAGAGAGACCACTCAAAGAGTTGGTCCAAACACACCAAGAAAAAAAATCCATAGGAGGAAGGATCCAATCCACAACCACCAAGACACCACCGATCCACTAAGAGAATGCTATCATAAAGAAGCTCCTAAAACAACAAGAAATCATCTCCATAGAAAGAGAGATCTTGAAATGATAGAGGTGAACTAAATGACTGAAATCATCAAAGTACCCTCCCTTTAAAAATCCAACACCAATAATGAACCTCAAATCAGAAAGAAGAACCCCAAAAATCTCCACAAATAATCCTTCCAAAAACCAAAAACAAGAAGAAAAAGGAAGGATAAATGGAAAATTGAGAGGCACCATGCACATGTAGCAGGAGCAGTAAACCAAAAGCACACGAAATCACCCTCTCTCAAAGATCATTGGTTTGAGGTACGCTATTATTGGTGTCGGGAGCATTTGTATTGGGTGTCCCTTGGAAACACAATACAAGTTGTGCTATCTTGACATATTTAGAATAAAAAACACTATCACTGGTGACATTCTTTATTTTGGACCAATATTTTGATTATCAAGGGAAAAATTGGTATTGATCTCTTTGGTATTTTTTATTATTCCTTTTAGGGTGACGGATCTCTCTACTTTTAGACCCTATTCATCAAGTTATTCAAAGTTGTCTATGTATTGTAAATGAAGAGAACTCATCATATCTAGTTGAGAATTTTGTATAAACATCAAGATCTTATCTTTTTTGGGATATCAAATGGGACTTTTGAAGCCATATTCCTCTAATGTTGCAAGAAGGAAGATAAATTTTCACTAATTCTCTATTTTTTATTACAAATATCCAGAATTGTAACCTCGCTAATAATATTATGAGAGTAGTAGGAAATGCACATTTTAGCTAGCTTATTCCAAGATCTTAAGCCCAAAGGTATTTTTGAGAACCATTCCATAGTTGGCCCACTAATATAGCATAGAAATATTCTCATCAGATAAGTGTCATTATGGACTACCTCTATGTATACTATGAATAATTCTCTGATATGGTCTTGTGGGTCTCCCTTTTCTTTATATTTGTCAAATTTTAGTGTCTCAAAATTAGGTAGAAAAGGTGGCATGTATGACAATTTTTCAAAGAGGTAGGGACATAAGTCTTCCAATAAGTATATGTTCTTAGGGGCATCAGTTTGGAGGTTTCTCATCTTCTATTGCAAGTTTTTCATTCGTTGAGCCAGTATCTTAGTGGGGGTAAGTGGGATGTGTGAACTCATTCTAATATTTGGATACATAAAATGATTTCCACTATGATGTGATGGTGCCTAATTATATGTATATGGAATTTTATACATAGGGTTTTGGTTTTATGTGGACACATATGATGGCATTGTAACTTGAGGTGGCATAAATAGTTAAATGTTAGTTTTCCAATGCAAAGGGATTTGTCGTAGCATTATGTCTACTTGGATTTGTTGATATACCAAGCTTTTAATTATTTGATTGTTGACTAGGAGCACCTTAAAGTATGATGTGTGGCCCTTGGTTGGGAGGTGCTCCTTGTGAGGTAACAATGAGACTATTTTGGTTTTCACTAAAACCTTGGGGGGTTGTGTTGGTTTGATTTCTTATAGATCTCAAAGGATTAGATGTACTCATCTCATTTGTTGTTGGCATGGTATTTGTGGTACTTGTTGCTATAGATTGAGGATTGACAGTTGAATTGTATTGTCATAGACAAGGATGCATTGGCACTTGTGTTAACACGTTTGATCATTAGATTGCTACCAAATAGTGGGTTTTTATACTAAGTTCCATATGACATTGTAAAGGTCATAGCATGTGTAGCACTTTGAGATACACTGCTAGAGGGCATACTCAAATATATCTGAGATAATGTAGTTTCCTGAGTATCCTGAATTGAGTATTATATTTGGGCCTATGTCACATTCTCTACAATAGTATAATTGTAAAATCCCATGGTTAATTTTTCTCCATTTTGTGCAAGCAAGTAAAGATGTTCATGATGAACTACAATTGATTGAATACCTAAATGACTTGAAGATCAGTGATTAGAGATCACTGAGTTACTGAAATGATATGTAAGATATTTAAATCAATCATTATGTTGTCATTGATGTCAACTAGTTTTTATAGTACTTATCATGTAAGTTACAAACATCTAAACATGTGTAAAAAGAGAGAAAAGATGAAGAACTGAGATATCTACATGGAGAAAGATGGATATGATAGATGAGGATAAGGAATACTTTGGGTAACTTATTGATGAGTCTATGATCTCATATTGTTGACTTGATTATGTTGCATTAATATTTTATGAAGAAGGAAGAAAAATTGTACAAGACAATGTGGTCAATAAATGAAGACTTCAGTATACACCGAGCCAGTGTAGTGTATACCAAGCGATAGTATTAACCGAGCTTGTATTCGCTGACACATTTCTTTGTTAGCCGAGTATGGATGAAAGTATTAAATGCTTAGTTTAGCTGACAGATAATGATGAGCTAGAAATTGTTATGATTTCGAGATTGAGGATAAAGTTTGTTATGAGATCCGCGAATGACAAAATTCAGAGAAAATCTAAAGGATGGAATTGAAACGTGTTATTGACACAACTGCCGAGGAAGGTTTAAGAGGAAAAATCAATGAAGAAGAATAAGCAACAAAATATGATGGTTGATATGAAAATGGTTTATCTATCTATATAAGAGATATGAGTTTCTTTATTGAAACATGTTGGGAGAAAGAAGACTGTAGAGATTTCGCATGAATACAGTTTCATGCATGCCTGATTAGACTAGTTGAAGGAGAACTGAAATCCAAAACATTACTAAGCATCATAGAGATATTACTGAGTGAAAGTAAGTTGAGGAAGTGAATTGAAATATTGATTAGAGGATTTTTATGGGCTTAGAATAGATCTAAACATCTACAAATTAAGTTGTATTGTAATCAGATCAACTACTGTTTCAGTTTAACCATTGATACATAAAATCTCCTAACCAAGTGGACTTAACTATCTTATGTTATGCGCCTATGTCATTCAAGGAATGTACATTGTTATCTTATTGACCCCATAGTGAATGTTGGTCAAAATTTAATTGTTAGTCTCAAATCCTCTAACAAGGTCACACCTAACAATGTGTTTGTAACCTTTAACAGGGTTTGACCTTCATTGAGCTCACTTCAGAAGAGTGAAAATTATTTTGGGTTACCGGTCCTAGGTGGTTTTTCCATTAGTAGGGTTTCCATATTAAATCATTGTGTTATGTGTTTCTATGATGATTGTTTTATTGTCATAATTTACATACTGCATATTTGATTTGGTCAGTAATCATGGTGAGTTACTTAACTAGTAATCGGTAAAAGGCACACATTGTTTAATAGTTTATGTTACCAAGCTACAGAATTTATTGAAATTGTTTTGAGTGTTACATCTTTGTATTTGGGATTGTAGGATAATTGATCTAACTGATTCACCCCCCTCTCATTTATTTTAACAATTGGTATCAGAGCATATTGGTTGCTTTGACAAAAATTTTAAGGACTTAAGCAAAAAGATTACAAGATGTATAAGAGGGAAGTGTCAAAGCTGAACAAGGAAAACTTTTCTACATGGAAAAGCCAGATGAGACTTCACATATCTGGAATTGGAGATTTTGCATTACACTTACTAGACATTGGCTACATTCAACCACCGACTAGACCTTTGACTCTTGATTAATTGAAATATCGACATGAACACAACATGACTATGATACAGATTTTTGCTGCTCTATCTGATGTTGAATTTGAGGATGTCAAAGATTGCACTACAACAAAGGAGATGTGGGATAAACTTGCCCTAGTACATGGTGGTGATGCAAATGTGATGAGAGCCAGAGCTAAAAGCTTGAGAGGCAGATTTGATGATATGAAAATGAAGGAAGGAGAAAACATAGTACAGTACTCAAACTGAATTAAAGAGGTTGTCAATGCTATTCATGGAGCTGGTGGTATCATTGAGGAGGATACTATGGTAAGTAAAATTTTGAGAACACTTTTGCATATCTGTAATTCATGAAATGAGGTCTACACCTAATAACAAACTTACTCTTGATAGTTTGATTGGAAAGTTAACCACTTTTGACCTGAACAATTATGATAACAACATTGTACCAACTATTGAGTCTTCTTTTATGTCTTCCCTTAAGATTGGAAAATCTAGTAGTAAGTACAATATAAGGAATGAAAGTGATAGCAATACCAATGATGAGCTTGATGAACTAGAAGCACTAATGGCCTGGAGACTATATAAAGGTAAAGGAAGGTATAAGGGTAAACTACCTTTATCTTGTTTTAATTGAAAAGAAGTTGGTCATATTGCTACTAGATGCATGAACAGGAAAGAAGATGAGAATGATAGAGATAGATCTAGAGGTGGAAGCTATAGAAGAAGGAACAACATAGATAACCGATAGTACAACAGAGACAACTGAGATCACAAAGATAAAGGTAAAAAGGTATGTTACATTGTTGAATAGAATGACACCGACACTGACATAGATGATGACAGTGAGGTGGTGTTTGTTGCAATGAAAGATGATTCAGAGGAAGAGGAAAGGTATGTAGAAACAACACTCATTTCTAAATTTAGTAAAAATGATACTTGGATAATTGATAGTGGCTATACACATCACATGACTGGTGATGAAGATAAGTTTGATCATCTTGAGCATTATAATGGAGGATCAGTAAAAATGGGTAATGACACACCTTGCATGGTTAAAGGAAAAGGATCTTTATTAATAAATGATAAAATCAGATGTGATAATGCTTATTGGGTAAAAGGACTAAATTATAATTTTCTAAGTGTAGTACATCTTAACAACTTAGGTCACCAAGTGGCATTTGAAAGAAAGAAGGTGAGAATCTATGATGAAAGTGGAAATCTTGTCGGAAAATGAGGACAATCTGACTTATTTTATCTTGACAATGCTGAGACTTCTTGTTTACTAGTGAAAAATGAAGATGCATGGTTATGGCATAAAAGGTTATGTCATGTGTATTTTGATAACATAATTAAGATCAATAGAAAAAGAAAAGTTAGAGGATTGCCTAGCCTAACTAAACATGATCATGTTATGTGTCATCAATGTCAGAAAGGGAAGATGACAAAATCTAGTTTTAAAAGTAAAGACTATTTAAAAAAAAGAATCTTGGAGTTAGTTCACACCGACCTATGTGGTCCCATGAAAACTCAAAGCTACTATGGTGATAGATAATTTATTCTATTTGTTGATGATTATACTAGATTGATTACTATTATGTTTTTAAAAGAGAAATCTGAGGCATTTAAAATGTTTAAATGATACAAGGCTAAAGTAGAAAAAGAAACTAGAAAAGAACTAAAATGATCGAGGTCTGGTAGAGGTGGTGAGTTTTTTTCTAATGAATTCACTAACTATTATAATGAGCATGGCATCAAAAGATAGGTTTCTAAACCTAGAACACCACAACAGAATGGGATTGCTGAAAGGAGAAATAGATCCATTGTTGATTGTGCAAGAACACTGATGATGGAGAAAAAAATTTCATAGATGTATTGGAGAAAAGTAGTTAGCACAGCTGTATATGTCCTAAACTGAGTTCAACTAAAGAAAGACACAAACAAGACACCCTACGAGTTATGGTTTGGATACACACCGAGTGTAAGTTACTTTAGAAATTTTGGTAGAAAATGTTTTATTCTCAAAGATGATAGGAACGAGAAATTTGACTCTAAAGGTGATGAGGGAGTATTCCTTGGATATTCTAGTAAAAGTAAATCTTACAAGTGTTTGAATAAGGTTACTAATAAGATGATTAAAAGTGCTAATGCCAGGGTTGATGAATTTGCTAATAAAAATGATGAAGAAAGTAGTAAGCAACTAGAAGACTATGGTAGATTTGTTTATGTTGAACATCCAAAGTACCTACCGAAGCCATAGGCTGAGTCGATCAAGCATCAAGAAAATAACACTGAGGAACAACAAAGGGAAATCGAGGATCAAGAAGAAGATGTCGAGCAAGGAAATGAACTTGAACAGAATGAAGAACAAAGAAGAGATCAAGTGCTAGCAAGATTTTTCAGAAGACATCATCCTAAAAATCAAATAATTGGAGATAAGCAAGCATGCATGATGACAAGAAGTAAGTTAAGACAAAATGTATGCTTAGTTTGTGAGTTTGAACCTAAGAATGCTAAGGTTGCACTTGAGAATGATGAATGGATCAATGCTATGAATGAAGAGATTGAACAAATTGAGAAAAATAAGACATGGACTTTAGTACCTAGGCTGAAAGATAAAAATGTTATTGGTACTAAATGGATTTTCATAAATAAAATGAATGAAAATGGAGAGATTACAAGGAATAAAGCTAGACTTGTGTGCAAGGGATATGCACAAGAAGAATGAATGAAAATGGAGAGGTTACAAGGAATAAAGCTAGACTTGTGTGCAAGGGATATGCACAAGAAGAAGGTATTGATTATGGTGAAACTTTTGCACCTATTGCTAGACTAGAAGGAGTCCACATGTTACTTGTATATGCTGCACATAAGAAATTTAAGGTCTATCAAATGGATGTTAAGTCAGATTTTCTGAATGGAATACTTGAAGAGGAGGTCTACATAGAATAACCAGAAGGATTTATTGATCCGAATCAGAAAGACATGGTATGTAGACTACATAAAGCTTTATATGGATTGAAGCAGGCACCAAGAGCATGGTATGAATGGTTACAAACTTATCTTTTAAGTATTGGTTTTGTAAGAACTAGTGAAAACAACAATTTGTACATGAAAGGAGGATCAGATGATACTATTTTGATTTCTAAAATATTTGTGGATGATATAATCTTTGGAGGAAAAGATCATATTTGTAAATATTTTTTTTATGAGATGAGAAAGGAATTTGAAATGTCAATGTTTGGAGAGATTAAATTCTTTCTAGGCTTGCAGGTTATTCAACAAAATGATGGAATATTCATCACACAATCAAAGTACATTAAGGAAGTATTGAGAACATTTGGCATGGAAGATGCTAAACCAGTAGGAACACCGATGGTTATAGGCTACAAATGAACAAAAGATGATAAATCTACAGAGGTAAATCAGACATTGTACCGATCTATGATTGGTAAACTATTGTATGTAGTACACAGTAGGCCTGATATTGCACATGCAGTGGGGATTGTTGCTATATTTTCTACCAATCCAAAGGATTCACATATGGTTGCAGTGAAAAGAATCTTGAGATACCTAAAGAAAATAGAGGATTATGGTTTATGGTATCCTAAGGAAGGAAAATTTGAACTAAGAGTTTACACCGACGCAGATTGGGCTGGAAATATAGATGACAAAAAGAGCACAACTGGAGGAGCATTTTTCTTTAGTGAAAGACTTGTAACTTGGACAAGTAAGAAACAACCTTTTATTTCTTAGTCTACTACTGAACTAGAGTATGTTTTTGTTGCTATAAACTGTTCAAACATTTCTTATATCAAACAAGTATTGGAAGGGATGAATGAGGTAATCATTGAGCTGGTGATTATATATTGTGACAAAACTAGTGTAATAAATATTTCTAAGAATCTTATAATGCATTCAAAGACAAAGCATATATCAATTAAGTATCATTACTTAAGAGAAAAAGTACAAAAGAAGCAAGTCAAACTGGAATATGTTACATCAAAGGAGCAACTTGCTGATATTTTTACCAAGCCTCTACCAAAGGACACTTTTGAATACTTGAGGACTAGACTCAGGGTCTGTCCCCTATCTACCAGTCACTAATGTGATCCAGAGGTTGCATCAGCCTATTCTTATCAGAAGATCATTCATGTTGATGCAACATAGCTCACACTTTGGATTATGTCTAAGGTTGTGAAAGATTTGAGGAGCTAGAACAGAGAATTTTCATATCAGTATACAAAGATACATTGTCTGCACCGAACATAGAGAGTTACTTGGCTATTGTAAAGATGTATGTTTTTATGTTTTTCTTTAGCATTGTTATCAAAGGGAGAGAAGGCTACAATATGAAAATCCAATTGGGTTGGAATCAGAGAAAGGGAGAGTTTGAATATCTATTTATGAGAACAAGACCCTAAGGATGTAGGGAGAGCTTGCATGTAAATGTTTTTTATGTAACGTAGTGATTAAACATATTAAATATCAAGCTAGGGAGAGCTTACGGAGATACAACATTTACTTACATAGTTGTAGAACACATTATTGGTATGTGTATGGCATATTTCATATTGCTCGTGTTGCCATCAATGCCAAAGGGAGAGATTGATGAACTAAAATTGATTGAATACCTGAATGACTTGAAGATCAGTGATTAGAGATCACCGAGTTACTAAAATGATATGTAAGATATTTAAATCAGTCATTATGTTTTCATTGATGTCAACTAGTTTTGATAGTACTTATCATGTAAGTTACAAACATCTAAACATGTGTAAAAAGAGAGAAAAGATGAAGAACTGAGATATCTACATGGAGAAAGATGGATATGATAGATGATGATAAGAAATACTTTGGGTAACTTATTGATGAGTCTATGATCTCATATTGTTGACTTGATTATGATGCATTAATCTTTTATGAAGAAGGAAGAAAAATTGTACAAGACAATGTGGTCGGTAAATGAAGACTTCAGTATACACCGAGCCAGTGTAGTGTATACTGAGTGACAGTATTAATCGATCTTGTATTTTCTGAAACATTTCTTTGTTAGCTGAGTATGGATGAAACTATTAAATGCTTAGTTTAGCCGACAGATAATGATGAGCTAGAAATTGTTATGATTTTGAGATTGAGGATAAAGTTTGTTATGAGATCCACTGCTGAAAATTTTTGGAGAAAATCTAAAGGATGGAATTGAAATGTGTTATTGACACAACTATCGAGGAAGGTTTAAGAGGCAAAATCAATGAAGAAGAATAATCGGCAAAATCTGATGGTTGATATGAAAATGGTTTATCTATCTATATAAGAGATATGAGTTTCTTTATTGAAACATGTTGGGAGAAAGAAGACTGTAGAGATTTCATGTGAATACAGTTTCATGCATGCCTGATTAGACTGGTTGAAGGATAACCGAACTGCAGAACATTACCGAGCGTCAGAGAGCTATTAGCGAGTGAAAGAAAGTTGAGGAAGTGAATTGAAATATTGATCAGAGGATTTGTATGGGCTTAGAATAGATTTGAACATCTACAAATTAATTTGTATTGTAATTAGATCAACTACTATTTCAGTTTAACCATTAATATAGAAAATATCCTAACCGAGTGGACTTAACTATCTTATGTTATGCCCCTATGTCATTCAAGGAATGTACATGTTATCTTATTGACCCCATAGTGAATGCTGGTCCAAAGTTAAGTGTTAGTCTTAAATCCTCTAACAAGGTCACACCTAATAGTGTGTTTGTAACCTTTAACAGGGTTGGCTCTTCACCGAGCTCACTTCAGAAGAGTGAAAATTATTTTGGGTTACCGGTCCCAGGTCATTTTTCCCTTAGCAGGGTTTCCACGTTAAATCATTGTGTTATGTGTTTCTATGATGATTGTTTTATTGTCATACTTTACATACTACATATTTGATTTGGTCAGTAATAATAATGAGTTAATTAACTGGTAATCGATAAAAGACACAGATAGTTTAATAGTTTATGTTACCGAGCTGCAGAATTTATTGAAATTTTTTTGAGTGTTACATCTTTGTATTTGGGACTGTAGGATAACTAATCTAATTGATTCACCCCCCTCTTAGTTATTCTAACAATTCATTGGGATCAAGATACAACAATGCATCCATAACGACCTTGATTCTATGGTCTTGTAGTGTGTTTTCAATTTTATCTTGGGTACATTGGGCCCTATTTTTTTCCACTAAAAATTCATCTACCAAAGTAGGTAAAGGGGGTAATGGTAGTAATGTTATTCTTCCCCTATGAGAACATTGTGAGGTTCTTGGTGTGCTGAATCCATGGATGAAAAGTCTATGTTGTTGATTTGGTAGAATTTAGAGACATTGTTGGGATCCATATGACCTTTGTTATTTTGTGATTGTTTGATTTGTACATGAAAATGACTCTAAGGGACATAACCTAGGAATGAGACTATGAATATTGTCAATTATGACAACTAGGATATCGCATTATTTTTTTGGGGATTTTTTTATTTTTTTGGAATGCAAGACTAAGCTAAAGACAATATACAAAACGATGATTATGATGGCTACGTTATGGCACTAAATGTATGTAAAAAGGAAAAAATAATGACTAAGGTATGAAACTAAGGTGTGAACAAAGAGACCTAAAAGGAAATTTTAGGAAATGTTGGGGACAAAACCTTAGGAGACAACCTAAGTAATTAGGATAGTTTTCTTGACCTCCAAGTTGGGGAAAAAGTGATAGGTTGACAAATTTTTGATAACTTGACAAGGTATTAATCATGAAAATTTTTAGTTGGTTTGGAGGAGATCAAAATCATTATTGAAGTGGCAAAAAAGTGAGCCCCCTAGTTTATAAGGTTAACCCCAAAGGTAGAATGTTAAACCCTAGGAAATACAACCTATCTTTTTTATTTTATTTTTTAATATGTAAGGTTAATCTTAATGATGTATGAAAAGAGGAAACCCTAAATGATGTATGCAACAAGAAAACCATAACTGATGTATGAAACCTATGAAATGCCAATCACCATGTTTTTGGTCTGGGCAAGTCTCAGATTTGTAACTGGTAACCCTAATTTTGTCTATTCACTATTCTTAGAATCTAGATTTTTCAGGCAAATGCATAATAGAAATGTGTGAATGATTTGCATAACTAAGAAATTGTGTTGCAAAGTAGTATCAATTGTAGAGTTTGATTAATGAATGTGTATCATAGTTATGTAATTTCATTGTAGGGACTGTAAATGATCATAATAATTCAAATACTTCATATATAAATTGATAAGTAATTGTGTAGCACAAATCATAGACATGTATTAGAAGTAATCAATTGTGTATTAGAATTTATCAAATGCATAGAAAAATTGAGAATTTGTGTTGCAGGAAGTTTTAGTTGTATTTTTTTGTCTATAAATGTCTAATTGTCAAAATCTATTTTTGCAAACACAAAGATCACACACATTAGACAATATGGTTATTCATAGACTTTGGACTTTCGTGACTTGTGTATGTTCAAGGAATTTTTTAACCCCCAAGATTTTCACTTGTCTTATCATAAATAAAAACACTTGAAAATAATCTTAATCCTAAGATCAAATCTCATTACAATATCTCAACCCATAGCTTGGAAATTTGCCAACTCAAATATCCTTATCACACCCTAGGGTATACCTTTTTTTTTTCCTTTTTCTAGAGTTTGTTCAAATAATATTTCTCTTTAATTAGGTCAACCTCTTGGGAAACATATGGTGATTATGTTGGGGGGAGATTATTCTCTCCCCTTGTACATAAAATATTACAATGTTCAGGAAAAAAAGGGTGGCCTCTAAAATAAGGTGTCTAGTAAGGTCTATGGTGCTCACCCTAACTAGATTCAAGGGCGAGATGCTTAAGTCTCTAATTAGTCACATCAAGTCCTTGGGAACTCTTCACCCATCTTGGACTATCATTGACACACTCAGCCTAAGATAGTTCATGTGTAAGACTAGGGTTTTTCCAGAGTCTTTATATAGTAGCCAGAGGGATTTACTACTTTGAAGTCATTCCTTGAGGTGATGAAATCCCCAAGAAGACCTTCTACATAAAATGAAAAGGGGGTTCTACAAAAGATTGTGCAAATGCACCAAACACACCAAGAAAATAATTGATCAATTTTAAAACCCAAATTGAAATGTGATTTAATCTACCAATGGACAAAAAGTGAAAAAAGATTAATTTTAAGGCACCAAACAAAGTGTGATCTAATCTATGACAAACAAAAGTTTCTTCCAAACCACGTGTTGCAAATCTAAAATCAATAACAAAAAGCCCTAAACCTAGGAATTAAAATTCATCTAAATAAAGGTTTCTAAGATTGATAACCAGGTTATACCTTTCACAATAACCCATCATAATGTTATAGAATCTATTCATGGATTCTTGCTCCAATATTTCTTTGTGAACTTCCTCAGCTATCACTATACACTTGGAGTTCTTGTTGATTCACCTTTTCTCTTTCCTCCTTCTATATTAGAGCACATACCTTATGAAAACTTTCTTTGCCCTTACTTATCTGGACATTTAACAACAAAATGTATCATTTTATATGTGAATGTGTCACTATAATTGATGGATGCAATGTATAGTTGAGCGATTATGTCTCAATTTTTTGTAATTGCATCATTTAACAAAAAAATTGATTGAATCCCCCTGTACATACATAGAAAACAAAAAAAAAAAATTGTCAGATACCAAAACAAATGTGTATTAGAAAATTATAATTGTGACGTTTTACCATTAAATTATGGTAATTAATCCATGATTGCATTGAAGGAATCTATACCTACACAGAAACACAAAATCAAAAAATAAAAAGTGTTCATGTTGGGTTCACCAGGATGTATAGGTTGTAAAATTGTTAGGATGAATAACTTGCAACAAGATTAATGAATCCAACCAAAAAAGATTCAATCTTATCACTATCCTACACCTATTAAAGAGAGAATAACAAAATAAAATGCATTGCAAAATTAATAATTCAAATCAAATTAAATGGAAAAATTCAAAACAAAATATCTCTCCCTTGCCTCTCTCCTTATGTGATTTTAGCTCTCAAATTTTCTCAAATGTGACAACACAAGAATTCAAGAATTTTGGTTCTTGAAAATGTGAGGAATCACCCTCTTTTATAGAATCTTGGACTTGAATGAATAGTTCAGATTAAGAGGTGTTGACTAATAATGAATGAGTATGATTAATTCATACTAGACTGATTGGTCAAATTACTGAGAAAAATTGAGAGTTTACTAGCTACATGACTTAATTGATTGAATAGTTAACTTGGTTGATTGAGAGTAGCCTAAATTGATTGATCAAAGAACTAGTTGCATGACTAAGAAGACTAAATTAATTGATTAGTCAAGTTGAATTGATTGAAAAGAGGAATTGTTAGTCAATGACAGTTAAAAGGGGTGGAACTGGAGGAATAATTAGCACTAAAAATCTTGGAAAAATTATTTAATTGTGTATATGAGGGAATAAATAAACTAACTAATTTATTTATTTTCAGAAGAATGTCGTTTCCTTGAGGAAATGAAAAATTGAACAAATTAATGATCTATTTAATTTTGGAAGACATAGTTTATTATATTAAAAGTAGAATAAAATGAGGGTGTTGTCCCTTAATTACAACACCCAAAGGACGGTCATAAGAAGAATAACCATTGTCAGCACACTGACAACATCAAGAAAAAACTATACAGATGATTTTTTCCTTAATATCAAATACCAAAAACTAGGTGCTAGGTATAGGAAAAGACACCATAACTAACACCTCCAGATTAACTAAACACAACATATAAACCATAACTAAAAACTCTAGATAAACTAAGCCACCATATATATAGTAAAATTTCTATCAACACACACTATAAGAGTCTTAACCATAATAGAGAAGTTATAAAACATCTTGTTTATCTGCCATGTAGGTCCATACCAATAGAGAGTCAAAATTTCTATTAAACCTATCATAGAGGAACCCAAAAGAGACCAAGGTTGTTAAAGTCAAAAATGGAAAAATCGCAAAAACATAACATAGGCAAAAGAACTAAGCCTTCTTCTTCAACACACTTGAATTTGACAACATCATTTGAGCCCATCTTCCATGAGGAATCAGAAGAGCTCCTTAAAGTATCCATCCTCTGAGACCTTCGCTCCTGTCATTTCATCCTATAATAAATGAAGGGTAGTTGCAGAAGAACAAGTATTGATTGAACAAATAACTTGGTTGATTAAGAGTAGATTGAATTGATTGATCAAAGAACTGGTTGCATGACTGAGAAGATTAAATTGATTGATTATTCAAATTAAATTGATTGAAAATAGGAGTTGTTAGTAAGTGATAGTTAGAAGGGGTGGAATTGGAGGAATAATTAGCATTAAATAATTCATAAAAAATATTTAATTATGTGTGTAAGGGAATGAGTGGATAAAGGATTATTTAATTATGCACATGAAAGGTAGTTAATTACATGAACTACATTCTTTATCCACTCATTCCCTTACATGCATGTGTACTCTATGTATGTTTGAATTATGTTAGTATTATCCATATAGAATTTTGTTTTTCTTGTCTCTTGTAGAATTTTATCTATTGTAAAGAATGATTGGTTCCTACAAGTTCTTTATGTGACTTAAAAACTACACAAAGAAAATATTTCATATATCTTTAATATCTTCCAATCTTGTGAAATAGATAAACAAGATTTGACAATTCAAAGGCATTGTAGCACCACATTGAGTTGAAAAATAAGAATTATTAAAGGAAAATGGTGATCAAAATAGAAGCTAACAAAGGGTAAACACACACAACACGTATATTTATGAAAATAAAATTGTGGTGGTAGAGTAGTCTTAAATAGTCCACATATTATAGAGAAGGATTGGAGTAATCTAAAAAATAAAATTATAGTTCTAGACATGTAGATTTGATCATTGAATGTATTACACAACTCTATGTTAACAAAAGAGCTAAGCATTTTTGTAATCTCTTATATCATTTATCATTTTACACTCAATAAAATTATTTCTAGTTCATTATTGATTGTTTATCATCAATTATATCACTAAGTTAATCATAATGTGTGCGTTTTCCCCCTAAAAATATATATTAGATTAACCTTTTGATGTCTTGATCTCAAATTACACTAATATTTTCAAAAAATAATAAGCCCATCCACCATTACTTAATATATGAAAAATATCATTATTACATGAGACTAATTTCACACCATTGATAATCCCAATATTGAGGCACATAACAAGATACTCTATGAGTTATCTTCAAACTATGATTAAAAAAATTATAATCCCGAGATTGACGCATAAAATAAGATAAGACATGAATTTTCATCATATTATAATTGAATATAGTAGAAATATTGACAAGCAGTACTTTGAATCTGATCAAATAGGTGATAAATATTATATTATTTATATAATAGAAAAGAAAACATAAATTTACAAACCATAAAAACAACGAATTCATAAGGAAATCCTTTCATGAAAAAATCTACCACCAAAGAGAAATTGATCTTGCATTAATCTTTAGAGAGATTTAACCTATATGATACATTGAATCTTATTTAATTTAATAAAATTCTAGTTACATTAATATACTTCACCTACACAACACTTATAACCCTTATCTCATACATTTAACTATAGAGTAAACAAAAATAGAAAACTTGGTAAGCAATATCTATAAACTAGAGACCACCAAAGCATTGTCCACAAGTAGAAAACCAACACCCCACTATGCATTGGGACATAAAATTAAGATAAAAATAAACTAATGGACCCCATAAATCCTAATAGGCACCACTCCAAGACTAGAACTCCATGATAAAGATGCCAACCATCATGGCTCCTACCCATTATGACAAGATGTTACACTCATTCCTATGTCTCACTATTAAAATGTCATAATGAATTCCTTATTCAATTTCCTTATAATAATATCTCAAGTCCCCCTCTTACTCTTTCCATTTTTGGTGACTGTAAAGCTATAAAATTTTGGAGCTCACTCTCTCACTTTCTTTGAAGTGTTTGAGGGTTTTAAAGATGTCTGAATTGATCTTCAATTGATTTAATGCATCTATTTGATCAATATATTCAACTATAAAAAAAAATATCAATATTAATGTTTTAGATAAAAGGATTGACACCTTTTGGAAGTTACTTTGATAAAACAACATAAGAAATATGATTGCAAGATAATAGTACACAAATGTTAAAATTATCTCACTTGATATTTACATTGTATTGACATAAAAAAAAATATAAAATGAATTCAATGTTAGAAGAGACAAAGCCTATTGTCTCTCTACATCAAAAAATATATTCATTCTTACTAGATTAATGAGAGAATTTACAACATCATCTAAAGTCTCAACCATCTATATCACAACTCTACCACCCTCAACTATCTCACACCTAAAGTAATATTAAACATAAATATGCTTTACAATGAGCATGCTACATAATATTTTTGTTTCAAATATTCCTAGGCATATGGGTATGAAATACATAGTTATATCATGAACTTCTATATTTATAATAGTCAAGCATTAGTCTATCAAAGTCCCAACCTTTTCCATTGGGTAGGGTAATGTCATGAAGTACTACTGGTCATAGGTTCACTAAGGTTCATAGAAAATATCTTAATGTACTAAACATAGGGATTAGCTTAAATAATTCATGCAACATCATGAGTGAACTCAACTTACCATCTCGACAATACCATATACACAAGGAACTCCCAAAAATCAAGATTGATAGTCCTACTCTAATTGTCACATCCAGTCCTAACAATTTTCACTCAAAGACAACATATTATAAAAATATTTATGATGAAACTATTTTTCACATGTACATGTAGTCACCATGTTCTTTTCTTTTATCATAGAAAAAGAAATTATGGCTTGAATCTTCCTTATATAGCTAACAAAACCTCCAAACAAATTGAATAATTAATCACTCATCAATCACATATGATCTAAATCACTATCCCAATGTAGCTCAACAAAGCCCTATATTGTTGGTATTGAGGAACACTAAGAGGAGGGGTGAATCAGTGTTCAGATCTTTTTAAATTTATTAAATTTATTGCACAACCATAAGCTAACCATAATGAAAAGTAAATGGATAAAGAACAAATTAAGCCTCCACAAACTCATGACACCATGATTTTTGTGTGGAAACTCGGTTAAGGGAAAAAACACGGTGAGGATGGAACCCACAAATATCTCTACAAAATATAGTTAATTGGATTAAGGGTAATATTACAAATTGGGAATGTAATAGCATTCAAGAACACTGCTTGGAGCACACTTGTCAATTACAAAAGAGGGATACGACCCTTAATAAATCTCACTACGTATAGATAATGTTGGACTACAAGCCAAAATGATGAATTGAGAAATAACCCATATATGCCAATGCAGTTCCATCCAAGTACATCAGATATACATCATCATAACCTATGAAATCACCTACATAACATCTTTGACCTTTTCATAATATCCTCTAATCATCACATCATCTATATATATATATATTCAGTCAACACAAAAAATTGAGCTTATATACCTATCATTAAAATATAATAAGTCTAATGTTGGCTCTAATAGTAAAGTGTGTAACGTGTGCAATTTTGAGCAATACACAAGTCAAATATCCATGATACCCTCTACCAAGCTTTAGATAATGTGTATCATATCAAATCTACCAAAATATAGAATAAAACCGATCATATCATCGATCCAATAGGATCATTGATCTATCCACCTATTGACTGACTCTGTCATCCATACTATTCTATCAATTTGATACCTAGAGTACCAAGCCTTAACCAAAACCTAACATCAGTTGATGCAATCATAGAATACCATAGAATATATTCCAAACAACCTTCAACTGAATTTTCTACTTATAATTCATCCAAACGTCTTCACATTGATCCTTTTTCCGAACATGTATATTGTTGCTTGTTCTTTCATACTTAGCCAATTTTCCTTTGTTACATTTGGTATAAACAAAATATGTTGGAAGACCATATGAAATGAGTATAGTTTCCATCAGTACTAACATACAACCATTTTTTACTATTTTCTCTTTCCCAACAATCTCCTCCTTTTGTATTGATGGCAACACTTCGAGAAAAATGACTAAGTGTTCCAAGAAAAATGCCAAGCTCCAAAAATGTCTCTTCTTACCAAACATTGTTGCTCCTCGTGAGCTAATCAATTCATTTTTCTCACCTCATATCTCCCTCATTGACATCAATGGAAAGGAAGGGAACAACACTAAAATTTTAATACCAAAATCCTAATCATCCGCCTATATACACAAGTATGTAAAGTTTACTTTAAAAACTTTGAAAATATCTAAAAAGTTGCTCTTTAGAGATGTAAATTCAACATCCAAACTTTTCTTTAGACTCTCAACAATCTGAATTTTCTCACAAACTGCATATGCTATTTTTTCTACTTCACCTACATCAGGTGCATTTGGGAACTCATATGTTGCATTAGCTTCTTTCACATCTCTTATCAAAATATCAAACTTAGGAACAATTTGATTCATAAATTTTCCAATCCTTCCCTTCATTCTTTCCTTCCTAGTGATAAGGGTCTTACTCTTATCATTCATTTTATTCACCCGAGTTTCATGTAACAAAGCAAATTCCTTCAAAGGGTCATATTCTTGAGATATTTCAGTCATTTTAGCTTCACTTTCTTTCATAATTTTATCAATGTCAAATAGACATTTAGGATAAACAATACATGACTGATATATTTTTCTTCCTTCTCCTAAAGCGACTTTTAAACCTTAAATAGAAATGAACAATGATGCATTATCCCTCACAATCATCACATTCAACTAATTGAACCTCCTTTCATTAATTTCATTGTGTACCTTTACCCAAGCTGATTTCTCAGTAGATTAAAAATGTGTATCCACTACATCCAATAGTCCTTCTAGCTGACTATATGTGGATTCATTTTGATCTAATTCATATTTTGGCATGATTTTTATCAACATATTTGTTTCGCTTTCTAAGAGTTTATTCCCCTTCTCACTAGACTTCAAGATACACTCTCTTTCTTTTGCATGAGAAACCAAAGCAAGTCCTATCAATTAATCATCACTAAGAGTATCTAACTCAATTAGACCTTGTAATTTCACATTAGTGATCTCTTTTCCTAAAAGTTCAGGTATTGCATTTGCAGTGTCTCTTTCCTTCTCAAAATTTTCAGCCTTTACTTCCTCATTCTTGTTAAGAGTCTTCTCATCCATAAGGTCTAGTTTGTTTCTAACCTCATCTTCTTTATAATCATCTGAATGAGTTAATTATTCCTTAGGGTATCCTTGATCATGATCAATAGGTATGTCATCAATATTCTCCTCTTATGCTCCCATGATCCCCTTATAGTCATCTTCTATTACTGTATCCTTGTAGTTCATCACACTAGGCATATCTTCTTCATCACCTTGACCTGTAGAGAGTGATATGGGTACACTAGAAATAAAGAAATTTGGTTTTGCAACTATGGAGTAAAATCCTATATGCATTGTAGATTCATGAGTTTCCTTTTTATGTACCTTTGGTGCAAGATCTTCATGCCAATTATCCAAAAGTATTTTACTCATCACTTCCTCAGTTTCCTCAACAACCTCATCAATTTTCCCACTCATAGCCAAGTTTATTTATAATTTAGTCAACAATTGTCTTTTTTCTTCCTCAAGGATTTTCTTATGGTCTTTAGTTGTAATAAACAGACATAGCTTGTTCATTACTCCTTCTCTAATTTTATTATCTTCCTCTAATACAATCAATCTCCTTTCCTCAAGTTTGGAAAATAGATCATTAGGGATTTCCCCTTTGATCTCAAAAAGTTCTCTATTGAATCTATTCAAATAATTTATTATTTCTTCCTCTAAATTTCTATTTTATCCTTCATTATACTTATGATAATATTTATTTACTTGAACCAAGATGTCATGCTCAACCAATTTATTTAATACTTCATAGAATGGTGGCTTACCGATTGTAACTTCTTTAGGTACTTTGTCGATCACTACTTTGGCTACCTTGTCTCCTTAAAATCTTAGCTTCTTCTTTGAGTCATCTAATTATATGGATTCATCTTTGTCTTCTTTTTATCTCTTCCTACTATGATTGACTCCTTTTCTTGCTGATTCATAAATTTTTTTTGGTTTTGTTATCTTTGGTGGAGTGACTTTTGGTGTCGATGGTGTGGGTGTCACTATCTTATTTAAAGTCTCTTCATGCCTTCATAGAACTCCTAGTAAATCTATTTTCAAATGGAGTGTAATGAGGAGGTCCATCATCATCATCCTCTACATGAATAGGTGTGTCTTCTTCTGCTTTCTTCTTCTCTTTTTTGAGCTTTTTCCTAGCTTATGTCATATGTTGTTCAATAAAACCCATTCTTTCTCCCATGATTTCAACTTATTTTTTGACTTTCCTCTTCATATCTAGCTTATTCACTGTAAGATGTACATCAAGTCTCTCTTCTTTGTAGGTATCGAACCTCTTTTCATTTGGGTCAATCGGTTTCTTCATAAGAGCTTCTACATGTTGTTCTATAATTATAGGATCAAACTCATATCCCATTGGCAAGATCCAAGAATTTCTTTTCTCTACTTCTTCCATTTCACATTCATCAATCTTAACCATAAAGAAAATAGTATCTTTGTACTTCTCAACTAACTATCTCAAAATCCTCCATATTAACTACATTTGTTCCTAAAACATCTTAAAGTATCCCCAAAGTTCTCTTCTCCTATATGTTTTATCAAGTATTAGATATTAATTAGTGATCTACTTTGCAAAAGGGATATCATTCCTCCATGTTATGTCACTAAACCCTAGAAAGTGGTTCATAAAGTAGAAAAAGATATAAATCATCAGTGATCCATACTTGAAAATATATATTTTTCCCTTCTTAATATTTCTAGATTCTGCATAAGTTGTGCCCTTAGGAATTCACACATATCATATTGAATTCCTTCCTTCACCATTCAGTAAGTTGTGTAGATGATAGTACTAGAAATAGAATTTTTCCTATTAGAATGATAAACCTTGTATTCAAACACCATAGATGAAAATTTCACATATGGTTGCTTGATGCCATTAACTTTCATCTCTATCTTGTTCCACCAAGACTCAGTCAATTCTGTCACTATGTTTTTTCAAGCTAATTTTAGGGATGGGACTTCACCATTAGCATATAATCTAGTTATAGCTTCCAAAACCTCCTTAGTAATCTTGTAGGGTTTATCTAACAAAATAAACTGATCATAGATTCTGCTCAAAACAATTTGTGTCCACTCTAGTTCATCAAAGGTAATGAACTCCATAATCTGATATATTTTCATGGTTTCTAGTGATTTAAATTCCTTCTTCAATTTTCCTTCTTCATGCAGTGACTCATATGCTTGAAGAATTGCATCCACACATAACTCCTCAATGTGGCAATGGATGTATGCATTAATATCTTTGACATGTAAAACTCTGTATGGAAATTTATAGAATTCACCCTTTGGATCATCTTCCATATATTTGTAAGGATGTTTATTGAAAATAGGATGGGATCTATCCTTGACATCTATTACCATAGGTGTATCCATAATTTCAAAAAGATTCAATAAGCTTCAAAATGGTAAATTCCTTTTGCATCAATGATAGGGTTTGCAGATTCTATCTTTGAAAATGATTCACTATTTTTGCTAAAATATCCTTTATTCTCTCTACAAAATCATTCATAAGATTGTGCACTGCAAAATGATGTCTTAGAAATCCTTTTTATTCCTTAGCATTCTCTAGAAATCAATCACAATAAATGTTATCGAACCCTAGCTCATAAAGTTGTTCATAACCAATTAAAAAAATTCTATTTGTGATTCTCAAGATCATGATAAAATTTATCAAATGATATATCAATATGATCCAAATTCAATTCGTCAACTATCTAAGTTGATCGCTTCCTCTAATCCTTCAAAATAGGGGTAGGGTAATATTTTTCATGAAGAAATCCCTCGTAGGTCCTTGAACTAATTAGTTTGCTGAAGAAATATCCACACCAGAAATTGATGTGATCTTTCCTATAGCACCAATCTTCTCTTTTATGATCCATGTCTTCTTCATTTCATTCTTTACCTCTTCAACAACAACGGTTCTCTTTCCCTTATCATTATTTATTTCTATCGAACCTCTATCTTTAGTAAATTTTTAATTCTTAGAAATGTGATAAAAAAATTTGCAATTGAAACACATCACATTTGGTTTTCCATACCTTTTATTTCTTTGATTTAATCTACATTTCTTCACCAAGTTTCCAAAGTTTTGGATTAATACAAAAATAGGTTTGAAAGGGGACCCAGAAAACCCTTACAAAGCATTACAAAAGATATTCAATAGAGTTAACCAAAAAAAGACATTATTGGCATGAAAACAACCAATAGAACCAAATAACGACCAAAAATACAGAACCTGACAAATAGAACCACCAACTAGAGACCAACAGAGACAAAACAAAACACAGAAGAAAAAACAAACATAAGCCTAGGCTAGCAACTTGAGAGTGTCAACCGCATTCTTCTCTATGATAGTAACATCCTCCTCGGTGTCCTTTAGAGTTTAAATAGCCAAAGAAGAATCCAATATTTTCTTCCTAAGGCTCACCCACATTTGTTTTCATGGAGCCTCCTTGGCAACATCAAAAAACTCCTTATCCAAAATAACCTGGCCAGCTTCCATATTCTCTTATTTCTTTTCCATTTGACCCAAAATGTTTTTGAACTTTTGGATAATCATTTTCATTTTCTATTTACTATTGTGAGGAATATTCTTTAAGACCTCATAAAAAGAATGCACCTTCTTCGAGATCTACCTGCACCTATCTTCTAGAATTTTCCTAGCCTAAATCCCATTATCCAACTGAACTTGCAGACTTCCAACCTTGGACTTGAGGCTGTGAATTTAATTGTAAATCTAGTTATTTGAAGAAAGGGAATTATGTACCTTAATTTTGTCCTTATAGAGAAACTCTAGCTGAGCACCCAAAATATCCCTAGGAGACCCAGAGCTCGGGTGAATAGATTCCTTTCCCCCAACGCCAGAAACATTATGAAAAGAGACATTTTTCTCAATTATATTTATAGGGTTAGAATGACCCTCAGAAGATCCAAAGCTAGGAAATCCAATAATGTTGAGATTAGGGTTCTTACCTACCTCACCTTGTTGGACCTTCTCACCAATTTTTTGAATCTGATTATCAATAGCTTTCCCATTTTTCCTTTTCTTCTAGTTTTCCTTCTTCCCCTAGGCTCCCTTAGGTGGAGAATTCTCCTCCTTCTACTCTTTAGTGTCCATATCATCACCTATCTCAAGTTCAAAGGAGAGGCCTCTTTCTTCTTACCAGAGTCCACAAAGGAATTATCATCATCGTCAATTTCCATCCCTTTCACTTCATCAAAGCTTGGCTTGACAACACTTGTTTCTTTCTTCTCAAACTCACTCTCACTATCATCTTTTATTTCTATACCCTTTTCACTGGTGAATTTCTTCTGGAGGCTTAAAGGGGTCTTCTTATTTCCTTTCATACCCCAATGGATTTTCCTCACATATTAATCAAACCCCTCACCCTTGGCTTTCCTCTTTACTTGGTCCTTAATAGTAGGTTTGGGAGTCATCAACTTACAATAATCTAAAATAAGAAAAATGAGGCCTTCATGCAAGATGGGCTTACGAGGTTTCTTCCCATCACAATAATCTCCTCCTCCTCACTAGTTTTGGGAAACTTGCACACCGCAGCATCAAAAACCTTCCTTTCCTTAAATAATCCCCTCCCAAAGCTAAGAACACCAATTATCTCATAAATAAATTTAACATTTAGCTCAACATTAATACCATACATAGTGACATAATCACCATTCCATCCTTTAACAAATTCAAGAGTTACCTCCCTTTTGAAGTTGTGAAGGCATTCTAGGTATGTGGTGATGCCACCTTTTCTAAGTCACCTCCAAACCTCCTCCACGTATTTCCATTCTTTACATGAAGTAGGTTCATTTCACTTCAGATCTCCTCCCATGGGACTATGAACTATATACATACATAGAACACTCTTAAAAATCCAACTGAGAGTGATAGCACAAAATAAAACCCATAAAATGTGCCAATTTTTTTTAAAAGTATTTTATTGTACTTTCCCCAATTTATAATCATGTTATCCCTGAAATCGATGTGCTTATATGTCATTTCCATCTTTATCAAAAATATTTCCCATGTAGTTGTGAGTCAAATCAGCTTGTATTATCTCCTTTAATTCATTGTCATGCTTAATACCACCTTGCCAAGTCATAATTTCTTTACTCATTATAGCCTGGTTGGCTATACAATCTTCCACTTTGTTTGTTTCATATAACGCATGGGAAATAAACACCTTTTCAAAGGTACTAAGGATGAACTTAGCCTCCTTAATGATAGAATAAATTATCCATGAGGCCTTACTATTGCCAAGTAAACACCTGATTTTATTATTAGAATCACCTTCAACCCAAAGGTTGTGGCAGTTGAGGTGTTTATCAAGTTTGATGACTTGGAGGGAACCTATTGCCTTAGCCACATGACTAGTCTGCACACCCAAAGGGATAGAAATAGCTCCAATACAATTCCCATACATGTCTCTAACCACCCCCACACAATCAGCCTGAGCCGGATTACCTTTTGTAGCATTGTCGAAGTTGACCTTTAGCCAACCTTCAGAAGGAGAGGACCAAAATAGACCCTCCCTATCATTATTTTTCTTCCCCTTGAGAGTTGGATCACATAACAAGGAGTTAGGATCATATCCATCTTATACAACATTATCATCTTTTTTAATTGAAACATAATTCTCTTTAATAGCTTTGATAGTCTTTCTAAAAATCACCCAAGATAAATCCTCTCTATCCCTAAAGACCCTGTTATTGTGTTCTTTCCAAATAATCTAGCAAACATGGGGAGAAACTAGCAACCAAACCCTCTTCAAGTTAGAATTGGAAGTTAGACATTCCCATTGATCAATGAAGTCCATGATATTTCTAGGAAACACCCAAAAATGGTTCCACCCAATAAGGATGTGACTCCACACCTCCAAGGAAAAGGGCACTAGAAAAAAAGGTGGTTGTTACAAGTAGTGGTTGTCGTTGCACCAAAAGATCGACCTGTTAATGCCCGATACAACCACTAGACTTATAGAAGACACAAGAGGCTGTTAAACCATGTCACAAATCCTGAGGAGAGTGTTGACTATTTTTCCAACAATCTCCCCCTTAGCATTACCCGAGGGGATTCAAACCTATGACCAAGCTCTGATACCACCTGTTACAAGTAGTGGTTGTCGTTGCACCAAAAGATCAACTTGTTAATGCTCGATACAACCACTAGACTTATAGAAGACATAGGAGGCTATTAAACCATGTTGCAAATCCTAAGGGGAGTGCTGACCATTTTGCCAGTAGTGGTAAAAAAAATCCAAATCATTCTTACAAATAAATCATCTGTTAATAAATAAAAAACCCCTCTTGCACAAGTTATCAATAGTTAGAATTTTTTTTTTGAATGAGAATCTAGTAAAAGATCTCAATTTTAGGCATGAGGCCTTTAATCCAGCAAGACTCCAAATACAAATTCCCCATCAGAAGGATAGAGAACAAACAATCTTGAAGAAATAGTTAATTTCCCACTAAGGTTATAAGCCAAAATCAAAGAGCCAGGTTGACCTTCTCTAATAATGATGGAATTGAGGGTGATTTGATTCTTCGAGTGGTTTGGATCTATAGCACAAAAATTGACCCAAGACCCATTATTCCAGTAGTCAACAACTCACTCACAAAAAGATGATTAATATCTTTGAATAATGTTCTCCTCTTGATGAATAGCTTCTAGGGGATCTTACTGCACCCAAGAATCATCCCAAAACCTTCTTTTTTTCTCATTACCCAATTTCCACCTTTTCCCTTTCACAACAACTTACTTAACTTCCTGAACTAATTTCCATATGAAAGAACCATTTATGATAATAGGAAATTGGAAAACATCCTCTAGGGAAGGAGCATTAAAAATATACTTTATTTTCTGAATGATGTTCCACTCCATCTCTTCCCCATACATCCTCTACATTTGTTTAGCCAGTAGGGCTCTATTGAGAAATCTAATTGGCTTGATCCCTAGGCCCTCTTGATTTTTAGGTTTAAAAAGCTGGTCCCCAGTAGCCATAGCCAATCTCTTTATTTCCTTTGTTCTAGACCAAATAAATCTTTTCTGAATTCTTTCCATTATATCTGCAAACTTAGCTGTAATTTTAAATAAACTTAAAGCATATATTGGAAGATTTTGAAGATAGCTTTTAAGAAGAAACACTTTACCTACCTGGCTCAAAAGCTTACCCTTCCAACCCGCCAATTTATTGTTGAATTTATCAATCAAAGTGTTCCAAAAGGAATCTAGGGGTTCAAGCCCCAGGAGCATCCTCAAATAGGATCGAGACAGGGCAAAAACAATGCATCCAAGAATTTTGAAATCTTCATTTGTCTTTCCTCTAGAGTTTTGACAAAGAAGTGAGAGATTTCATCCCAGATGATTAACTATCCCGAAGCATTAGTGTAAAGGTTTAAGGAAACCTTAATGTGTCTCACCTCTTTGATGAAGCATCCCCATGAGTATGTAGATCTCTATAGTTTTGTTGACTATTAGTGACCCACACTTAGTCATTTATCTAGGCAATGATGGTCGGTCATCACTATGACTGAGTCATTATGTAAAGGCTGAGTTATGTAATGTTTACTTACCGAGCAGTAGTACTGCCGAGTAAACTTATGGTCACTATGTATTTTTGTAGTATGCCAAGTCTAGTTTTTTCGAGTCATATATGCAATGATTACCAAGCGACAGAGATGTCAACATATGCCGAGTATAGTGAATGCCAAGTATCAGGAACTACATTTGCCAAGTTGGCCAGTAATGACATAAGAGTTTTTTATGGCACAGTGATCGAGGTAAATCATTTTGGGAGACATTCATGTTTTGTATTTTGTTTGTTGAGATATTTATGGAGGTAATTACACATCTACTTAGTAATCATTGATCCCTATGTAATACCTAGATCCAATCAGATATTAGTAAGGCTTAAGCGGCAAAAGGAATTAATCTGAACTGTAGATCTTAAATCTTGAAGATGTTTTGTTGATTATATAAGGATAAGATCTAAACCCTAAAATGTAGTAGAGAGGGATAGAGAATGTGAAGGGAATGAGAAGAAAGGCATATTCAAGAAGTGAAGCATTCAGATAGGATTCAGTGACCAAGCTAAGTAGTGAAAGGATAGAATAGAGATAAATCCAATAGAAGAGATCAATACAATACAGTAAAGAGAAGATATGTAATCTGCATAAGGTGCAAATCAAAAGATCAGGTACTGAGACATTCTAACTAGTGTATCAAGGTAAATCTCTTAACTGAGTAGTCCTAACAGACTTTTTGTAATCTCTTAACTAAGTTCTTACTTTTTTGTAAGTTTCAAATCCTTTAGCAAGGTAGACTGTATAAGTCTTTTAGCTCTTAACAGGGTAGACCCCTCATAGGGTAGATCATGTTTTGATCAAATTTTGTAAGCCCTAATAGGAAAATTTATTAATGTAGTAGTGAAGATTTGTGGGTGTCATCTCCACCCCAATTTTACCTTTGAAGGGTTTCTGGGTAACCAAAATTATTGTGTTATGAGTACTTTCATGGATGCTACTTAGTATGTTAGTTATTTTGTTATGATCAAGTATTGTTGATGCTATGCAAATGTTTTATTCACATCAAAATGAATTAGTAGGTGATATCTGATTCACCCCCCCTCTCAGTATCACATTTCCCAATTATATTTCCAACAATTGGAATCAGAGCTACACGATTTCTCATAGAAAGTCTAACCACTTGAAGAAAAAGATCTTGAGATGGAAGTCTATAAGTTGGGAAAGGTCATAGAGAATCAGAAGATTGATGTACATCTAGCATTACAACAACTGGAAGCAGCCATAAGCGAATCGAAGAAATCCTTGAGCAGAAGAAGAGAAATTGCTATTCAACAAAATGAGTCACAATATCAAGAAGAAGATACCACTGGACTATTTGACAATGGAAACTCTGTAGAAAGTGACAAAGAAATAAAAGAGCTCCAGGAGAAAAATACCATACTAAATGATGACATCAGGAATCTAAGTAGAGAACATGAAATTCAATTTGTCAGACTTTGTGAAGTAATTGAACAGAAAAAGAAAGTTGAAGATGATAAGACAATGGCTGAAGAAGACAAAAGACAAATTGCAATAAGACTAGATGAAAGGACAAGGGACATGCAAAGGTTGACTAATAATCAACTAGACATGGTAAATCCACTGTTGCTGGTTAATCAAGAGTTGGGCAGGAAAGATATGGAAATCAAACTACTGAGGTCTGAGAATGATCACTTGAGGAATGAACTAAGATCTAAAAAGGAAATTAATGAAAGCATGAAAAAACCAAATGAAGCTACAAAATATTTTGAAGAACTGCTAAGGTCACCTAGAAGATTTGGTGATAAATCTAGACTTGGACTAAATGAACATGAATCATAAACTGAAGAAGGAGAATCATCAAAGAATGGAGAACAGAAGAATGCTAAACCAAAGAAAAACAAGCCCACATGCCATCACTGTGGAAAGCTAGGACATAGAACCAACATATGTAGAAGCAAACATGGTAAGTTTGTTCTAAAGCTAAATTTAATGGGCATTTCTTTAACTATAAGAAACATGGACATAAGGAACATGAATGTAGGTCTAAGGTCAGTAATCCACCTACCTCACCTAAGTTTTAAGGCAATTGTTTCAACTATTAGAAGTATGTGCATAGAGCATTTGAATGCAGATCTAAACCTAGATGGTCATCAAATGAATAGACTAAGTCACCTGTGAAGGATAACTCATACAATTGGGATTATAACACTTGGTACAATTGTCATTACTATGGAAAATATGGACACATTGGAGCAAATTGTATGAAGACTCATTTTGGAGGCAGATCTAAAAGCTGGATGAATGGAAGCATGGTATGTTACAAATGTAATAAGATAGGTCACCTAAAGAAAGATTATAGATCACCTATGCCAAACAATGATCAGAATCAGAATGAAGATATCCGTGAAAATTTGAAAAATCAGATGGACAAGACATGGAAGAAGAAAGAAGTAAGCACAAGTGAAGCTAGCACATCTAAGGTCACCCAATCTGATGGATCAAGTGATCACACTTCTTCTAACTAAGCATATAAGGTATGTTTGGAACTAAATCTTACAAGGCTTTATCTTACATCAGTTCCTAACATAAAGATTGAGTAAAAGTCCAATCTGCATAGATAAATATGCATCAAGACATATCTGAGCAAAATAGAATTTTTTTCTTTTCTTTTTATGCTGAGCGTCAGTGTCTTGCCGAGTTATTAATGTATACCGAGCACCTATTGTGGTCGAGATGCTATAGACAACGAGCTATGTAATAATAATTATATTGATCGAGCTTGTGATAGCCGAGGTTAGCATGAGTTTGCCGAGACAACTGTATTCCACTTACAAATTTTGTACGGAGCATTTATGAGGCCCTAATTCTACTTTTTGGAATCTATAAAGAGGAAAGTTTCTGCTCATTTCATTTCACCTAGTGAATTGAGATTTCTTTGAGCGATTCAGAGTGTGAGCAACCAGTTTGTCAAAGATGATTCCAAATCTCTACAGCGTGTCGTCGGCAAAAATCATCTACAAGACACTTACGAGAAAAAGGTACATTATCGAGAAAAAAATTCTTTTCAAAAATTTTAAATTAAAATGGCATCATCATTGTCTGCTACAATGAAGAAACAAGGGATGGAAATTTTCAATGCACAATTGGTAAGAAAGGAAGTTTTCAAGCCACAGACTTTTAAGGCAATTTCAGAAATTGCGATTAAAGGAGATTTGTTCAGCGTCCTATCTTCAATTCTAGAAAATGTGTTGATGATGAACTATATTAGGTCATGTTACATGTGCAAAATCGGGGAAATCAGAGATTACGAGATCAGGGAGGCATATGAAAAATTATGTGAGAATGGAGTGTTGAAGCCAGAGTATAAATTGGTTGTCGAACAAGGGTTAGTGCATGCCCTAGATTTCCCATAGAATTTCAAAGTTGAATGGATAAAAATAGTGTTGATTTGAGTACATGATATGAAACTATGGCTGGAAGATGGACCTGTGAAGATAACAAAGGAAATGATCCAACAAGTTACTAGATACCCTACGATTCAAGGAAAATGGACAATGAAGTGTTCAAGAAAAGAAGATATTCAAGAAAACAAATAGGTGGTATGGAACAAGCGTGGAATGATGATCTCCACCATAAAAGATCCAAAAATTGACTTTGTTGCTAGGGTTCTCTCACATAAATTCTACCAATCCAGTCAGTTGGACAGTGTCCCCTATATGGCAGTGGACCAGGCATGGAAAATCATTAAGAAAGGACACATGTATGATCTTGCCAAGCTCCAGCTGACTCAGCTTGCTGAGAATCTTAACTCAATATGGACTGCAAAGAATTCAATGTGTAAGTTTGGCTCTTTGCTAATCTGTCTATTCTTTTATGTAAAGAAGAGTTTTCCTACTCATGGAGGTGTGATATGGGACAAGAAGAGACCCATTACTGTTCAAATCAGTGAGTTCATAGGTCAGATAGGAGATAGTTTTAATGGTGTGATGGATAACTATTTTGTTGAATTCAAGAAGAAAATGAGAACAAGGAGTAGAGTTCTTGTGTCATTAGTTGAAAAGTACAGCAAGGATATATGTTTTCTAGTTGACACAGACTTCTCTTATGCATAAGCAGCTCTTCCTAGGGTTTCATGGCGAATGCCACTACCCTATGAAGTCAATATAGATGAAGATACTACTACTATTATAGCCCTCTTAGCTAAATAAATTGATGGTAAGGCACCCTACTTTGTAACATATGAAGAAGCCAAATCTAAAATCACTATGGGTTTAATGGCTACAACCCTAGAAAGAAAGAGAAAGAAAATAGTAAAGAATTTGGAGAAATATGTGGAAGAAACAAACAAGGATGCACCACTAGAATTAACCCAAGAACTGGGAGAAGATGAACTGAGTGACTCTAGTGATAGTGAAAAAGAAGAAGAAGAGACTCAAGTAGAAAAGAAGAAAGGAAAGAAACCAGTAATTGTTGAGCCCCCAACTAAGAAAAGAATACTGAAACCTAAAGTGTCATCGACACCTGTGCTGAGGCCTAGATCAAGGGGAGCTACTACTGAGACTCCTTATAAATCCCCTACATCTAGTAAATGAAAACCTGCACAGCCTAAGGTAGTGTCAAGTAAGGTTAACAAAAGGCCTAGAAGGAAACTTATTTTGGAACAAGAAGATGATGAAGAAACTGAAAGTGATGAAGAGGTGAAGAAGAAGGTTGCATTGTAGGATGTTAAACCTACTATGGATGAAATATGTCATAAGATCACAAAATTTGTAGGAGTGGAAGACTTGAAAGAATTAAAGTTTGGAAGCTTGAGTATAGGAGAGAAAGAAAAGGTTGAAGATGCTATTCTTGAAATGCTTTGCATTTTCAAGATGTTACCTATTCAATTGGAGAACTGAATCCCTAAGGAGTTAAGAAATAGGGTTGCAAAAAAATGGGAATATTCTCTTAATACAGAAAAAAAAATAAGAGAGAGCACCTTAGCACAAGTGGAATCAAGTCTCACCCCTGCCAACATTAGAAAAATTGTGGAAAAACACTGAGAAAAATTTGATCCTAAGCTTCGAGCTTATTCAATCCTTCAACACAAGGTTGAGGATGTTGTACAGGAAAGTATCAAGATTTGGAAGATAGTGTTTGGTTTATTGATTAACAAAGATGAAGATAAAGGTGCTAGTACATCTAAGGATGTCGAGCCTGCAACAGAACTAAATGTAATGGAATCACCCCATTCTAGAGACTAAAGCTCCTAAGGTACAGAAAATTTAGAAGGAATCAGAAGTACACATTGTTGATATAATAGAGGATACCCCAATCAAGAATCCGGTATTGACTGAGGAAGATATATAGGCCGAGAAAGAAAAAGACACATCTTTGCCAGGCAATAATACTATACTTTTCCAAGTCAAAGCTTATCCGACAATTGATGAGCCATCAACTGGTAACACTACCCCCACCAAACCTACAATTGTTATAGTTGACATGTTAGCCAGTACAAGTACTACCGAGGAACAAGATAAGTCAGTACCAGAAACTCAACCCACATCTACCGAGGAGTTACAACAAGATAAAGGAGAGAAGTTCAAAGAAAAATCTAGTAGTCCTCATATGGAGGATAAGGGAATAGAAGAAAAAGAGGTAAAAGATAAAGCTACTGAGGTACAGGAGCCTACCAAACAAGAAGCAATACAAGCTCTTGTACAGATGTCGAGTGGGAGCACACCGAAGAAGGCACTAAAGAAGAAAATGGAAGTATTTTCCCCAGAGGTAACCATTGATGAAGTTATTGTTATTCCTAAATGGGATTCTGATAACTTATCTTATGAGCAGATGCAAATAGTGAAAGATTTATTGACAAGGAAAAGTAGACAGGAAGAACTGAGAAGAGAACATCAGTAGAAAAAGATTCTGTATGAAATCAAAGACATATTTAATGATGTTTATGAGTTTTCAGATGTAAACAGTTCTGCTCCCATATTGGAACAACTTGTACATATTGTTCAGAAAGTAAATAATGAAGCAAGTAGCGCCAGTGATAAGTTGTTTGAGTGGTCGGAAAGAAAGTTTGAGACCAAGATGCTGGAGAAAGTATCTACCAAGATTGCAGTAAAATAGGTCACACTTTCCACTTTGGCAACAGAGACCGAAGAAGTAGTTGCAAATGCACACTCTCTGCTTACCAAACTTTGTAATGTAGAATAGTTCACTGAGGATAACCAATGACTGGTTGATCACCTACAACAAGAACTCAAATCCACCAATCAGTCCTTAAGAGTGGATGCAGAAAATAGTTCCAAACATTATGCCAAGATCATGCATACACAAGGAAGGATAGCTGAACTGATGGCTAATGATGGAAAGATTAGATCTCAATGACTTTCTATGCAAACAATTTTAACACCTCATCTGGAGGCCATACAGAGAAAGTTGGTCAAGGCTAAGGAATTAACACAGAGGGATCTAAATTTATCTACGGTCGAGAGTCTAATCAATCTAGTTGCCGAGCTAGAAGTACAGTCTAAAGTTTTAACTGTTGCTGCTGGAGGATGGGAAACTGCACTACACATGGTTATGATGCTGCATAAACCATTTCTGGAGAAATAATTTCAGATCCCTACTCTAGAAGAGATTCATCATGTCAAAAATAAGGGGGAAATCAAATGACATGACAGGACAAAGGGAAGGTAACAAAATTTTGAATGTATATATATCTTAGGGGGAGTATTATGCTAATACTATGTACTTTTGAGTATACAAGTGTAATGTCATGACAAAGTGTTTTTGCCACTAATGTCAAAGGGGGAGATTGTAGATCTCTATAGTTTTGTTGACTATTAGTGACCCACACTTAGTCATTTATCTAGGCAATGATGGTCGGTCATCACTGCGACTGAGTCATTATGTAAAGGCCAAGTTATGTAATGTTTACTTACCGAGCAGTAGTACTGCCGAGTAAACTTATGGTCACTATGTATTTTTGTAGTATGTCAAGTCTAGTTTTTCCGAGTCATATATGCAATGATTACCGAGCAACAGAGATATCAACATATGTCGAGTATAGTGAATGTCAAGTATCAAGAACTACATTTTCCGAGTTAGCTAGTAATGACATAAGAGTTTGTTATGGCACAGTGATCGAGGTAAATCATTTTGGGAGACATTCATGTTTTGTATTTTTTATTTTGAGATAATTACGGAGGTAATTAGGCATCTACTTAGCAGTTTGATCCCTATGTAATACCTAGAGCCAATCAGATATTAGTAAGGCTTAAGCGGCAAAAGGAATTAATCTAAACTGTATATCTTGAATCTTGAAGATGTTTTGTTGATTATATAAGGATGCGATCTAAACCCTAAAACGTAGTAGAGAGGGATAGTGAATGTGAAGGGAATGAGTAGAAAGGCATATTCAAGAAGTGAAGCATTCAAACAGGATTCAGTGACCGAGCTAAGCAGTGAAAGGACATAATAGAGATAAATATGATAGAAGAGATCAATACAATACAGTAAAGAGAAGATCTATAATCTGCATATAGTGCAAACTGAAAGATCAGGTACTGAGACATTCTAACCAGTGTATCAGGGTAAATCTATTAACCAAGTAGTCCTAACAAACTTTTTGTAATCTCTTAACCGAGTGCTTACTTTGTTGTAAGTTTTAAATCCTTTAGCAAGGTAGACTATATAAATCTTTTAGCTCTTAACAAGGAAGACCCCTCACAGGGTAGATCATGTTTTGATCAAATTTTGTAAGCCCTAACACACAAATTTATTACTGCAGTAGTGAAGATTTGTGGGTGTCATCCCCACCCTAGTTTTATCTTTCAAGGGTTTCTGGGTAACCAAAATGATTGTGTTATGAGTACTTTCATGGATGCTGCTTAGTATGTTATTTATTTTGTTATGATCAAGTATTGTTGATGCTATGAAAATGTTTTATTCACATCAAAATTAATTAGTAGGTGATATCTGATTCACCCCCCCCCTCAGTATCACATTTCCCAATTATATTTCCAACAGAGTATGGTATCATCCACAAATTTCTCATGGGAGAAAGTTTGTGGGTGAGATGAAGGCATTAATCCTTGAATAGTCCCAACTCTATTGAGTTTAACAAAGTGTCTCCCAAGATATTCTGCCATAATTGCAAAAAGAATAGGGGAAATGGGGCCCCACTGCCTAAGCCCCCAAGATGTTTGAAAAAGTTATATGACGCACCATTAACCATCACAACAAAAGAAGAAGTAAAAATGAGTTGGTTGATCATCTGGAAAACTCTGTTCCCAAATAAAAAATCCCTTATAACCTTCAGATGAAAACCCCAATCAAATATGTCATAGGCTTTAGACAATTCCACTTTCATGAGGAATCCTTGCTTAGAAGATCTAACTAAAGAATGAATGTTTTCATGCAATGCTATAATGGAATCCAAAAATTTCCTTCCTGGAACAAACCCATTTTGTTGGGGGGAAATAAGATCTAGCAACAACTTCAATAATTGAAAAGTCAACACTATACAAATAATTTTGTACAATGAATTACATAAGCTAATATGCCTAAAGGAATCCACTATATTAGCCCCAGCCTTGTTGGGAATCAACACAATAAAGGTGGCATTAATTTCTTTCAGAATTCTATGAGATCCAAATAACTCCTTCACAACATTAGAAACATCCTTACCAAGAATGTGCCACATCTTATGGAAAACAAACATTGGGAAACCATCTAGGTCTAGTGCCTTATCCCCTTCAAAGGAGAAAACAACATCTCTATCTTCATTAGAAGAAGGAATGGCTTCAAGAATGTAGTTATGAGCTTCAGTGATAATAGGAGGAATAGCACTAAGAGGCACTTCCTAATTCTCCAAATTTAGGGCAAGATCAACAGAAAGAAGCGAGGAGAAAAATATCACCATTTCATTGGTAATGTCCTCATCCTCTTTGAGTCTTCCACCAACAGTAAAGAGAGAGGAGATCCGGTTGGCAGTTCTATATTTAAGTGCATTCATATGAAAAAAATTTAGTATTCTCGTCTCCCTACTTCATCCAAGTGGATCTTGACCGCTGCCTCCAAAAGGTTTACTCTTTCATAATAATGTCATGATACTTAACCAAAATCTCATTTTATTTGTTAATCAAGAGCGAACAATAGCCTTCCTCCTAGATTTTATCTTGAATGTCTTTGAGATCCAATTGAATATTAGATTTGGAGTTAAAAATATCCCAAAAAGAATCCTTATTCCATTTCTTAACATAGTCTTTAACATTCCTTAATTTTTTAGTGACCTTAAACATATAAGTACTATCCACCTATATATCCCACTAGTTTTTGAAGAGTTCTTGAAAATGGGGGTGAAACAACCACATTTTTTCAAATTTGAAAGGGAAGTTTCTCTTTCCAGTAAATGGGTCAACCATAAAAACTATGGGGAAGTGATCAAAACCAATCTTAATAAAAGAGGAGAGAGAACAAAGATACCTTTGAAACCAATCATGATAAATCAAGGCTTGGTCCAATCTTACTTGAATCAAGTCTTCTTCCACTCTTTTTTTTGACCAAGTAAAGTTAATCCCTTAGAGATCAACATTCATAAGAGCTTCCTGATTTATAAACTCCATGAGATGAAATCTTCCATCCAGATGATTCTAGACTACTCCAGCTTTCTCACAGTCTCTTAAAGGGGTGTAGAAGTCACCCATGACCAACCAACAAATGCTAGGAAAATCACTCCTAATTAGAGAAACTTTGTCCCAAAATTTATTCCTAATAGATTTATTATTTGGAGCATAAATATTTGAGACAACTCAGGAAAATTCATCTCTAATGTTATGAAGTTTGACATCAACAAAATTATCTTCAACCAATAACACCTAGCCTCTGATGTAATTCTTATTCCAGAACATAATGTACCTCTAGAAGCAATATTAGAACTGCTTCCAACTGCACCACAATTTTTAAAGATCTTGAGTTTTTCTTTCATTTCTTTATCCATCTTGGTTTCTTGAATTAAAACCACAACGGGTTTATGATCTCTAACCATATTTCTCAAGATATCTTATTTGTGGAGACTATTTAACCCCATTATATTCCAAGAAACAACCTTCATTTTTTAGGGTTGTATTCAGGGATGGTGGCTTGTTTCCCATCCACTATATTCTGCATACTTTCCATCTCTCTCATATGTTTTGCAGACCTTCTACCATGATTATTTTTTGGGGAACCAACATTGGCTTTTGTCCTTCCCCTAGTGGTCATACTAGTTTGGGAAACAGAGGAGTAAGAGTTCTCCTTTTCCCTTTTCTTTCTCCCCCCAGTCTTTTGGGATGATCCAAAGTTGTTGCATTTGTAACAAGTAACATTTCCTTTCCTTATCTTATCTTTGTACTCACTTGATTTGTGTTCATAGTTGTTGTAAGTGTAACAATAACCTTAAAGGGATATAGCATTGGATATGCTTCTACACTCCTTCACTCTATGACCAATTTTTTTGCATGTAAAGAGTCTTCCATTGAAATTTGGTTGCCTCATAGGTTTTTCCTTCAGTTTTTCTATTTGATTTTCTAATGAATTGATCTGCCCTCCTAATCCATAACTTTCTCCTTTCTCAAAACCTAATCTATGTTTGTCTCCTACTTCTCTTTGTCTCTCAATTTGTTCATCAAGCTTCACCATACTGGTTTTTAATTTCTCTTTGAATTCATTAGCTACTGCAAGTTCTCTCCTTATAACTTTATTAACCCTTTCAAGCTCTTGCTCATTATATCTAGACTCCTCAAGATCAAGTTGTAATTGACCAATTTCACAATTTAGTTTGTGATATTCCTCAGATTTATCTTTTAAAGATTGCCCAAGATTCTTCTTTGTCTCAACTTCCTTAGTCATTTTCATCACCAATCAGATCATCGATCCACCTACTAACTGACTTTGTCATTTGTACTATTAGGTCAATCTGATACCCAGAGTACCAAGACTTAATCAAAACATAATGAACAACCTTCAACTGATTTCACTGCTTTAATTCAACTAAACATTTTCATACCGATCCTTTTTCTGAACTTGTATACTACTTCTTTTTCTTCCATACTTAGCTAATTTTCCATTGTTGCCTTCAATATAAACAAAATATGTTGGGAGACCATGTGAAATGAGTATAGTTGTCATCAATGACAACATACAACCATTGTGTATCAATGTCTCTTGCCCAACATATATATCAAGAAACTTGCCCACATCATAATTCCCATGGCAACAAATACAATAATATGAAAACTCTTTTTACATAATTGCAATGCTTTCTACCAAGAATAAACATAAACTTACTAAGAACTCCCATTATTGAGTGTTTTCTTATCTTTTTGACAAAGTATTCAAACAAACTATTATCACACTTTACAAAATTAAAAAATTCTAGTCAAATTTCAATGTCTTGTTGTTGTCCATGATGATAAAATTATAAGCACTTTGCAATGAATTAAAATCTTAGAAAAATACGAAAGCATATAGTCCCATATGCCAATTATTCGAGTCTCTTCAAGGAGCACCTAAATTATAACTAATTAAATCTACATGAATTCTAAAAGTGCAAATAAATGCATCATATAAATCTTGAACAAAATTAACATAATACCAAAAATCATACATACATACTCTCTCTTTAAACTTGACCTAAATCACTAAAAAATAATCTTATACTTACATTCATCGATAAACACATCTCTATATCTTAAAACCATAGATAAAACTTAATAAGAAAAATACATTATAAATATATTCAAACCAAAAAAATTTCATTAATTAATAAATTTAAAAACCTATGCCTTCTCAAAATTCAATAAAGGAAAAAAATATCACAACATATTTTGAAAAAGAACATCATGCATTTGCTAGATGATGTGACCTACTTACAAATTTCCATCCACTACATTTATAAAAAAAATTAAGATCTTACATTTGTTTCCTATCTAGAGGCTTAAGAAACTCAATAAAAATAATCTCATTTCATAAGTAAGAAAATCTCATTTTGCCAAATTATCTTTCCTAGAAAATAAAAGGAAAAATGGCATTGAAAAAAAACCTTCATTTTTTTTTAAGGAAAAGTGCACTCTCTTCCAAATCTTATCCAAATATCTTGAAAATCTCAATCGAAATATGACTAGGAAAACCATAAAATCTTCATAAGATTCTTCTTGTATAAGTAGTGGCTCAAAATGCTTCCCTTAATAAAAATATTTAAATGAAAAGTTAAAAATTAATAAATGATTCTTTTACATTTTTATAAGTAGGATATCTTATATGATTTTACAAGAGATTATATTATATTATAATATATATATTTTATAACTCTATAAAAAAGTTATGAGATATTTTTTTCACATATTCATTTATTGGATTATAAGTAAATATGTCATCATCTTTATACTATGCAAAGTAAAGCATCATATTAGACATTTTTTCATGTATAATGTAAAGTAAAAGAGGGAATTGTGTATGCAATGTACATAGAAAAGTGATAAAAGAAATTAAATGTACATTTTTTTTTAATCTATTCCAAGTTTGTATATGGAATAATATATACCTTACACTTAATAAATGTGTTCCCTTTTTAAAAATAAAAAAAATTAAACATTAGGAAAAAAAACAATGTAGTATATTACTTAGACATATGTTATTCTAGTCAAGTCAACATAGATGACACTATAATGTTTTGTCGATTAAAACACCTTTACTTATCGAATCCCTTATTTTATTTCCTTTGCAATGGAAAACTATAATATTTTTTTTTTGCAAATTCTTCTTCTCATAAGTGTAGTGCTCATTTGTTTTGCAATCCCTTCTAAACCACTACCCAAAGTACGATTGCTCTCTTGTGTCTCCTTTGCCACTTCTTGTGCTCAACAATTTCATAGTGGGGAGAGACGAAGGTGATGCTTCGAACTTCGAAGGAAAGTGTTACAACAAGTCAAATAAAAAACATCAAAAACATTTAAATGAACATCAATTTAAATCACAAGAATAATTGTGTTCATGAATCTCTTACACCTATATATACAATTGTAGAATGCCTCTCACCATTGATTAGTTCAAAAAATATATGGATTGGAATTACATTTTTAATTTTAGGTGAAGCTTTGAAATAATATAATTAAAGTTAAGTTATATACTTTTAAGAGTTAGAAATTAGTGAGAAGAGCCAATAGATCATAATTAGAAAGCTTTTCTCAACCATTCAAATAATCTTATTTGTTAGAAATTGATATTCATTATAATAATCTAAATAAGAAAATTTAATCTTAAAAATTGATTGTTGAATAATAGTAATAGGACACGGCTAAGTTCCATACAGAATGTACCATTGACTAAATTTTAAAAAATGGAAAACACAACGGATTTTTAAAAAAAATTCAGCATCTGTTCTTCATGATCTGCACATTTTGTAGTTGAAAACCACAAAAAAAAATTGCAAAAAAATCATTATTTTTACAAATCTGAAAAAAAAATTGACTTTTTTTTTGTCTTTGATACATTCTTTGAAACTTAACCAACACCATAATTATATAGATTACAAATTAAATAATTACAACTTTAATATTAAATAAACTAGAAAACTATTAAATATTATTTAAAAGAAAATACAAATAATCAAGAAAAGAGTGTACTCTTCTATATTTCTCTTAAACACAAATGCTCAAAGCATAACTCTTAATATCTGAATGAATCTTATCTTACCCCTTGTAATGAATAAGATTTTTTCAACCATTATCAAATTTAATATATTTTTATCCTAAGCTAGTCATAAATCTTTCACATTTCATGCATGAAGACTACTAGAGTAAGATGCTATGGGCCTAAAAGATTTATAGTTGGCATAATAACTTCTTGAATAATAATATTGCTCATAATAGACTATCTTATATGATAGAATTCGGATTTATAGAATCATTTGATGGTGAGCAATGCACTGCATTAATGCCCTTGAATATTATTATAGGCTTCTTAAAATATTTGTGGACCATTTTGTTTATGATTTTATCTATGTTAGACAATGACCAATTAAATATGTGACTGATTTTATCCATTTAAGACAATGACAAATTAAATAAATGCATTTCCATTACACCTTATGTTATAATGCGCTTCCCATTTTATGTTATAATGCGCATCCCACTAAATAAAAACAAGTCTAAGTGATATACTTGAACACCAAGAGAAAACGAAGTTATGAATACATTAATCGTGAGGGGTTATAATTCATTAATTATTAGTTGAGGCATTCATTTGTTTTAAAATTATTGGCCCCTTCATCACTTACAATTTTTTGGTAAATTTTAATTGTCTATTATTTAATTATTTAAAGGTCAAAAGTGTGGTTTTAGTATTTGTATAATTCATTTACAGTTTTTAAGTTATGATTTTCTATCATTTAAATATTGTAAAGGTGAAAAGTGTACCTTTGGTTTTTTTAAAATTTATATTTTAGTAATATTTTAATGAGTAAATGATATGTTTTAATATTAAAAAAAATGTTGTTAATTTGAATGTGCATTTAAGTAAACTTTAAATTTTCATATTTCTAAGATATGAATTCAATGTTCGCATTTCTTATTGTTTGTCTTAGGCCAATTGTATGTTTGTAATTTTTTCCATCATTTAGAATTGTACGTATAGTTTTAGCTTTCAATTTTTAAAAATTAGAGATAATCTTAGGTATAAGTCAACTAAGTTTAAAGTAGTTGTTACTTATTGTCTAAAGCATGAAATACGCAAAAAGTATCATTGGATGTTGGATACAGTGAAAAAGTCTCATGTTATTTAATCTAGTTATTTTCTAAAAGATAGTTGACAATAAACATCACGTAATCATTATAAGAGAACTTAGAACAACATTATATCAACATTTGCACTCATAAGAATAAATAAAAATATTACAATATGTTGGTGTATCAACAATTTTGTGAAAATCAAAGAATCAATCCAGGGATTTGATTAAGGTAGAATATAAGAAGCTAATAGCCTTCCAAATCCTAGCATAACAAACTCTATCAGTGCTCTTTAGCACCACTCTATTCGTATTATCATAGACAAGCACATTTTTATAAGAATCGCACAAGTTCAAGAACACATCTTTTATGTTCAAATTAACCTGAAAGATTCAAAACACAAGCATATGGATCAAATTTGGTGTACAAAGAATTAGAGTGGCTTCCAAGTAGCCTAATCACATAACCACTATCAACAACAATTACAAAAATATTTTGTAACTAGAGAATTTTAATTTTTTTTGGTCTATTGCTTCAAGAGTACAAACAACCAAAATACATCATGCACAATTCGTTTACCTTATCTTTGATGTTCTAATCTTCAATCATAATTTTATCAACATTTATCTTTATAATTCACCATTCGCCCTTTATTCTTCAACATGTGGTAGTTTAAGTGCAAGTGTAGGGAAATAATCTAATGATAGATTACTATGTGCCATCATATGGTTTCCCTTTCAATTTGTTCTCACAACTTGAATATTTGTTTCTCAATTATGGGAAGCTCACATTTCATTGGAATTAAAAGTTGGGCCTTCCATTGATAGTTTTTCCTCTTTTGGGAATTTTGAACAAATATTATTTCAATCCTCGTTAATGTTCAAGTTTCACTAATAAATTGAATGTTAATCTTTTTTTATCATTGATGTAGTTTCTTTGCAAGAGCCTGATGTCCTTTTTATCATTTATTAGGATTCACACTTCTCCAAGTATCCAATCTCCTTTTCCTCTATTATATGAGGTTGAACCCTAAATAGGAACTATTGAGAGTTCCAATAGTGATGAGAACTCTTGTTACTTCCAATATTAAATCTTCATTGGTGAATTTTTTATTTCTTATCAGAGCTTCCAAATGAGCTTAGAACTATCAAGAGTTCCACTAGTGCTAGGTACTAACTTATGCTCTTGATTTCTCATAATGGAGGAACCCATTAAGTCTTCATCTTGTTGAGGGTTCCCATTCAAATGGAAACTGAGATATCTTCACCATGTCAAATGTTCCTAGGGTATTAGAGACACCATAGAAAAAGTATGAAGTCATAGTCAAGGATTCAACTAGGAATAGGAATGATCGAGGGTTCCTAAGGTTCTAAGAACCAACTAAACCTCTTACCTTGTATTTCTCAAGACATTTTAAGAAAACTGGATCTTCCTCAAAATTTACTAGGTGTTGAAATTTTTCCTTGAACTATTGCTTCCCTTCCATCAGAGCTTTTAGCAGGAAGAAAAACCAATTGGTGATTCTCAAGGTTCTCAAATTCTACCATTCCTTTGACTTTTTTTATACAAGAAAAAACATTGACTTTCCATAACTTGGTAATTATTTTTCCAATCCCTTCCAAACTCCATATCCTTAAGTTAACACAGAGCACTTGTGAAATGTACACAACATAATGAACCTTAACACCTAAAAATAGACAAAATGGAGCTCACCAAAGAAATTCCATATCAATATCAAGAGTCACAAGGGGAAAGGTATGAGAATTCATCAGATAGAGGACCTTGTCAAGGGGTATAATGCCACTTGATTCATCGGTACCCCTTTAAACTACCCTTCACGATGTAATACTTACATTATATAAGAACAAAGGAATAGTTTTATTAATGATTTGGTAAGAATAATAACTACTAGTAGTTCCACTAGTTCCAAGAACAAAATGAACCTCAAATTCATTCTTAATGAGATCTAAATGTTTGACCGATCATAACATCACTAGCTTTGCTCCAAATCTTGCCAAATTGAAATAGAAGGTACCCATTAAGCTTCTTAATAGGATAAACCCCCTACTAAAATTTTCATAAAAAATTATTCCTACAAAAACATTCCAAAAATCAACAAAAAAAGAAAAGTAAACAAGAACTTAAAAAGAGATATTTTTAGGTGAGGTGGGGTTTTTGGTGGATCCAAATGTTCCTACATCAAAATTATGGGTGCAAGATTTAACTAAAGAAAAAAAATAAATTATAGTCTCAAATGACTCAGCTAATGTAAATTTGATAATAATAATTATGGTTAATCGCAAATCATGAGCTATAACCAAATATTGATTTTCATTCTTAGAGCTAAGTAAATGTATCCCTCTTTGTCAATTTAGCTTCATTTAAGTATATATTCATCTAATGTTTTGAGATTTGATTATTTTGTCTAGAGTACCATGATGTTTATCAGTATGTAAGGGTAAAAGTACAAAGTTGTGTCACATTTCAGGCTAATTTATGAGCACGGATGAATTTGAGTATTTCTAACTAATTTTTTTTTTTCAAAGATATGGTCTAGCTAGATTCATTAGATAAGTGCTTCAACTTTTCCAATTGAAAATATCTATTAAATGCATGTTTTATACCAATTTTGGTCCAATTACTAAAGAAATAAAATTATTTCAGAAAAGTGATGTTTATGTGATTAGTGCAAACCTAATCTATTTTGAAAGGCGTAGACATTCAAACATTATTTTATGAGCATATTCCTAACTTATAGAGAAAACTAATTTCAAAGACACTCAGATAGAGCTTAAACGGGAGCACCCTGTCACCATTTTTTTTCTCTCGCTTAAGGGATGTGGGTGTTCTCTCAAATCACTTGGATAAATTCCCTAATGATGATTAGGGTGTATCTAGATTGATTAGAGACCATAAGAACTGCATAGTGGCACAAAAATGGGTATAGAACACCCGTTTTTCCCCTAAGGCCTTAAGGATCCTAATGAGCTAAAAATGTAGATTATGCTATGAATGTTTATTCTAAGTTGATTTTAGTCCAAAATAGATATGATATGATGAAAGAAGCTATGAAAAAAAAAATGAAACTAAGATTAATTCATTATTCTAAGCTAAGATGTGTTAGAAAGCTTGAAAAATAATGAAATCTAACAATTATGCTAAAAGCTTAAGATGATCTAAGAACAATATAACACTATAACATTACTTAGTACGATTATGTGAATTGGTTCTTTTCTCTAAGAAGAGGAGGGTATTTATAGGATTTGAGGAAGGGCTTGGGTTAGGAGGATGAGTTAGGGTCAAAGGTAGAGTCAGGGGTAGAGTTAGAGGTAAGGTTTGGGGTATGGTAAGGTTTACCTTGGGTTAAAGTTGCTCACACATGTGTGAGAAACACTAGGGAAGTGTGCAATGGGAACAAGTGTGTAAGAAGAGACATGGGTCTCTTTATGAGGCTGTAAGAAGCCTTAAAGAGTGTGTAAGAGGCTTTAATGAGTGTGTAAGGCTCATTAGGGGAAGGGTTTGACCAAAAGTCAAGGAGACTTGGATTAGGCTAATAAATGTAGGAAAAATCTCCTAAGTAGGTTTAGGAAAGGTTTAGGGAAGATTGGAAGGGTTTAGGAATGCCTAGAAGATTCTAGGGTTTTGAGGCTTTAAATAAAATTTTTATTTATTTAGGGAATGTGACATCATTTATTGAATATTGATTCAATAAAGATAGGAAAATCATTTAAATTTGATTTAAATACATTGGGGAGGGATTATTTAATTAAATATGCTTAATTAAAATAGGAGAAATTCATGGCATAAAAATTAATTAATTAATTAATGATGATGTCATCAGGGGTTTTCAGAAAATAAAAATACTTTTATTTTCTAAAAGATTTTTAGGTGTCTACATTTTTCCCCTCTTTGATGCTATGTTGCAAGTGGCATGGCGCCAAAGACAAGAAAATAAGATGCCCCGGGCTAGAATAGAGGAATAAGGGGTTGTGTCCCCTTGAGAAAACAATGCAAAGAGGAAACTTTGTGGAATGTTCTCGAAAAGAACACATAAGGGAGAGGAGGAGGAAGGAGGGGAGATAAATAACCAAACTTCCAAGACCAAAGATGCATGAGTGAAATATGATACTAAAAGATGCAGGATGCAATAGTTAATCTATATGATGCTGGATGGGGATTTTGGGAGCTCCAAGTGCAAATGTGGAGAGCACAACCTAGTTTGATATAGCAATGCTAGAGATCTTCCAATACTATGAAAGAACACAAGGCTTCATCACCAACGTTGCATAGTACTAACGTGAAAAAGACATGCATGGTTGCCCCAACATCATGCATGAAACCAAGAGGAAGCATGGTGGAAATGATGGTAGAGAAACCATATGAAAATGACATTTCCCAAGTGCACCATGTAACCAAGAAGATCACATGTGAATTGTGCAAGGGTCATGTCCAACTGACTCACAGGAAGAAGAAAAAGATCAAAAGACCTTGCCCCTGATTGCCCTCATTCACAGTGCACCATGATATAAAGGATCGTGGTGACTTTGAGGAGAGGAAACAATGAGAAGCCGTAAAAGATTACCAAGATCCAAAGGAAAAAATAAAAGATTAAAATGATAACTCCAAAAGACATCCTTTTCCAAGGAGAGATATTTGATTTGATTGATGGTGGGAAGATTGGTCTAAATGTGTGGAAGGATACATTGACATGAACTTGGTGTGATTGGTGGAAGATTAGGTTCGACAGGAGGAAGGATACATCCTCAAGGGCCCACTGATTGATGAGAGCATGAGTGTTGTTCGCTAGCAAATGATGAGTCAAGGAATAAATCCCTATGATCAAGGATAGCCGACAATTGATGTTGCTGAAGTACAGGGCTGGATGAAACAAGATTTCTGATCAAATGCTACTGTAGGACTGATGAAGATATGTACAACAAGGCGCGGTGATATGTACAATGAACGGGGAGAGATTTACAATGGCTAAGTACAGAAGCTCAAGATTTGGGATAGGAAGATCTCACTATACAAGATATATACAGGAAGGAGTGTGTTATACATGATATATACAACAAGGAGTGCGGATTTTCTTGAGGATTAAAATAGAGGAATGTTGGGGGATGGTGGTGGGGATGGTAGAAAAAGGATTGGTTGGATGTGAAGGATGGAAGTTTGATAGATAATGACTCAGTCCACTATATATGGTGCCTTTTTACCAAGTTTTCACCAACATACTTGTCCAAGGTGCTTGAATTGCCAAGTTTTCACCATTGGATGATTATTTTTCTTTGTTTTTTTTTTTTGTTTTTTTTTTTGTATTTTTCTTCTTTTTCAATGTTTATGGATTTTCTGAACATGTAGGATCTGGTTTAGGCATAGAACCACTTTAGATGGATGCTGTTGATTGGATCATTCAAGGGCTCACCTTCTGGTGTAGATAGTTGATAGGCTCTAGAGCCAAAGTATGCAGTGACAACATAGGGACCCAACCAAGTAGGCTAAAACTTGCCTTTCTTCTCTCGATGCATTTGGACTTTCTGATTTTCCTTGAGGACCATGTCACCCACTTGGAATTGTCTTGGATGGACTTTCTTGTTATAACTCCTTTTGAGTCGATTATGGTATGCAACCAGGTGATCATATGCTTTATGTCACTTTTCATCTAACAGATCAAGCCATGTGAGACGTGCCAGGCGATAGTCTTCATAAGTGGTGTAGTTCTTCATGGAGACTCGCAATGATGGGAGCTCAAACTCGATTGGTAGAATATCTTTGGCACCATATACAAGGGAATATGGGGTGGTGCCTATGGGAGTACGATAAGAAGTGTGATAGGCCTAGAGGGTGGGATTTATTTGGAGGTGCCAGTCACGACCAGAATCATAATTGACAACCTTCTTGAGGATTTTGAGGATTGTTTTTTTGGTTGCCTCAACTTGGCCATTTCCTTGAGGGAAATATGGACTGGATAAACAGTGATGGATGTGGAGTCTAGCACATAGATCATCCACATGCTGGTTTTCAAAAGGTGTGCCATGGTTTGCGAAGATGGTAGATGGTATCCACAAGCGGCAAATGATATGATAAAGGATGAACTTGGATATTTGGATGCCAGTAGTTAGGGTGAGCGGAATCACTTTGACCTATTTTGTGAAGTACTCTGTGGTAGTTATTATGTACTTATATCCATCAGAAGAGAGGGGAGTGATTAAGGCCATGAGGTCAAAGCCTCAACATGAAAATAGCCAAGGTGGTGCAATGGGATGCAAGTTTTATGCTAGTACATGAATCATATTTGCATGCTGTTGACATGGGAGACATTTCCTGATGAACTCACAAGCATCATGTTCCATGGTTGGCCAATAATACCCAACTCAAAGAAAATTATTTTCTAGAACCATACCACTTGTGTGGGCACTGCAAATTCCAGCGTGGACCTCTTGTAAAGCTAGGATGACCTCATTTGAATCTAAACACCTAGAGAGGATATTGTGATATCCTCGACGATAAAGGGTGTTGGCTACAAGAGTGTAGCGAGAAGCTCTATGAATTAAGTTTTGGCATTGGTTATTGGTCAGATGGGGAGATATGATACCATCTTTTAGATATGCATAGATGTCATGGTACCATGGGGACTGAGGACCAACCAAGACACACACCATTTTTGCATCAACATTCTCATAAGAAGGCGTGTGTAGCTGCTTGACTAAGAACTCATATTGTGATGAGTCACGTGGGATTTCCAAGTAGGATTTTATGGTTTCCATTGCATCGGTTTCTTTGTTTTGAAGCCTTGGTATCTACATGAGTTGTAGATTCAGAAAATGCTCTTTTAGTCTATCCACCAGTTCTTTGTAGGGTAGGAGCTTGTCATCCTTTCTTTGAAATTCATCTAGGACCTATTTGATAATTAGTTGTGAGTCTCCAAACACTTGTAGTTTTGTTATGTTCCACTGAATGGCTATTTTGAGACCTGAGATGAGTGCCTCATATTTTGCAATGTTATAAGTACATGGGAATCCCAATTTGAATGATTTTGGAATGTAGTCACCTTGAGGTATGACAAATAGGATTCCTGCCCCTAATCCATGTGATGTGTAGGAGCCATCAAAGTAGAGTTTCCATACTGGTTGTTCTTTGATCATACATAGGTACTCATCAGGTAATTCCATGATTAGTGGATATGCGTCCACCAATGGTGCTTCTACGAGCTGATCAAAAATTACTTTCCCTTTGATTACTTTCCGATCTATGTATTGGATGTCAAACTCACTGAGTAACATGACCCATTTTTCCATATGGCCTATGAGAGTTGTCCTTGATAACAGATACTTGAGTGGGTCTACCTTTGAAATGAGCCTGATTATGTGGCTAAGCATGTAATGTCTGAGCTTTTGAGTGGCGAAGACCACTACAAGACATGCTTTTTCCATTGGTGAATAATTGAGCTCATAGCCAACTAGAGTTTCAATGATATAATAAATGGATCTCTCTTTGTTATCATCATCATGTTGTGCTAATAGTTCCCCTAGTGCTATAATGGTTTTGCGAGATGTAGAGTATGAGAGGGAGTCCTGAAACTGGTGGTACAAGGATGGGAGAGTTAGCTAGATATTATTTGAGCTTCACAAAGCTTCTCTAATAGATGGGATCCCATTTGAAGCTTGTGTCCTTGTGGAGAAGATGTGTGAAAGGTTGGCACTTGTCTTCCAGCTATGAGATAAATTGATGCACTAATTGGAGCCTTCCTTGTAGGCTCCTAAGTTGCCTGATTGTTCTTGGTGGAGGCATTTTTGTTATAGCTTTGACCTTCTTGGGGTCAATCTCTATGCCACGCCGTGATACTATAAAGCCTAGAAGCTTTCCAAATGTTACACCAAAGACACATTTCTTTGGATTTAGCTTCAAGCCATAATGTTGCAGGCGATCGAACACACTCTCAAAAATGTCTAGGTGTTCACCTCATGTTCTAGATTTTGCAAGAATGTCATCCACATAGTCTTCCAAGATCTTGTGGATCATGTCATGGAAGATGGTTGTCATTGCTCGTTGATATGTGGCTCCTGCATTTTTCAAACCAAATGGCTTCATGTTGTAACAGAAGGTACCCCATGGAGTTGTGAATGTTGTTTTATGTTGATCTTCTTCTACTATCCGGATATGATTGTATCCTGAGAAGCCATCCATGAGTGACAACATCTCATGGCTCGCTATAAGATCTATGATCATGTCTATGTTGGGTAGCGGGAAATCATCCTTAGGACATGCTTTATTTAGGTCTGTGAAATCTGTGTAGATTATGATATCACCTGAAGGCTTCATGACAGGAACCATGTTGGAGATCCAATCTGAGTAATCAATGGCTCTAATGATCTTTTCTTGGAGGAGTTTTTCAAGCTCTGCTTTTACTAACAAGGCCACTTTTGGATGCATTTTTTTTAGCTTTTGCTTTACTCGCTTGACATTGGGATCCACTACAAGATTGTGCACTATGAGATTTGGATCAAGCCCAGGCATATGTGTATATGACCATGCAAAGTTTATAATGGATTCTCAGAGAAGTGCAATGAGAGTCATTTCTTCACCCTCTGTTAAAGATGATGCAATGTAGGTGATTCTTGGAAATTCTTTTGTGCCCAAGTTAACTCGTTTGGTTTCTTCTATGATGATGGGAGACAGCTCAAGTATGTAATCCTAGATAGGAGGAAGATTCAAGTCTCCATCTTCTAGCACCTCAAAGAGGTTTTCACCAAAAAATACGCCCTTTATTTTATCTTTTTTGGAGTTAGAATGCGCCCCAGAAGGGTTTTCACATAAGGACTCATTCTTTTCATTTTCCATTTCAATTTTATGACTAGAGCTTTCCTCCTCCCCAAAATATCCTTTAGGGTCGACCTTACAAATGTGAGTTGACTATAAATCTTGATTTGATTGTGGGCCTAATGCCCCCATGAATTCTAGGAGTGCTTATGTGCTTCAGAACTCATCAATATGTGTGATGCTTGGTTGATCCCAATCTATGAGTTTGGGGTGGATGAGGGGTAGTTCTATGAGGTTAATGGCAAGTTGTTGGAGGATAGAAGTGCCCAGGAGGGTATCATCATCGAAGATGTCATCATATGATTTCTTTTCTTCCTCTTCAGGGATGTCCTCAATCTTTACGAGGTCATCCTGGCTATTCAATAAGGGAATGTTGGTCATGTTAGTGCCCCCAGTTGCAATATTGGGATCTTGTATACGTAGGTGAGGGGTATTAAATCCAAGACCTTGATGTTGTGGATTCTTTGATGTTTTGATGGGGTCTTTGCTTCCGCCTTCTTGTGGTCCTAGACCATCACCTTGGTATTTCTATTGTTCAGTGGTGTACTTGTGTGATTGAGGATATTTGTCTTTGAAGTAGCCCAGGAGTTGAGTGTCAAGTGGTGGGGGATCTTTGTATAACCACCTATTGATGTCAAGGTCCATTTCTTAACTGTTTATGTTTCCATGGGAGATAAAAAAGTCATAGGTCCCATTTGCTTGATTTCATGATTTTCCTGAGTGGGCTTGCTTTGGTGACTCGGGCACCCTTACGTATGTGGATCAAGTGGGAGGGACCCTACTGCAAATTCATCATGTAGGCTGTATTCACCACAACCTTGGTTGTTGATCTTGACAGAAGGGAGAGTGGAGGTGAGTATAGTCTCTGGATCACTATGGGATCGAGATGAGCTAGCAATAGAAGTGCCAATGTCAATTCCAGGACAATGGGTGGAATGAGGGAATGATGCTTCCATCGCACGGTAGTATGCAAAGGGTTGAGGGTTTGCATGGATGGTGAGCTCAGTGCCTTGATGCAAAAATTTGACCCACTAATGATAAGTGGATGGTACAGCCTTGATGGAATGGATCCATGGTTGGCCAAGGAGGATGTTGAATGGTAGGTTAAGATCAACATGATGGAAAATGGTGTCTTGTGTTGCAAGGCCTAGCTAGATAGGTAAAAGAATGGTACCTTTAGAGGTACGCTCCAAGTTATCATATGCCTTGATGGTGATGACTTCATGTGATATGTCAGCCTCTATAAATCCTATCTGCTGAATGAATTTCAAAGTACACAAGTTTAGGGGTGAGCCATTATCTATCATGACCCTTTTAATGGTGAAATATTTGACCATAACAGTGATCCAGAGAGGGAGATTATGGTCAGGTGCAATGACTGGTATGTCAGATGGCTTGAATGATAGAGCATAGGACGCAGAGAGATGTCCCACAAGGTTCTCAAAGTGGATGGTGTTAATGTCTATGGGGACATGTCATTCATGAAGGGCTTGGTCAAGTATTTCTTGATGGAGGGGTGAAGTGCGGAGGTCAAGGATGGAGATTTAGGCAAGTGTGTTCTCAAGATGTTCTATGAGGTTGTATTGTGCATTGTGTGTTGGTCTTGGACGTGCACTAATGATAGTTATCCAACCTCTATGGGTGGTAACAACACACTGACTATCTGCTCCTTTGACGTGGATGACATTGACTGTGGGCTCAACTTCGGTTATACATCCAACAAATTTTTCATAATTGATATAAGCAGTAGTATAGTCTTTGTGGTCAACATGATCTCCTTGTTTTCCTTTTCCTAGGTTCTGTGGGGGGAGGGGGATTGATATTGGATTGGTTCTTCCCAGTGTTGTGTTGTGGGAACATGTTTTGATAGATTTGTAAATTGGCATTAGGCAAGGCTTGCATAGGTGTGTCTACTTGGATCTCCTTTTGGTCAATGAGATCTTAGATGTAGTGTTTTAGCTTCATGCACCTTAGGGTAGTGTGTCCTTGACATGATGATAATCATAGTACTCATGATCTTTGTACCAGTTAGGCTTGGGAGTTACATCATCAAACTATTGGATTGGTGGGTACGTGATCAAGTTGGCCTTGGCCATTCGGTGAAAGATAACATCCAGAGGTTCACCCAATTGTGTGAAGGTTCTCTTCTAGTAAGTCTAGGCTTTGGGTCTATTTTGATTGGGAGTAGTGGTGATGGCATTAGCCTGATTGGTTGGATTTCCTTGATGTACTTAATGTGCTTGCTGTTGATAGTTCTGCTGATTATTTTGAGGCTGATATTGTTGTATAGCTTGCTATCAGATCTATTGATATGCATGGGTTGGTGTAGGACCAACCACAATGATTTTGACATGCTTGGTGTCAGTGGCTCCATCAGTAAAAACATTTTTGTTATGATTCCAATAACGAGGTTTGTCATTGCTAGATTTGTTGTGGGAATTGTCTTTGTGATGATGGATTATGCCTTCATCTAGGAGACCTCTTTCGATATCTATCCCTTTGCCTTTGATGTCTTGATATTTTTGGATGCAGTTCATTCTCATGAAGTGGGATAGATTGGGATGTATATTATTAATGAAGATCTTGGTTAGATGTTTCTCAGGGGATTGATATGATAACCTGGCAGTGAGCTCCTACCATCGTTGCAAGTAGTATGCTAGGCTTTCTCCTTCTTTTTGTTTGGAGTTGCAAAGGTCTAGTAAGGTCAACTCATTCTTGACATTGTGGGCATATTGGGCAACAAACTTCTTAGAGAGCTCAGCAAAAGTTGTGATGGTCCCAGATAGTATCTTGTAAAACCACTCAATAGTAGTTCCTCCCAAGATTTTGGGGAATAGGTGCAAAAGATAATTGTCACTATAAGCCACTTCTTTGCATGCCATATAGAACTCTTTGATGTGATTTACTGGGTCTCCTTTTCCTTGATATTTATCAAACTTGGGTGTCTCAAAGTTCTTAGGGAAAGGAATAGCTGTGATTGATCGATCAAATAGATAGGGACACACCTCTTCAAACTTGAAGTTTTTGTTATTTGTGCCAGCTTGGAGCTCTTTAAGAGCATTCTTCATGTCTTCCCACTCGGTATTGATCAGTGTTGGAGAAGGTACTCCCATTGGGAAAGGGTCTAATGGTGTTGGTGAATAAGAGTGTTTTTGAGGTGGATATTGTGGAGTGGGATATGGAGATTTCCCAGCAAGATAGGTGGATCGGAATGTATTTTGGAGTGATGATTGTTGGGGAGGATATTGCTGCTAAGGTACGGGAGTGTATTGTGGTGGAGGGTATGGAACTTCTTAGTGGTGTTGGGGGATGATGGGATATGGTTGCTGTGACTATTAGGAGGAAGCTTGTTACTGTTGGGGAATGATAAGGATTTGTTGCTACGATCGGAAGTATTATTGCTACGGAGGAGGCTGGTGAAATGATGTAGCTTGCTGATAAAATGGCCCTTGTGGTACTTGGGTATGCCCTTGATTGATGTAGGATGGATGCATTCATTCATTGCTTAAGGGTGGAGCTGATGTAGGGAAACTGAAAGTAGGAGGTGGTTGAGCAAGGTAGCTTGCGAGATGGGAAAAACTCTACTGTTGGGATGTTGGAGCTTGCTCAGAAGCATTGGGTGGTGTGAATAGATGGTTTTCAAATGGGGGAAAGGATGAAGCTGGTAGAGGTTGAGATGGTTTTTGTTGCACTAATCACTTCAATGTGGCTTGTTGGTTTATTGGTACGGATGCAGAGAAGTGATTTGGTATTTTGAAAGATAGCATCTCTTCTTGAGTAAGGTCCCAACAAGAACCAGTTCATGGTGGGAACTGTGATGTAGAGGATGTTGGAAATGTAGATTTGATGGGAGTTTGGGACGTGAATGGTGGATTTGAAAATCCCATGGAAGGCATACTTGTTGTGAATGCAATTTTTTGGGCTTGTGCCTGGGTAAATGTTTGTTGGGGCATGAACGAAGATGCTTGCATTTCCCATGAAAAGGTGGTGCTGATGTGGAAGCTTGCTGGGTGAAGGAGGAAAATGATTGTGTTACCCCCGAAAATGACAACAAGGGTGTAGAAGCTTGTGGAGTGAATGGGAAGGATGATTGTGTTTCCCCTGGGAAAAATGATGTTGCTTGGCCCATGGAAGGTGGTGAAACTCTTATGTAAAGGTTTGTGTGGGAGGTGGCATTTGGTTTTGCAAAAATCTTTGGGTAGGAATAATGGATTAAGCTTCTATAGAGGATGATGGTGTGCTTATGAGAGAAAATGGAGTGGATTGTGTTGCTTGTGTTGTAGAGCTTGTGAAATTGCTTTGCAAAAGAGGAGGGATGGGTGAAGCTACTTGTCATATGTGAAAAAGTGGATCAGGGATTTGTTGGATGATGGGGGTGTATGCTTCTGCTAGGATTCAGATGTTGTTGATGGGAATACAAGGCTAGAGATATGGTGGAATGGGAGTACCCTATTGTGTGAAGTTAGCCAACATGTTTCATTAATTCTAAGTAGTGAGTGCACTAACTATTTGTGCATTCCCCAGATGATTCATGAATGTTTCTATCACCAAAGAAGTTGAGGGGATATTGGGATCATCCCATGCATTACCAATTTGTTGGATCTGGGGATCATAAGCTACCATCGTGCTGGTAGAAATGTTGGGATCATACGAGTTGGTGATTTGATAAGGATCCATGTTCCTTCATTTTATATATCTTGTCTTGACATGCATGGAGTGGAGATCTAAAGATGTAGATGCTAGATGGATGCAAGGTGTTCCTAAAAGACTCTATAGAATGATGGATGCAAGTCTAAGAAACTTCTAAGGATGGTGGATTTGTAGAATGCAATGCAAGGATTTGGATCAACTCTAGGGATGGTGAAAATGTCTAAAGGATTGGTGAGATGCTCTGATTTGGATTAAGGATGGTGGAAGATTGGCCAGAGATGGTGAAATTCTTGGCGATGACAGGGGCTTTAGTGCGATACTTTGATTTGGATCAAGATTTGGTGGATGATTGGTGGGATGTTGGTGGAAGATTACTAAGTATCAACAAATGAGATGTTGTTTTCTTGATGGAGGATCAGTGGTAGGATTTGGTCGACCTAGGATAGACTAATGATCTTTGGTCAACTAGACTCTTATCAATGCAAGCCAATCTCTTGCTTGAGATGATGAGGCTGTACAAGGACAAGTTGAATTTCCTTTAGACAATGCTCTATCAAAGGAGGTGATTTCTAATTTAGGATAAGGATTGAAAACAACTCAAAGGTTTTGAACACTAAGTGCTTTTGGATTTGGATTACTGGATTTGGTGCAAGGATGGTGAGGTTGAATTGGATGATGGATGCTGGATTTTGGATCAAGCATTTGGGATTATGATTATGGATTGCTAATGGAATGATGGTGAAATATGATGGAATGATGCTATTTCTAAGGGGATGACCTAGATGTAGCTAAAATGGGTGACCTATGATGCAACTAGCAAGATGATGACAAATGCAACTAAGAATGTTTCTAGGATGCAACTAAGGATTGGTGGTGATGCAAGGATGAAACTAGGATGAGCTTAGGATGGAGGAATGTCAAGATAGGATTGGTGGGATTCAAATGAATGATAGATATGTCATGGAACACACTAGTCTTCTCTTTCTAGGTTGACATAGCGATGATTAACCTAGAATCGGTAAGAAAACTATTTTACTCTAGCGTTATAGCCCACATTATCAAGCTTTTCCTGGTACTTTTCTTTGGCTTGGGTTGCTTGTAGAAAAGATTGATGGTCTTTAAGATTTCTCTTTGCAACTTTCTTCTCTTGATAGTCTAGGGATTTGGGAAGTTTAGCCTTTGGGTGTTTGGTCAAATCAAACATAACTTGGGGAGTTTTTGGGAATTGATTTGAAACAAAGCTCTGAGTGTCTTCTTTTGAAAGCTCTTTTTGCAAAAGGTTTTTTTTTTTAATAACTCGAATCAAGTTGTGGATCAGTTTTGATGTCTCCAATGGAAAAGGACAGATTTTAATAAAGACTTTTGAAACAACAATCTCCATAAGGGACAAGGAAACCTTGTGGGATACAAGCAAGATGTCCAACTCCTAAATCTGAAAAAGCTTTGAAAAGTGTATATTCTAACAAGTGTTTTTACTGATCTTTCGACTGTGAAAATCACTTCGAGAAGATCTACCTAAATGGAGGCGAGTATCAAAATCCTTTCCCACAACTTGATACCCCCCTAAAAGGGGATACATATGGTGAGTATATTAAGGTGATTCGGTAAACCCCTTGGATTGGTCCTTGCACAAGGATTCTGATACCTTCAGATGTAGATAGGGTAGCTTCTATTTTATGAAGTTTGTAGTTGATCCATGGAGTCCTCCCAATCATTTTGTATGTGCGTGACTCACTTAAGAGCCTAGTTGACCATGCCAAAATATTAGGGATTATTCACCTACCCCGGGCTACCATCAACATGCATCGCTCGAGCTTGAGGGGATGTAAGCAAGAGTTTTCTCAACGCTTTATTTCTATACCAGTCAGGGAAGGTACCAGTTTGAGGTCGTTCTCTAGAGAGGAAGCACTTTTCTCCCCAGACAAGCCTCTCTAAAAGTAAAATAGGTGAACTTGTCTGAGTCCAAGTGTTTTATGTTACTTAGATTAACAAGGATTTGCAGAAATGGGAAACTCCTAGATGCACATCATGAAGATTATTTTCCCAAATTTATTCAAGTGTGTTGAAAAAACATGTGATTTAATCTTTTATTTGTTCTTTCCCTTTCAAAAACAAGAACTTCGAGTGATTGTAGTTTCTTTGCTTTGGGCATTCAAGATTGAGTTGGCGTGTTTTAGGAACTTTGAAATGAACTAAATTATGAAAGATGAGGGAATAGAGATGCTTTTCATTCACATTTAAATCACTCAAGAGTGTGTTTGATTTGGACTCAATGTAAAAATGACTCTTTTGGACCTTTGTTTTTTCATTCAAGATTTTGTGTGTTAGTTTGTATGTTTTATACCCAAAATGAGATTCCTAGATTTGGTTTGATGCATGAAACTTTGAAAAGCATTCAAGATTTTGCAACATGGAGTTTTTTTTGACCAAGAATAAATAACTTAGCATGATCTAGAAACATTTAGGAATGATTAGGACTATTGAGGAACCAATTAGGAGAGATTTAGCAAAGATTTGGTTGATTTTCTTCCTAGTTTGCACGAGACTTTTAACAAAAGTTTGAGATATTGTGAATGAAGTTTATTTTAGATTTTATTGATGCATTTAGTTTGATCTAGGACCATTTTAATTCATTCTAGGATTTATTTGAAACCCATTATATTTGAAGTGCAAATTTGAAGTTCTTTTTAAGCACCCAAAATGTAAAGTGTTCCTAACTTGCATATATGACTCTTAAAACCCTAGATTGGCAAGAAAAAGGTTCTTTTTAGCCAAATGAAAATACTTAGATGTGAGTTTGAGTATTTTAGGACCAATTAGGAATTAATTTATTTGATTAGGAATGTTTAGGAAACATTTAGGAAAGACTTGCAGATTTGTCCCTTAAGGGCACTCAAAAAGTTTATTTTAAGCTTGAAAAGGAAGTGTTTGAGTTCCTAAACTCTCAAAAGAGTTCATGAACCTTAAGGATTTAGTGATTTTGTGATAATTTTTCCTCCATGAATTACCTTCAAGTGTTGGATATTAAAAATTACAAGCTTGAATTCTTAGGGTCACTAGGATCCCCAAATATGCCCAAAAAACTAAGAAAATTCAAGTTTAGGGCCTCAAATGAACTCCCTGCATCCCATACAAGTTTTTGGGCCATAATTTCTTTCAAATTACAGTCTCCTATGACAATTTTCAAGCTCCTATGACAATTTCATGGTTCCCATACGAGTTTTGGGCCAAAAAGTGCCAAAAATGGCCTAAAAAACACTCAAAATAGGCCCATATGAGTTTATACATCATTTACATGCAATTTTTGGGGGGTTCCCATACTATTTGTGGTCAAAAAGTTCAAAAATCATACGACACTACAAGAAAACCCATCTGAGAGGCGTGAAAAATGAGTTTTTTGGCCAAAAAACCCTAAAAAAATGCAATTTTGAGGATTGGGGTGTCCCATCAGGCGTGCCAAAATGTGATCAGTGCAAACATAATATGTTTTTAAAGGAATAGGCATTAAAACATTAGTTTATGATCATATTCCAAACTTATAGAGAAAACTATTTGCAAAGACACTCAGATAGAGCTTAAACGAGAGCACCTTGTCACCGTTTGGTTTGCTCTCGCTTTAGGGATGTGGGTGTGCCCTCGAATCACTTAGATAAATTCCCTAATGATTATTAGGAGGTATTTGAATTGATTAGGGACCATAAGAACCCCATAGTGGCACAAAAGTGGGTATAGAACACCCATTTTTCCCCTAAGGCCTTAAGGATCCTAATGAGCTAAAAATGCAAATTATGCTATGAATGTTTATTCTAAATTGATTTTAGTCCAAAATAGATATGATATGATGAAATAAGCTATGAAAATAAATAAATGAAACTAAGATTCATTCATTATTCTAAGCTAAGATGTGTTAGAAAGCTTGAAAAACAATGAAATCTAACAATTATGCTAAAAGCTTAAGATGATCTAAGAACAATCTAACATTATAACACTACTTAGTATGATTATGTGAATTGGTTCTTTTCTCTAACAAGAGGAGGGTATTTATAGGATTTGAGGAAGGGCTTGGGTTAGGAGGATGAGTTAGGATCAGAGGTAGAGTCAGGGGTAGAGTTAGAGGTAAGGTTTGGGGTATAGTAAGGTTTACTTTGGGTTAATATTGCTCACACATGTGTGAGCAACACTAGGGAAGTGTGCAATGGGAACAAGTGTGTAAGAAGAGACATGGGTCTCTTTATGAGGCTGTAAGAAGCCTTAAAGAGTGTGTAAGAGGCTTTAATGAGTGTGTAAGGCTCATTAGGGGAAGGGTTTGACCAAAAGTCAAGGAGACTTGGATTAGGCTAAGAAATGTAGGAAACATCTCCTAAGTAGTTTTAGGAAAGGTTTAGGGAAGATTAGAAGGGTTTAGGAATGTCTAGAAGATTCTAGGGTTTTGAGCCTTTAAATAAGTATTTCATTTATTTAGGGAATGTGACATCATTTATTGAATATTGATTCAATACAGATAGGAAAATCATTTAAATTTGATTTATATGCTTTGGGGAGGGATTCTTTAATTAAAGATTCTTAATTAAAATAGGAGGAATTAATGGCATAAAAAAATTTAATTAATTAATTAAATAATTAATTAATTAATTAATGATGATGTCATCAGGGGTTTTCAGAAAATAAAAATACTTTTATTTTCTAAAGGATTTTTAGGTGTCTAGAGTTTTAATAACTCCTCTTTTTAGTGATATTTTAAAAAAAATATAAAAATACCCTTTTGTAGAGCTCTAAGTCAAGATTATTTTCATATATGTGTTATAGTATTTTGATTAGATCTAATATATTATAATTTGAAAATACTGCAAGTGGGTATTTTAACATTCGAGAAGACGTTGCTTCAAATAAAGAAAAAAATAGTAAATCCTATAAAAAAAAATTAATTTATATTTAACACTAGAGGAAAGAATCCTCTTCAAGAATATGTAATTTTTTTCTAAATGGTGTAGATTTGATAGGGTAAATTTGACGGGAGATTAAAATTGTTGATTTCGAATAAGTTTGACTTTGAGTAGTTATATTAGAGAAAATATACATCAAAAACCAATCTTTCTTCTTTTCTACACTAGCTATACATGTCATATATAACGTATTTTAAAATTAGAGGAAAATAAGATTATTTTTATATACTTGTTTGGCGGGAACTAGACCCCAGATATTCAGCATTTTTAGCAATTGAAAAATAGACTTCAAAAGTTTAAAAAAATGTGTCAATTGTTTTTCAAAAACATTTAAAAAAATTATAGGCATAACTTTGTCCAATTTTACACATTTCTTCAATTTACATCATCTTCAAATTCTAAACACAAATACCACATTTATCTCATTAAAGTTAAACAATTTGTGTGTTGTTGACCTTTTCCTTTATAAAAGTGTGACATGTGTTTGTACTTTTACCCGTAATTAATTTATCATAGATCTTTAGTGTAGGGCTCTTTTATTCTTTTACATGATCTATGTGAGTTTGTTTGAGATTATAGCAATAAAGATCTATCTAGGCTACAATTTTTTGGTTAAATTTTCATATCAAATTATTTCTAAAAATTGATTTTACATTGAATCTAAATTTTATGATGGATCTCCTTGTTCTTTAGTGATGGTTGATTTTTTATATCTTACAATGATATAATATAATGATTTCATCTTCATGTTATTTTCTCGTATGATAAATTTTCTATGTTTTTTTAAGATGTATGCTTTTTGTGATGCTTATATATTTTAAAGTCCTAACTATGGTGAATTTTATAATGTTTACATAGGGATGTTATTTGTTGAGATTCTATTATTTACAAGCATGTGATGTTATATTATTTTATACAAAATAATATTTTATCCTCCATAATGTTATGTGTGTTTTTATATTCGTATTCTTTGGTATATCATTGTGTATAGCCTAGAGTGATGCCTTAGTGTGATTTAATTTATTTACCTTCTAATGTTATTCCATAGGGAACCTTAGAGAGTCATTCATGTGCTTTAGTGATATTACTTATTTTAATGCTCCTCTCTCCTCTTACCTCCTCCCATGATGTCTATATCAAATTTTAATACTCAACCTATTGGACTCATTTTCAGTTTTTATAACCTAAAATAGGTTAAATTTCTCTTATTCATTTATCTTATGTTGTTTAGTATATCTAATCCACCTAGGCTTAAAACTCTTATCATTTTTGTCACATCTATCTCACAAGATTATCATGTAGTTGGGAATACTTATCAATGTATGGTTAGGATATAAAAGGCTATATAAAATCAATCAAATTTATCATCTATTGATCTAACCTTGTCTCATTCATTTAAGTTTAAGGAAAAATATTTAGCATATTAAATATAGAACACACAAGCCAAAATTTCTCATTTATCATGCACACATTTGTAGTTATAGATATAATTTAAGGAATACCATAAATAAAATATCAATTCCATATAATCTCAATTCTACAAAGATCACTACACTCTAAAGACTATTTACAACCATGGTTATAAAATATCATATGGCTCTCAATAATATTATATCTCTCAATTCATTCAAGAACATCTTCCACTATAAATTATTATAAAACTCAAATATCTCATAACATTCGAAAGGATTCAGTTGATAATGGTTGTGGTTTGAATATTTACAGTAAAATAAATTGAATAATATCAAAGTTTTTTATTAAGGCAAAAATATGTTTCGAAGGGACTCAAAACCCTTTACATCAAGAACTTACAAGATAGAACATGAAAGAGTATAACAACTAGAAACTACATTTCTTAGCTAATAAATAGGGACTCCGACAATAAAAAAACCAGCAAAGGGAACAACAAAAACTAGAGAAAGAATAACATAACTAGGTCATGTTCTTCAATGTCTCAACAACCTCTGCCTCTAGTTGGTTCATATTCTGCACTTCCTTTTTTAGGTCTTTAATATCCTAGGGTATATTCTCGACCTTTCTCTTCAAATTGGCTCTGGTTCTCTTACTAGGCCCAATGGAATCTTTAGTTCCCTTATCCTTGTCTAAATCCAACTCCACAATCATCCTTTCCTAATGTGCATTCTCCAACTTAGTAACCATGGTATTCATCCTCTTAGCAGAGAAATTCATGACCTTACATCTAAGAGACATAATATTTTGGAAGGACTCCTTAATGCTCTTTAATTTATTCTCTTAGTCCAAAACTCTTCTCTCGTAGTCTTTTTTCAATTTTTCCATTACATCAACATTTTTGTAAGGCAATCAACAATCGAATTATTCTCCTCCTCTATCCATATCTCTTTAATTTGGTACCATTGGCCTTAGAATCCTATGTATTTCTAGCTTCTAGCACCTCCATTTTGTTATTCAGAGCCCTGTACTTTAAATTTAAACTCTTAATTTCATAGAAAGCCCACTTAATGAGCTTGAAAAAATCCATTGCCTCGTGCCTAGTAGTTTCCAAAATGCTTGTAGTAAGCTCTTGATTTGTATTGAAATCATCAATACTCATACTAATAGGAGTGAAAGATATATTATCAATGTCCATAGGGGGGTGAGAAGAAAGGGAATCACTCAAGGCCACTCAAGGGAGAAAGGGGAGATTATTTCTCAAGCCTATTAGGGGAATCAACTAACACCACTTGAATACTATCAAAGTTACATCAATAAATCTATCTATATTTGATCTCCTACTAAAGGTTTTGATAATGCAAGGAAAGAATCACTAGGTATTATTGATTTTAATCTAAAAATTTACATCATTCCAAGTGATATTTGGAAATTACTACATAGTATTATTTTGAGGCATCTTCAGATACATGTTGTGGGAGAAGTACCTTCTACACATCACCAATATTTGAAATTCATATATAAGGACAAGATGTGTGTGTTACACATTTATGATTTTCCTAATAAGTATTTTCAATCAACCAAGACACGTGATAATCCTCTTTTTCCTAATAAAAACATATTATACAACCATCCCCATAAATGGAGCACCATTTTTCCTCTAAAATTAGACTTCATCATAAGGATGATTTGGAATAAGATTCATCCTAGGTATATATCAATTAGTCTTCATTTAGTCAATAACTCATATACTTTCCTCATAATATTAGAGAAGTTATTCTTAAGGTTGTGTGCACTTGTGATAGTGGAGTTGACATTAATTCTAGTCATCTTTTTATTTTATTATCTCATAGTTATATAAAAATATGGTAAATACCTCGAGCTATAGCATAAATAAAATTATAAAGGACAATGTGCGGGCTTAAATGAATAAGATGTTATATAAATTTTTTAGTTAAAATTTCAAAAATAAACAAAAGGTTTGGTTTTACTTCCTTCTAATAAGGTTAAATCTTTGAAAGATAAGTAGAGATATGAAGTTTAGTCTAGTGTTTATGGAAACTCATGGCACATCATCCTTATTATGATTAGTAGTCCCAAATTTGATTAAATTATCTTTAATTAAATCATCTTCTCATTTATGATTAGTCTTCTAATGATCTCTTACTCATCTCTTTTGGGGTGAAGGGGAGTTATGAGAACTTACATTTCATCATAAAAGAGGTTTCATATTTTCTCTATATGTTAATGACCTCTAGAAGGTATATTTTTGTGTGAAGACATTTATTAACCATAGTGAAATATAGAAAGATATATTAAACAATAAAAATATGCACAAAATGGTAGAATAAACTATCTATGCCATCATATATTGTATACCCCTCTACAATTTTATGCTATGTTTACACATGTTTAGGAGGTTGTCTTATCTATTGCAAATAGGTCAAATCCTTGTCTAGATCTACAATATTGGTGTCACTCACTTTTTCCTACACCTTTGTGCAACCTATTAGGTTGGAAACTAGCACTCAACATTTGTGTCCCCAAATTTGGCTCCAAATTTAAATATATCAATGTTGTCTTTAGGCCCTTAATAGTTGTGTTACAAGTTGGCAGGATTTCTCGAGTAATTATTTATGGAATGTGTTAGATTAAAAAAAAGCCCCTTTTTAATTTATGACACCTTACAAGAATCTCTATCTCCAATCCTAAGAATTAAAAAGAAATCAAGTTGAGAATTGTGAAGACAATATCAAACATACAACAATATACTATCAAGTACAATTAATTGTTTGTGTTTTATCATAATTATCATGGTATACTAACCTTTTTTTAGGACTTCATGAGAGAAACTCAACATCACCTTACATGAGATTCAATGATGGGTTTCATACCTAAGGTAATCATTTCAATTTATTTTTTTCATTTTCCTTTATACCTAAGGGATTACTTGATGGTTTTACCATCCACCATTTCTAATGCAGAGGTGAGAGAACCAACTTGGGCTTTGACCTAGGAAATCCCCTATACAACACTATATTTTCCCCTCTTTCATGTGTGAAGATGTATATATATAGAGAAGACAATGATTAATAGTTTCAAACTTAAAATGGTGAAAAACCATTAGCCACTAGAGCTAGGCACTAGTGTTCAAACACTTTTTCCTAAAACTAGAGTATAGCAACTTAGTAGCCTCCTAACCTTATTTTTCACACTAGTTCATGAAAAAACCACCTTCAAGAAATAAGAGCACTACATTTTTGTCAGGATTAAGGTTCCATCTACATTATAAATCCTATGGCATTGTTCCAATATCCTTGGAAAGTAAACCACGACAGTTATGGTGTATAATAGGGAAAAAAAATAAAATTCTCACTATTATTTGTAATAAATTAATAAGTGGTGATGGATTCTATTAGTAGTAGTAAAGGCGGGTTATGAAAATAACTATTTAATATTGATAAGTAGGAGATATTCTCCACAACAAGTCAAATTGTGATATTGCTATCAGAATTCAACTATGTAGTTTTTTTGAGTCAAACTCATTGACATATTTAATATTATTTTCCCCACATGTGGATGCCTACAATAAGACAATTATTGACTTAGGAAGTGAACAAATGAGTGACATTTTTGCTTCTCTAAGTGGGTACTCGGAAGAGGCAATGAGTGTCTCTTGGTATTCTATCATTTATTGCATTTAGTGTAATGCTTAACTTGAAATATTGTGCACCCAAGTAGGAGGAAAAAATATTGATGCTATAACTAGTGTATTTTGAAATTATATAGAGGCATTTAAGGTTTTTTCTCATGAGTAATGTATGGCCTTATTTGTACATATATATTGGTGGTTTTGGAGCTTTTTCCATTCATAAATTCATTATTTTAGATGTCAAAAATATGTAGAACAATTGACTATAAAGTTTCTCTATAGGAACAAGGAATGGTTAGAGGCATAAGGGGTTGTTCATAGATATAAAAGTGTTTTTATGTTTGAGAAAAAGAGGAGAATTGAAGTGAATGTGTAATGCCTCACGTGGTTGTATCTTGTCTTGTCTTATTTTGATCCAAGCTAGATTCTTGATGTGATTTTGTGACTATTCGTATATCATTAGTTTGCATTAGCATTGTGAGATGCACCTAGTTTTATTTAAATTATTTTTTGTATACCTATATCACTATTGATGTAGATGATAGGTTATACATATGTTCAGTGATGATCGTATATGCATGATTACCCTATTGTGATGTGATGTGAGGCTATACCTATATGGTGGTATTTGGATTATTTTACATATGAGGATATTGTTGAAGTTATCCATGCCTAGACCATTTTGTAGTATGGCCCTTTATAAGTCCAAACTTCTCTATTAGTTTTATAATTATGGACTTGAGGCTTTTAAGTCTTAGATGACAAAAAGCTTTGTGCTCCTGTGTGGTTTGAATTTCCTTGTCCTCCGCTTCCTTTTTGGAATTTTCATGTCAATTTTTCTTCTCCAAGGAAGGTTATTTGTATTCAAATAAACCATTTTTATCAAGATTGTCCTAAAAAATGGGTCTGTGTTGAAATTCATTTGTCTAAAGACTTGAAAGAGACCATAGAAATTTATATTGGAAATCATCATCACATTCAATGAATGTATAATTTAATTTATCCAATACTTGATCTTGATGCTAGTTCTCTAAACATAAAATTAATGATTTCCGTCTCATAGCTCCTATGGCTAATACTCCACCTTGGGTTCTTAACCTTCCTCGAGATATTAAGGATACCACATTGAAAGTCAAAGACATGGAAAATAGTGACTAACTAAAAGGGGAAAAAGTTGTTGATACTACTTAAAGATAAGCTCAGGATTCTTCTATTGATCTATCATGCATTTCTATTTTGAATCAATATGTGAAGGAGAAATATGTTTCAATGGCCTCAATAGAAGTTTTTACCCATATAAGGTTTTCTCAAATGCCTCAACCTATGTCAATTTTTTCCTCCCAACAATAATTTCCATCAAATATTTTCACTTTGTAACGTTCTTGTAGCCCACCTAAGTGTTTGGATGATGGAGAATTTATTTCAAAGAAATAGATAAATCCCACACTTGTTATTCATTTAGTTTCTCTCTTGGTAGATATTTTTCATAATCACTTTTATTCTTTGAATGATTCAAAGGATGATGATATGTAATACTCCCATTCATGATTTTCCTCTCTTGAAATATCTAAAGTCTCACAAATCTCTCCAAAAATTATTATATGTGGGATACTTGTCAGAATGATTTTGGTATTGATGTTCTATGTTTTCAAGATGTTAATATTTAGGATTACTAGTTTCTATAGCATGTATTATTTAGCGAAATGGTACTTTATTTTCCCCTAGTCACAAAGATGTTTATGGAGGGTTCATCACTTTCCTTGCATCATATTAGTATTCAAGTATGGAAAATAATGAGTCTAATCTAACTCATTGTAAAAATGTCTTATATGTGGTAGTGGGTTGTAGTTTCAAAGCACCCTAAAGTCATACATGGAAATTTTAATATGGTTGAGGTAGCATATGATAAAGAAGAGACTTTACCTTTTCAAAAGATAAATGGCAAGTGAGAATTATAGCATTATATGCAGTATGCAATGGGATTTTATAACCCTAATTTGAGTTTCCACCAATCCAAGACTATTTGGAATATGTGGAATAACTTATGAGTTATCTTGGATAGTTTCCTTACATGACTTAATCATGTCATGATATTAGTACAATAATGCTTCAGGAGCATCTTGGGTTTATGGTTATCATGTATCTCGGTAGCGTGTTAGATATGCTTGGTAATTCTTTGGAGTTCTCGATGGAGTGTTCGCTTTTATTCACCGGTGAGCTTCGTTACCTGTCTCTTCTTGGAGGTTTCTTTCACTGAGTATATTTGTTGTGTCATGTTCTTCTCGGTGGTGTTCCTCACTGAGTGGGTTCGGTGTATTATGTGTTTCTCGGTGGCCTAGTTCAACGACGGATTTATTTTGACTACTTTGGTTGGCCAACATGTGTATTTAATTTTGGTCATGATCTTAATGTTGGTATCACTCATTAGGAAACATGTGGACCTAAGTCTAGGTCATTGCTTTCTCCAATGCTAGATCATGAAGATTCTTTTGGGTCGACCTGTTCAGTAGCATCGAGTATAAATGTAATGATCTATTCTAGGTTTAGGGAGTCAGTTAGTTAGAAAGAATAAGAAGAAGGATAGAAAGTTGGAGATCACAGATCTCCCATGCATGAAGACTGTTCTATGTTGCAATTGATTTCTATTTGTATTGGCCAAAACTGGGAAGGCCTCACAACCTGATATGTATCAATTTTGATTGAATAATACTATATGATTTGAATTCTTCTCTCCTTTTCTATGTTATTTCTTCCATTTTGTGATTCTACAAGGTGGTCTGGTAATTGGGTGAGCCTTTCGCCCCACTTATCATCCCCCTCCATGTGTCAGGTAGTATCAAAGTGAAGTTAGATCTAGAGGTCCCTTCTTGTAAATCCTAGCTTGTTATTTGTTGTGGGGTAGAAGATTATGATCTAATCTACAATTGCATAGGGTTTCAAGATGGTTTGAGGAAGAAATGAAGATCTAGACTGAGCTGATATGTTAAGACAAATCACTGCTAGATTGGAAGTTGTTGAGACAACCCAACATTGAGGAAGAAATCTTGATTATGTTAGTGATGACAAAGTTGAAGAAGATCAGGAGGAAGCCGCACCTACACCTATAATGGATCAAGGAGAAGAAATATTCCTGAAATAATTGACTAGTTTGAAGGCTACACTATAGTTTAACCCTCTTGAGTATAGTAGAAAGCTAAATTTACATGAATTGATGGACTGGATAATCGAGATGGAGAAATATTTTGAGTATGAGAACATATAGGATGAGAAGAAGGTGAAAATTTCAAGAAAAAAATTAAAAGGTCATGCATCCTTGTGGTGGGAGCATCTGCAATTAGATTGAAATAAGAAAGGTAAAACCAACATCAAGGTACAAGATACTATGGTAAATAAGTTGAAGGGAAAGTTTTTAGCTTGTAATTATTAGATTAACCTAGTTAGGAGAATGAAAAGTTTGAAGCAGAAAGATAGCTCTATGAAGGATTACACCAAGGAATTTTATAGGTTAGATATTAGATTTGAACATATTGAAGATGAGCTGGAAAGAATTTCAAGGTAATTGAATGGGTTAAGGACTTCTATTCAAGAAGAGATCATTTAAGTCAAAATAGAGAGTATTGTGGAGGCTTATGATTTTTCCCTAAAAGCTAAGGAGAAATTGAATAAAAGGCATGAACAAAGACAAAGAGGAAGAGGTGGTAGATTCCATAGAGAAAGAGGTAGATCATATGGTGAAAATAGTAGATCTGATTAGGACAAGAAAAATCAAGACAAAGGAAAGATGGAGTGGAAAGGTGAAAGTTCATCCTGAGAAAGAGGTAATTACTCTTGAGGTGGATATGATAGAGGAGGATTCTGAGAAACTTTTTACAATTGTAGAAAAGAGGGACATAGATCATTTGAGTGTACACATACAAGAAAGAAGGTTGGTAGCAACAAAAATGCTTTGATGCATGAAGATTCACCAAATGAACCTAAGAAGGAAGGAAACCTAATGGTCATAAGAGCATTGTGGAGTGAAAAGACAAAGGAAGATCTGATAAGGAAGATTTTGTTCAAGACCAAATGCAGAGTTAAAAAAAAAGTTTGGACAGTGATTATTGATAATGGTATTTCAGAGAACCTAGCATCAGAGGAAATGGTTACAAACTTATAGTTGGAAATATTAAAGCAACCAAAGCCCTATCATATTTCATGGATCAAGGATGAACATACACTTATGGTAAGAAAATAATGTTTTGTAAATCTAAAAATTGGAAAGTATTATGATAAGGCCTTGTGTGATATTATTCCTATGGATTGTTGTCGTATTTTTTTGGGTAGACCTTAGCAATATGATAGACATGTTGTATATGATGGAAGATTTCACAAATATACTATTTGGACCAATGGAAAGAGACAAATCTTGTTACCTTTGATTGAAGAATATGTTGGTGAGATATATACATTTGTGAAAGTTTGTTTGACGGAAGGTAGACAGATTGTTAAGGATTTGAAGAGAAATGATGTATGTTATGTTATGATTCCTAAAAAACCGAGTGGGAAAATAGAAGATAAAGTTTCTGAAGAGGTTGAGAAGTTTCTCACCAAGTACAAGGAGATCATTTCAGATAATGTACCTAATGGTTTTCCATCGATGAGAAGTATTAGTCATTGTATGGATCTGATTCCTAGAGCTAGTTTCTCGAATAAGGCACCACATCGATTGACACCAACTGAGAATGATGAACTCAACTGACAAGTTCAAGAGTTGTTGTAGAAAGGTTTGATCAAATAAGGTTTGAGCCAATGTGTAGTACCAGTTGTGTTGGCAACTAATAAGAATGGAGAATGGTGAATGTGTTCTAATTCTAGATCTATCAACAAGATAATAGTTAAGTATTGGTTTCCTATACCAAGAATAAATGATATAATGGATTGTTTGAGTGGAGAAAAATATTTTACCAAGATTGATTTGAAGAGTGGATATCATTTGATCAAAATCAGAGAAGGTGATGAGTGGAAGATTGATTTCAAGACAAAATAAGGTTTGTATGAGTGGTTGTTTATGCTTTTTGGTTTAACTAATGCACTGACTACTTTTATGAGGTTAATGAATGAGGTTCTAAAGAAATCATTGGGTAAATTTGTGATTATGTACTTGGATGATATTCTGATATTTAGTAAAACTAGATAATTTCATTTTTTGCACATTAGGTAGGTATTGCAGAGATTGAAAGAGGAAGAGTTGTTGATTAATTTGAAAATGTGTTCCTTCATGAAAGAGGAGATTGTATATTTGGGATTTGTGATTTTAGTTGATTGTTTGAAGATGGAACCTGAGAAGGTTAACACCATAATTGAGTGCCTAAGAGTGTTGGTGAGGTAAGATCATTCCATGGTTTATCAAATTTTTACCAAAAGTTCATCAGAAATTTCAGTTCAATTTGCAATGCTATGACCAAGACAAGGAGAGGAGGCAAAAGAGAATTTAAGTGGACACATGGAGTTGATAAGAGTTTTGAGACTTTGAATTAGAAGGTTATTGAATTTCCTATGTTAGATTTACCTGATTTCAATAAGGTATTCCAAGTTGAATGTGATGCAAGTGGCAATGCAATAGGAGTTGTGTTGAGTCAAGAAGGTAAACTCATTTCTTTTTTTAGTGAGAAGTTGAATGATGCTAAAAGGAAATATTCTATATATGATCAAGAATTATATACTATTGTTCAAGCCTTAAAGAAATGGAGACATTATTTGATGCCAAAGGAATTTGTGTTGTATACTGATCATAAGGCTTTACAATATTTGGGTAGTCAGAATAAGTTGGATCAGAGACATATGAAATGGGTTGTGTATTTGCATAATTTTACATTTTTGATAAAACATAAGAGTGGAGTATCTAGCCAAGTTGTTGATGCATTGAGTAGGAGAAGATCTTTTTTGACTAAAATGAGAATTGAGGTTCTTGGTTTTGATGATATGAAGAATTTGTATGAAATTGACCCTTATTTTTTTGAGCCATGGAGAATGTGCAGAGCACCTATTCCAAATCAACCGAGTAAGTAGGAAGACTATTTCATTCAAGAAGGCAAGTTGTTTAAAGGAATTTAGTTAATTTATACCAAGAGGATCAATGAGAACTAATTTGATAATGGAGAAGGATAGTAGTTATTTGGATGGACACTTTGACATTGATAAGACATTGAGTTTGATTAAAGAAAAGTATTATTTGTCATAGTAGTATAAGGATGGTCATAAATTTGTGAAGACTTGTGGAGTTTGTCAAGTTACAAAAGGAGTAAGTCAAAATATTGGATTATATACATTGATTTCTATTCCTGAGGAACCTTAGAGCAATATCACCATGGATTTTTTTCTTGGCTTACCGAGGACACCAAGAGGTAATGATTTCATTTTTGTTGTTGTGGAGAGATTTTCCAAAATGGCACATTTCATACTATGTAGGAAAACATCAGATGCAGTGCATATAGCATATCTTTTCTTCAAGGAGATTGTCATATTGCATGGATTACCAAGGAGTATCTTCTCTAACTGAGATAGTAAATTTGTTGACAATTTTTGGAAGAATCTATGGAAGAAGTTGGCACTGAGTTGAAATATAGTTTGACATTTCATCCAAAGGCTGATGGAAAAACATGGCTTGTAAATAGAAGTTTGGGTAACCTATTGAGATGCTTAGTTGGATAAAAATTGAGTAATTGGGATTTAATGTTAGCACAAACAGAGTTTGATAGGAGAGATTGATGATCTACAACTGATTGAATATCTTGATGAAATGAATGGACAAGTGAAAGACAATGATTAGATATCACTGAGATACTAAAGTGATATGTAAGGCAATTAAATCAGTCAATTTATTGTCATTGATGTCAACTAGTTTTGACTATACTTATCATGATGGTTACAAACATTTGAAGAAGAAAAATGGTAAAGGAATGAGATATCTACATGAAGATGAGATGGATATGAAAGCTATGAATAAGGTATACATTGGGTAACTTATTGATGAGTATATAGCATCATGTTGTTGACTTGACTATATTACATGAATTTTTTATGTATTAAAGATCGGAACTAAACAAGTTTATGTGATCAGTAATCGAAGAATTTTGTATACACCGAGCCAGTGTAGTGTATACCAAGTAATAGTAATAACCGAGTTAGTTATCACCAACACATTTTGGTATTGACCGAGTGAAAGAAACAAATAAAGCTTACAACAATTGACTGAATTTATGAGTTGGATAATTCCTTATGATTCTGAGGTAAAAGATAGAGTTTGTTATGATGATCTAATGGTTGAAAAAATTTAAGATTGATCGAATGGAGAAGGATGAAACATGTTATAGACACATCTACTCAGAAAGATTGAAGTGGAAAAAGGAACAATGGAAATTAAGACGCAAAATCCAATGGATGATAAGAAAATAGTTTATGAAGTTTATTTAAAGAGACATGAGATTCATTATTGAGTTTGGAGCTTATGTCATAAATTTTCAAATGAGATGCAAATTGAATTTGAAATGTCTATGTTTGGTGAGATCAAATTCTTTGTTGGTTTTCAAGTCTTTCAGATGAAGAAAGGTATCTACTTTACTCAATCTAAATATATCAAAGAGATACTGAAAAAAAATTGGTATGGAAGACTCCAAACCAGTAAGTACACCTATGGTTACTAGACAAAAACTATATAAAACTAATGATATTGCTGAAGTGAATCAAACCTTGTATAGATCTGTGATTGGAAAGATACAATATATTATTCATAGCAGACCGGATATTTCCATAGCAGTTGGGATTGTGGCAATATTTTTTGCCAATCCTAAGGAAAATCATATGATGGTAGTGAAAAGAATACTAAGATATCTAAAAGGTACAGAGGATTATGGATTATATTACAAGAAGAATGAAAAGTTTGAACTAAGATTTTACACTGATGCAGATTGGGCTAGAAATGTTGATGACAAAAAAAGTACAAGTGGTGGAGCATTCTTTCTAGGAAAGAGATTAGTCTCCTAGAAAAGCAAGAAATAGAACTACATTTCCCAATTTATAGCAGAAGTTGAGTATGTAGTAGTAGCAGTGAATTATTCAAATTTAGTGTGGATCAAGAAATTGTTAAAAGGTAAGAAGGAGGAAATCATTGAGCCAGTTGTTATATTCTGTGATAACACAAGTGCTATTAATATATAAAAAAATCCAAAGATGCACACTAAGACTAAGCACATTGCTATCAAGTATCATTACTTGAGAGGGCTAATTCAAGACAAAGAAGTGAGATTGGAGTATGTGATTACAAAGGAATAATTAGTAGATATATTCACAAAATCTTTACCTAAGGACGCTCATGAATATCTTAGAGGTAAACTAGGGGTGATTCCCCTAACTATGGCTACCTAGTAAAATAGGAGCACTGCATCAAATGTGCTAATCAAAATATTTGACAAATTGATGCAAAAAAGGTCACACTTTAGGAGTTGCCTAGAGTTGTGAGAAGTAAAGCAGAGATATTAATTAGTCATAAGAAAGATGCCAGAGGGAGTATATAGAATATAGAACTTACAAGAAGACACCTACATAGTAAAGATGGAAAGTGATAGAAACAAGATTTGGCATTGTTGTCAAAGAGGGAGAAGATTCAATGAAAACAAATGAAGTGATACAACACTGAGGGAGAAGATTCAATGAAACTTGAGGGAGAGATACAAAAAATATTTAGAGGGAGTAATTGAGCAAGTGGTCAGGCAAGGAAAAAGTTGTGAATCAAAATGGAGCTAAGGATATTAATAAGAGTCTGATGCACAAAGATTTTTGGATTGTTTGGTAAATCATGTGTTATTCATGTGGTGTTTCCATCAATTCCAAAGAGGGAGATTGTTGGAAACTACAATTGTTATATTGGCATTGATGTCAAACCTTAACTAGTAAGAAAGTTTCTATCTAGGATAGTACCATATCTTTTGATTGGTGAAGAAGATTTGAAAAGAGGAGATAACAATAGGACCTAAGGAAAGATTAAGTTATGTGATACTTCAATGGGTACTTGATTAGTTGACACATTTACAAGGTAATGAAATTTTTATCTACATAAAAAGAAAGATTGGAAATGTAGGCTTAATTGAGCAAAAGTGAAGAAATCCAGTTTAAGCCAAGTGATGTTAGTGTCAACTGAGTGCTAGTATATGTCAAGTAAATCTAGTGTTGACTGAACATCAGTAATTATCAAGCGATAGGAAATTACCAAGCAAAGACAGTGTTTTCCAAGGAAGATAGTTTGTAGTGATGACTGAGATATGCAGTGATGATTGAGGTGATGAACATAGTATTGACCGAGTGTCAATAATTTACATTTGAAGAAAGAATTGAGAATCCCAACTGACATAGTTGAATTCTTAGGATATGTAAAATGTGTTGACATTATTGATGAATTGTATGGAGCATTTAATGTGTGGTAAATTATTTTCTTATGGATTTAAAGAGAAGTTTGGAGATGTATCTAGAAGGAAAAGATGAAGAACATAATGATGGAAGGATTCAATGAATCTAACCTAAACCTAAGATCTATAGAGGAGATTAAGTGGAAGAAGATTGATCTACCTGATCAAAGGGGTATAAAGGAAACCTAATTGTGAGGTTACAAAGTATGAAGAAGAGGTTGATGTTATTGACTAATAAGTATAAGCTGAAGGCTGAAGGTGAAATTGTGAAGGAGCTAAACAGAGTTGTGATTGCTTGAAGTGAATTCCAAGAAGATCAGAGATGGAGATGGAAATGAAGATCAGTTAGTAAATCAACATATATGTGAGAAGTGGATATGTATTTGCAAAGTGAGTTGTATGTTTTTCAAATAAAAAACTATTGTTACTTTCTAACCATTGTATCAGTCTAAATCCTTTAATCAAGGTTGACCTTATAGTCATTCTATAAATCCTTTAAGCAAGGTGACATTCTAATGGAATGTTCTTAAGTCCTCTAACCAGACCACTTTTGACAAAGTGTTTTAAATTCTTTAACAGGGTCACACCTAACAGTGTGTATGTAAACCTTTAACAGGGTTGTCTTTTCACATAGCTCACTTCAAAAGAGTGAAAATCAATAGCATGTTACAAAGTGGTTTTTCCCAAATTAGGTTTCCACTATAAATCTTGGTGTTATACTTGTGTGAATGATTTTGATGTGGATTTTGTTGAAAGATTTATATTCTACAAGTTAATTACTTTTGGATAGTGGACTGCATATTATATGTTTCTGATATATGCTATAGAGATCAATTTGAATTGTTGATTAGATCTGAGATTGTTGAAGTGCTAGAAATTTCAATTGGTATATCTAAACCTGAGAACAACTAATTTACCCCCCCTCGCTATTGTTCTAAATCATTCTAACAATTGGTATCAGAGTTTTTGGTGCTTACAGAGAAAATTTTAAAGGTACTTGAAGGTAATGATCAAGATGTACAAAAAGGAGGTACCGAAGTTGAACAAAGAGAACTTCCCTACATGGTAGAGTTTGATGAAATTGCATCTAGCTAGTATTGGTGATTTAGCAAAATACTATGTGGAAAATGAGTGTGTTATACCATCTACACCTTTAACTATCGAGGAGATGAAAGGAAAACAAGAACACAATCAAGAAATGTTGGAGATTGCATTTTCCCTAAGCTATCCTGAATTTGAATACATCAAGGACTACACAAATGCAAATAAAATGAGGGACACTCTTGCAACTATTTATGGTGGATATACAAATGTTTTGAGAGCCAAATCTAAAAGCCTGAGAGGTAAGTTTGATGAAATGAAAATGCAAGATGGTGAAAATATTGCTCAATATTGTGGTATAATTAAGGAAGTAGTGAATTCTATCTGAGGAGCTAATGGAAACATTGATGATGAAACTATTATTGGTAAGTATTGATAACTTTGAAGCCTATCTATGCTATTCCAATTTATGCAATACAAGAATCAAGATGTAACCTTGGTAATGTTTTAACTCTGGAAAGTCTTGTTGGTAAGCTTACTGCTTTTGAGCTGTCTAACCATGAAAACTACATTGTTCCTAATGTTGAATATGCATTTAAGTCACAAATGGTTCTACATAAGTCTAAAAAGGAAAAAGAAAAGTGTGTGAAAAGTGATAGTGATAGTGATAGTGATACTTCTGATGAGGAACTAGATGATCTTGAGGCACTTATGGCTAGAAGGCTAAAAAGAGGAAAAGGGAAATATAAAGGTAAACTTCTTATAATTTGTTTTTCATGTAACAAAGTTGGTCATATTGTAGAAAGATGCCCTAACAAGACTGACAAGGATGAGAGAAGGGAAAGCAAGTACAAAGACAAGAAAAATGAAAGAGATCATCAAAGATATAGAGACTACATAGACAAAGGTAAGAAATCATGCTATATTGCTGAAGAAGAAACTAATAGTGACACTAGTGAATCTAATGAATGTGATATAGAAGTTGTTTATGTTGCTATGAAAGATGATTCTGATGAAGATGAGAAAACTGCACTTATTTCTTATGTGAGTAAAGTTGATAAATGGATTATCGATAGTGGTTTCTCACATCACATGATTGGTGATAAAAGTAAGTTTGAAACCCTAGATCATTACAAAGGTAGAAGTTTTAAGCTTGGTAATGATACACCATGTCCTATGAGAGGAAAAGGATCAATTAGATTGACTGACAAGATCACATGTGAAAATGCTTATTAGGTTGAAGGTCTTAAATATAACTTTTTTAATGTTTCATAGTTGAACAACACTGGTTATCGAGTGGAATTTCATCACAGGAAGGCTAAAATATTTGATGCCACTGGTGAACTAATTGGAAGTAGAGAACAGACAAGAGGTAACTTGTTCTATCTGGACCTATCTGAAGAAACATATTTATTTGCACAATTTGATGATGTATGGTTATGGCATAAGAGGCTATGTCATGTGAATTTTGACAATCTGGTAAACATTAGTAAAATGAAGCTAGAGGTTTGTCGAGATTGAATAAACCCGATAATGTGATGTGCAAATAGTGTCAATTGGGAAAAATGACAAAGTCTAGTTTTAAGAGAAAGACATACACTTCTAAAAATATTTTGGAATTGGTTCATATTGACCTTTGTGGACCTATGGGTGTACAAAGATATTGTGGTGATAAGTATTTCATTATGTTTGTTGATGACTATTCTAGGATGATGACTGTAATGTTTTTGAAAGAGAAATCTGATGCATTTCAGTTGTTTAAGTGGTATTTGGAAAAAGTGAAAAAGAAACAGGTGGAAGCTTGAAATGTTTCAGATCTGACAAAGCTGGAGAGTTTATATCAAATGAGTTCAATCTGTTATGCAATGATAGAGGAATCAAGAGACAAATGTCTGCACCGAGAACGCCTCCATAGAATGGTATAGCAGAAAGAAGAAATAGGTCAATTATGGATTGTGCTAGATAGAGTAATCTTTAAGAAACTCCCCTCTTAAAAAAGATATTAAATCTTGACGAATCTTTCATTTTCTTAAAAAAATAACTTAATTTCTATTGGCGAATCTCTCAAGTTTTTTGAAAAAAGTATTCTTATTGACAATTATTTTTGAATAACAATTTTTTTGTAGAAAATATTGGTGAATCTCAAACAATAAAAATAAATTAATTAATCACCATGGTGAATACTTCTATTTAAAAAAATAGAGTTCTTATAGAAAAATATTAGGCTTAACGTGGAAATCTTTGATTGGTTTAAGGAATAGACTTTGTAATAATTACTTGCTACCATTTATTTAAAATATAATCTAATAACCTCATTGTATTGTGTGAGACAAATGTATAGATATTTTTAAATACTAATGGGGCCCAAAATTTCTTCAATACCATTGATTTATATTGAGATCAACAATCTAAAAGAAATTTTAGCTAACATAAGCTTACAAACCAAATAGTAACATTTTTACCTCATAGATAATAATGAGGGTCACTAGATATACTTTAAGTCAATAATGAAAACTAAAAGTGTTGGAAATTGCAATTGAAGCAATTGTTGTATTGTAATTGATGTCAAACCTTAACTGGTAAGATTGTTTCTATTCAAGAAAGTACTATATCTATTTGATTATTGCTAAGGGGTAAGGCAAGGTTGGTAACAATAGCACCTAAGGAAAGGTTGAGTTATCTTGATACTTCAATGAGTACTTGATTATGTGGCACAATGATAAGACAATGTATTTTTTATCTAAGTAAGAATGAAGACTAAACTGGTAGGCTTAATCGAGCAAAAGTGAAGAAATCTAGTTTAAGCCAAGTGTTGTTAGTGTCGATCGAGCTAGTATATGCCGAGTAAATTCAGTGTTGACCAAACACTAGTTAATTGTTGAGGAAGACAATATTAGCCGAGGAAATAGTTTATGTGGTGACTGAGCTTTCTAGTGAAGACCGAGAAGTTGAACACAGTATTGACCGAGCGTCAGTATTTTGCACTTGAGGAAGAATTCAAATTTCCAGCCGACATCGTTGAATTCTTGGATTATGTAAAATGTGTTGACTTTATTTATTGATTGTATGAAAGCATTTAATGCACTATAAATCATTTTATTGTAAATCTATTAAGAGATTCAAGATATTTATAGAAGGATAGCCGAAGAACACAATGTAGGATGGATTCAATGAATTTGACCTAACCCTAAGATCTATGAAGGAGATTAAGTGGCAAAAGATATATTGACCTAATAGAGGAAGTATTAAGGAAACCTAAGCAAGAGGTTGGAAGAGAGGTAGATGCTGCAAGTATTGTTGATGTTATTGACTATCTAAGAAGAGAAGGTTGAAGGAGAAGTGTTGTGATTGCTTGATGAGAGTTCCTAGCATATCAGTGATGGAGATGGTAAAGGTTCACAGTCAGTAAGCAAGAATATGTATGGAATTAGATCTGATATTTGCAAAGTGAGTTGTATGTTTTTCAGATCAATACTACTACTACTTTCTAACTAGTGTAACAGTCAAAATCCTTTTAACAGAGGTTGGCCTAACAGTCATAGGTATAAATCCTTTGAAGAAGGTTGCATTCTAATGGAGTGTAAGTCCTATAACAAGGTGCACTTTTAACAAAGTGGTTTAAATCCTTTAATTAGTTCACACCTGACAGTGTGTTTGTAACCTTTGACAGGGTTGGATTTTCACTGAGCTCACTTCAGAAGAGTGAACATAATAGTAACATGTTACAAAGTGGTTTTTCCCAAATTGGGTTTCCATTATAAATCCTAGTGTTGATACTTGTGTGAATGTTTTGGTTTGAACATTTCTGTGTTTTACAAGTTAGATGCTATTAGATAAGTGGACTGCACTCTTATATGTTTCTGTTATGCAATCAGTTATGACTGAGTAGCTGTTGGTTATTAGATCTGATTTGTTAAAGAGTTTAAAGTTTTTTTTTATACATCTGGACTTGAGAACAACTGATTCACCCCCCCCCCCCTCTCTGTTGTTCTAAATCATATTAACAATTGGTATCAGATGTGTTGGTGCTTACAGAGAACAAGTCTGAAGATACTTGAATAAAATGATGAAGATGTATAAGAAGGAGCTACCAAAGCTAAATAAGGAAAACTTTCCTGCATGGCAAAGCTTGATGAAGCTACATCTAGCTGGTATTGATGATTCTACAAAGTATTACATTGAGCATGACTATGCCACACCTGTTGCACCTCTGACTGCCGAGGAAATGAAAGCTAAACAAGAGCACAACCAAGCAATGTTGGAGATTGTGTCTGCCCTAAGTTATCTAGAATTTGAAGACATCAAAGACTGCAGTAATGCAAAGAAAATGTGGGACACCCTTGTGAATATTTATGGCAGTGACATAAATGTGTTGAGAGCAAAAGTTGAGAGCCTAAGAGGTAAATTTGATGAAATGAGAATGCAAGAAGGTAAGAATATTGCACAATATTGTGGTAGAATAAAAGAAGTTGTAAATGCTATTAGAGGAGCAAATGGAACTATTGAGCATGAAACTGTAATAGGAAAAGTATTGAGAACTCTGCATCCTATGTATGCAATCAAAATTTTTGCAATTCAGGAATCTAGATGTAACTCTACTAATGCTCTTACTTTGGAAAGTTTGGTTGGTAAGCTCATTGCTTTTGAACTTTCTAACTATGATAACTTCACTGTTGGTAATATTGAATCTTCTTTTAAGTCACAAATGGTTCTAAGTAAGTCAAAGAAGGAAAAAGAAAGATGCATAAGTGAAAGTGAAAGTGAAAGTGACAGTGAAACATCTGATGAAGAACTTGAGGACCTAGAAGCTCTTATGGCTAGAAGACTGAAAAGGGGAAAAGGAAGGTACAAAGGTAAACTCCCTATTATATGTTTTTCATGTAATAAAGTTGGTCATATAGCTGCTAGATGTCCTGAAAAGGATAATGAGGATGAAGAAAGGGACAGCAAGCATAAAGACAAAAGATAATATAGAGGTTATTGAAGATACAAGGACTACAAAGGAAAAGGTAAGAGATCCTACTACATTGCTGAAGAAGAGACTGACACTGATAGTGATGATTTTTAAATTGAGGTTGTCTATGTTGCAATGAAAGATGAATGTGATGAGGATGAGAAAACTGCATTGATATCTTATATGAACAAAAATGATAAATGGATTATTGACAATGGTTGTTCACATCATATGACTAGAGATAAGAGTAATTTTGATACCTTAGATCATTATAAAGGTAGGAGTGTGAAATTTGGTAATGATGCACCATGTCCTATTAGAGGCAAAGGATTGATTAAGCTGACTGATAAGATCACTTGTGAAAATGCTTATTGGGTTGAGGGTCTTAACTATAATCTATTGAGTGTGGTACAGCTTAATAGCATTGGCTACTGAGTGGAATTTCATCACAGAAAGGCCAAAATATTTGATGCCACTGGTGAACTAATTGGAAGTGGAGAATAGACAAGAGGTAATTTGTTCTATCTAGACCTATCTGAAGAAATATGTATGATTGCACAACTTGATGATATTTGGTTATGGCATAAGCGGCTATGTCATGTTAACTTTGATAATCTAGTAGAAATCAGTAAAAAAAAGAAAGTGGGATGTCTACCTAGATTGAAGAAACCCGAGAATGTAATGTGCAAAGAATGTCAGTTGGGTAAAATGACAAAGTCTAGTTTCAAGAGCAAAAATTTTACTTCTGAGAATATCTTAGATTTGGTTCATACTAACCTTTGTGGACCGATGGGTGTACAAAGCTATTGTGGTGCTAGATATTTTATCCTATTTGTTGATGACTATACAAGAATAATGCATGTAATGTTCTTAAAGGAAAAATCTGATGCCTTTCAATTTTTTAAGTGGTATGTGGCTAAGGTTGAAAAAGAGACAGTTAAGAACCTGAAGTGTTTGAGATCTGACCGAGGTGGAGAATTTACATCAAATGAATTTAATCTATTTTGCAATGATAGAGGGATCAAAAGATAGATTTATGCACCTAGAACTCCTCCATAGAATGGTATAGTAGAGAGATGGAGAAAATCTATCTTGGACTGTGAAAAGACATTAATGATTGAAAATAATGTTGCACAGAAGTATTGGAAAGAAGTTGTAAGTATAGTTATTTATACTCTTAACCGAGTACAGATCAAAAAAGGTTCAAATCTGACACCTTATGAATTATGGCATGGGTATGCACTAAATGTAAAGTTCTTTAGAATTTTTGGAAGTAAGTGCTACATATTAAAGGATAGTAGAAACGGAAAATTTGATGCTAAAAGTGATGAGGGTATATTCCTAGGCTATTCCACAAAAAGTAAAGCTTATAAGTGTTTGAACTCTAACACTAAAAAAATTGTGGAAAGTGTGAATGTCAAAATTGATGAGTATGCAGAGAAAAATGAAGCTGATAGTAACAAAGAACCAGAAGATTACAGATCTTTTGTGTATATAGAGGAAGAAGAGGTAAGTGACAAATCTACACCCGATGCTGAGTCTCGGGTAAGCAATGTCGAGCATCAGGAAAGCAATGCCGAGAGAGAAGAAGAATGTGTCTTTCGACAGGAAGAAGTTGCCAAGTATCAGGAAGAGGTTGCCGAGCATTCAGAAGCTGAATCTAACAATCTTGTTGGTGAACCTAATGAGAAAAATGAAAGGATAGAAAAACCTGTTCTAGCACAATATATAATGAGACATCACAAGCCTAAACATATTATTAGAGATAAAGATACTGGAATTCAGACCAGAAGCAAGGCAAGAGATCCAACATGTTTACTATGTGAATTTGAGCATAAGACAACAAAGGAGGCATTAGAAAATGAAGACTGGATAGAAGCAATGAATGAAGAGATAGACCAAATAGAGAAGAATGATACCTAGACTCTGGTGCCGAGACCAGAAAATAAGAATGTCATTGGGACAAAGTGGGTATTTCAAAATAAGTTGAATGAGCATGGTCATATCACAAGAAACAAAGCTAGGCTAGTATGTAAAGGCTATGCACAAGAAGAAGGAATAGATTATGGGGAGACATTTACCCCTGTAGCAAGATCGGAAGGAGTAAGAACTCTTCTTGCATATGTTGCCTATAAAGATTTCAAGGTATACCAAATGGATGTTAAGTCTACATTTTTAAATGGTATATTAGAAGAAGAAGTGTATATTGAACAACCAGAAGGATTTGTTGATCCAAATAGAAGACACATGGTTTGCAAACTGAATAAAGCATTGTATGGACTGAAGCAAGCTCCCATAGCATGGTATGAGAGATTTAAAAACTACCTAATACAGATTGGATTCTCAAGGACAACTGACACAAGTAATCTGTACATGAAAGATGAAGAAGGTAAAGGAATCTTGTTAGCTAAGATCTTTGTAGATGATATTATATTTGGTGGACAAGATGCCTTATGTAAGAAATTTTCAAATGAAATGCAAACTGAATTTGAAATGAGTATGTTTGGGGAGATCAAATTTTTTGTCGGTTTGCAAGTATATCAGATGGAGAAAGGAATTTTCATCACCCAGTCTAAATATGTTCATGAGATACTGAAAACCTTTGGTATGGAAGATTCAAGGCTAGTAAGTACTCCCATGGCTCCTAGATAGAAGTTGTCTAAAAATGATGATGTTGTAGAAGTTAACCAGACTTTGTATAGATCTATGATTGGAAAGCTACAGTATGATGTACATAGCAGACTAGATATTGAATTAGCTATTGGGATTATGGAAAGATTCTCGGCCAATCCTAAGGAAACTCACATGATTGCAGTTAATAGAATCATGAGATATTTGAAGGGAACTGCTGACTATGGATTGTACTACAAGAAGCATGACAAGTTTGAACTAAGAGTGTATACAGATGTTGATTGGGTAGGAAATGTAGATGACAGAAAGATTACTAGTGGTGGAGCTTTCTTTCTTGGACAAGCAAGAAACAAAATTGCATTTCCCAATCTACTGTTGAAGCTGAGTATGTGGCTGCAGCTGTGAACTGTTCAAATTTGATATGGATAAAGCAATTGTTGGTAGGCATGAAAGAAGAAATCACTGAACCAGTTGTCATTTTTTGTGACAACACAAGTGCTATCAATATCTCTAAGAATCCAGTGATGCACACAAAGACCAAACACATTGCCATCAAGTATCATTACTTGAGAGAATTGGTACAAGATAAAGAGGTCCACATGGAATATGTGAATACAAAGGAACAATTAGCAAACATATTCACTAAGGCTTTACCTAAATAAGCTCATGAATACCTGAGAAGTCAATTAGGGGTCCTTCCCCTAACTGAGGCTGCCTAGTCAAGCTAGGAGCACTGCATCAAATATGCTACAAAGAAACTCTAACAAATTGATGCAGAGAAAGGTCAAACTTTAGGAGTAGCCTAGAGTTGTGAAAAGCACAAAAAAGCCAAGAATTAGTCATAAGCATAGATGACAAAGGGAGAAATACTATTACTAAACTGAAAGGATGATATCTACATCTGTAAGATGTATGTTTTTGTTGTTGCTTTGACATTTTTGTCAAAGAGGGAGATGATCATAGATGAATACACAAAATGAAAAGATCAAGATAGAGGGACAAATTCAGTAGATGGTCAAGCATGGCTAATTGATTCTATATTAGAATGAAGCTAAGGATATTATAAATATTTCTGATGGACAGATAAGTTTTTGGATTGGTTGGTAATTCATGTGATATTCATATGGTGTTGCCATCAATTTCAAAGAGGGAGATTGTTGGAAACTACAATTGAAGCAATTGTTGTATTGTCATTGATGTCAAACCTTAATTGGTAAGACTGTTTCTATTCAAGAAAGTACTATATCTATTTGATTGTTGCTAAGGGGTAAGGAAAGGTTGGTAACAATATCACCTAAGGAAAGGTTGAGTTATCTTGATACTTCAATGAGTACTTGATTATGTGGCATAATGATAAGATAATGTATTGTTTATCTACATAAGAATGAAGACTAAATTGGTAGGCTTAACTGACAAAAAGTAAAGAAATCTAGTTTAAGCCGAGTATTTTTAGTGTCGAACGAGCTAGTATATGTCGAGTAAATTTAGTATTGACCGAACACTAGTTAATTGTCGAGGAAGATAGTATTAGATAAGGAAACAGTTTATGTGGTGATGGAGCTTTCTAGTGAAGACTGAGAAGTTGAACACAGTATTGATGGAGCACCAGTATTTTACATTTGAGGAAGAATTCAGATTTCCAACTGACATCATTGAATTCTTGGATTATGTAAAGCGTGTTGACTTTATTTATTGATTGTATGAAAGCATTTAATGCACTTTAAAACATTTTATTGTAAATCTATTAAGAGATTTGAGATATTTCTAGAAGGATAGCTGAAGAACACAATGTAGGATGGATTCAATGAATTTGACCTAACCCTAAGATCTACTAAGGAGATTAAGCGGCAAAAAATGTATTTGTTAGGAATAGTCCCAAGAGATAACTAAGAGGGGGGGGGGGTGAATCAATTATCTAAAAGATTCAATTCTTTATCCAATTAAGTATACTTAAACATAAAGCATAAACACAATGGAAGAACACAAGAACACAACACCAATATTTTGGTTATGGGGAAACCCAAATAGGTAAAAACCCTAATGGATATTGACACCCACTAATATTCTGCACTAGAGTATTATGATCCTTGTTAGAAGATCCTTAACCCTATTAGGAGTTGCTTTACAATATATTTAGTATAGTAGACCTAGTCAAGGGTCAGACCCTGTTAGGAGCCTTTTACAATTTTCCTTGTTATGGGAGAGGACGCACTGTCTGAGAGCTCACTTCTTAAAGGAGCAAAGGCTACAACCTTCTAAATAATAGATACACACTATATCTGGATCTTGGTGAACTGCGCTTTGACCTGTTGTCTGGATCAGTTCCAATGAATAGCACAAGTAATTTACTTGGTCACATAGACCTTCTTTTGATGGCTCAACACTTCACACACTCTACTCTGCTCTACTTAATCAACCATGAACCACACTTCAATAATCACAAATGACTACCTATAAATATATTTCCTCTAAATGATATAATCAAGTCAGCCTATTAGAACCACCTTGAAATCATATTAGAGAAACTAAAACAAACTCTAACAAACATTTTGTTGGCTCTACTATGCACGCAACACATTTTGGGACCTATTAAATAAGATAATTGTAGATGCATGCTACACACTGTCGGCTCTACCAAAACAACTAGATCTTTCTCCTCAAGCTGAATTAACTCATGTGCTCTTAACCAAACATCAATAACTCTTTTCTAAGCTTAAATACAAGGGCACATACCCACAAGATAGGTGCAACTACAAAACCAATAAAATCTCTGTCAGCTCTTCTGAACAAACATAGGAAACTACTGCTGGCGAATAGCGACTGCATAAATTTACTTCTACTCATCCACAAACTATGCATCCATGACTGAAACATCACTAACATGTCTTCCACATATATCCAAGTGTACAAGGCTCCATGACAACTTTACAAACAAACATACACATAACACTACCTGTTACTCTGTCAAGAACACTGCTGACACCAGCTGTTGTATAACTGTCTATACTAATAGTTAACCTCTGGGCCCATGATATCATGTTGATATAATTTCCATGCTTCATATACTAAAATCTTACTACATAATACTTCCACGCATGCTACTTTCCATATGTTTTCATCAATGACAAACATGTAGTCAATACTGGCCTGCTAGCAAATCTCCATCAATCTCCCCCTTTGGCATTGATGGAAACATGTGGAATGAAAAACCACCACCAATTGAAATGAACATTTCTTTTATAAAATTCTCCATGTCCTCTTCAAAACTCCCCCAAAGATGAATCCTCCATTTGCTGCAATATTTTCTAACATTCTCCATTTCCTCAACTGTGCTACTGTCAAAATTGAATACTACTCCCCCTTAGTATATTACTCCTCTTTTTACTTCTATTTTTCATGACTCTATAATTAATCCCCCTTTGACATCAATATCAAAGGGCACCATTCATTTTAAGCACTGGTACTACTCCTGAGGTAGAGTAGTCAACCTTCCATCAGTTCCTAAAGACTGATGCCTTTCCTCCTTTCTTCTAAGAAGAATCAGGGAAGGGAATTACTCCCAACTTCTCCCTGAGATACTCAAGAGTATCCTTAGGCAAGGGCTTTTTGAATATATCTACCAACTAATCTTTAGTACTCACATAGTCCAACTTGACTTCTTTCTTTGTCACTTTCTCTCTTAGGAAGTGATACTTGATCTCAATGTGCTTTGTCTTTGCATGCATCACAAGGTTCTTTGACATATTGATAGTACTAGTCTTATCACAGTGAATAACAATATGATAATCAATCTAAATTTTGAAATCCTTTATCATCTGCTTGATCCAAACAATTGTAGAAAAATTTAAGGCTGCTGCAACATACTCCACTTCTGTTGTTGACAGAGAAATACAATTTTGTTTCTTGCTTGTCCAAGTGACAAGTCTATCACCAAGAAACACAGCTCCTCCTGAAGTACTCTTTCTTTCATCAACACATCTTGCCCAATCTACATTAGTGTACACATGAAGCTCAACATTTTATGAATTAGGATACCATAGATCATAATCTATAGTGCCCTGCAAGTATTTGAATATTCTTTTTACTTCCATGAGGTGACTTTGTTTAGGTTCTACTGCAAATCTTTCAACTATGCCAACTACATTTGAAATATCAGGTCTAGTTTGAGTAAGATATATAAGTTTACCAATCATAGACTTGTATAATGTTATATCTACTACTGGTGAGTCATCTTCTTTTGTAAGCTTGCATCCAGTGATCATAGGGGTTCCTACTATTTTGCAATCATCCTTCTTGAATTTCTTCAATATCTCTTTCACATATTTTGACTGATTAATAAAAATTTATTTTTCTGTCTGCTGCACATTTAGTCCCAAAAAGTATTTGATAGGACCAATCATACTCATCTCAAATTCATTATGCATTTCTTTGGCAAATTTTACACTTAGTTTGTCATTACCTCCAAAGATAATGTCATCAAAAAATATAGCTACAAGTAGTAAACCTTCAGATGTCTCTCTAATGAATAGATTACAATATGATGCTCCTTTCTTGAATCCAATCTTTGTTAGATATCCATCTAGTCTCTCATACCATGCTCTAGGGGCTTACTTAAGTCCATAGAGGACCTTTTTCAATCTGCATACCATATCAGGTCTATCTGATAAGGTGAATCCTTCCGGCTGCTCAATGTATACTTCTTCTTTCAAATCTTCATTTAGAAATATTGACTTGACATCCATCTGATAAAATTTAAAGTTTTTGACTATAGCATAAGCTAGAAATAACTTAATAGCTTCTAATCTACTCACAGGTACAAATGTGTCTGAATAATCAATGCCTTCTCTTTGTGCATATCCTTTACATACTAACCTTGATTTGTTTCTTACTACTATACCATCTTCATTCATCTTGTTTCTAAATATCCACTTTCTTCCAATCACATTCTTATCACTAGGTCTTGGGACCAGTTCCCAAGTGTCATTCTTAACAATTTGATCAAGTTCTTCTTTCATAGCATCATGCCAATCTGAATCATTACAAGCATCTTCAACACTTAAAGGTTCAATCTAAGATAGTAAACATACTGCTTCACTACTAGCTAAGTTCTTTTCTTGGGACCTTGTTAAGACTTTGCCGCTCTGATCTCTAATTATGTCTATCTTGGAATGATTTCTTGATGTAAACTTTGGAACTTTAGGTGATGATGACTTATCAGACTTAGGAGTTTCTTCTTCACTTATCTCAGGGTCATTGAATAACACATCAATACTGTCAAACATTTCCTCAATGACTATCTCACTAGTGGAGGGTTTGTGTTCTTCTTCAATCATGGGTGAGTAATCATGATATCTTTCTTGAATCATAAACTTTTCATCAATCTTTACATGGGAACTTTCAATTATATTTTTCAATCTTAAATTGAAACATCTATAAGCTTTACTTTTAGTACAGTAACCAAGAAAAATACCTTCATCACTTCTTGCATCAAACTTGCCTACTGCTTCATCCATCTTGATGTAGCACTTGATTCCAAATATTCTGAAGTATTTTACCATGGGAACATTACCAAACCATAGCTCATATGGTGTTTTGTCAGCCCCTAGTCTTAATTGAATTCTATTGATGATATAGACTGTTGTATTGACCACATCTCTCCAATAGGTGTGTGAAACTTTTCCTTCTATGATGATGGTGCATGTTGTATCAAGGATGATCCTATTCCTTCTCTCTGCAATTCCATTCTTTTGAGGGGTTCTAGGTGCACTTAATTGTCTTTTTATGCCATGTTCTTCATAGTACTCATAGAGTCTGTCAAAGGTGAATTCTCCTCTATCCGATCTCAAACATTTTATCTTTAGTCCAAATTCATTCTCAACCTTAGCTTTGAATATTTTGAGCTTCTCAAATGCTTCTGACTTATCTTTCAAGAATGCAACCCACATCATTCTAGTATAATCATCAACAAACAAAATGAAATACCTTTCACCATAGTATGATCTTGTTTGAGTTGTGTTAGCTATTTTTCATGTATCCCTCAACTCTAAAAGAGAAATATGAATACCAGACCCGGGGATCTTTGTCTAGTAACATAAATCTACTTGTTCATGCAAATTAAGGGGCAAGAAAAGACTAATTAATAAGGATTTGATCCTCCTTCTACTTCAAGTTCCACACACTCAGGCGGGTGCACCTAAAACATGATAAGATCTGCATACATATAACTTACTAGCTAAAACCCTTTATGCAGATGTGAAAATCAGTGGATAGTTCTCAAAATTATAAAACATGGGAGTTCAACTCAACCAGTCTTATACAGGGTCCCACCTGTATGATCCGCTAAGAACTAGGAAAATGGAAAATGTGACAATAAGGATAAACTCCTTCTCTTCGAGCTTTGAACTCGGGCAGGTTAACCCATGGATTCATTTCTTCAAAGAATCACTAACAATACTTGTATTTAGGGAACACAAGACATAAACATGAATGCTTCTAAAACATGAAATTAAAGATGGAAATGATTTAAAGATCTAATGATGAAAACTGCAAAGCAAACCAGGATCAGTGCCTTGTTCATTGGGCAACAGAGTCATACAAACATGCATTCCCAGAAAACCATAACTCCAACTCAAAAACCCGAATGGGATGCCTTACAAACCATTCTTTTCACTCTAGTTCCTGGAAATCAAACTTGTATACAAATTTAGAATTCTCAGAACTTAAAATCAAGACTTACTCCCTCCTTGAAAGACACTCGAATTCAAACCCACAGGTACCTTGTAACTGGTATACTGACATGCCTTACAAATCAATACACAAGAATTCAGATTATGAACACAAAGACATCAAACATAAACTGAATCGGGATTCCTTTATTTTCATTAAAATCATCTGAAACTCTACACTTCTAAAACAAAGAAACACAGGAAACAAAAATCCAAGTTTGGAAGCTGCCCTGCAGCATTAATTCAAACATCCCTTACAAAATGAGAGAAAATACAAGATATAGGAGGAAAGGGGAAAGCCAGTTTCCAACAACAGACACCTGTCAATTTCCCAAAATATCCCCTTCCTCTACAATTGCCTTTGAACTACAATCATCTCTTCAACTGAATTGATTCTCTCCAAAACAAAAATATGATTTGATCCTCTCACTTCTTTAACCGAATTTGATCTGAGTTGTTGTTTCTTGTTACTACTTTCCCTAACATTCTTCTTTCAACAAACTAATCCAAAAAATGGATTCTTTAGCTTCTCTCGATTCCAACAGTATATAACACTTTATATTTCAGACAAAAATTGAGTCCTCAGCATCATTTTCAAATTTCAGCTCCCAAGCAACTGTCACATTTAAATTTCAAATTTTTGACATAGTTTAAACTTTATGAACTTGTTTAAAATCCTCTGCATATAGATTTTAAAAAAGGGTGGGTCCCACATGTGCCACATGGCACATTCAAATTGGTCCAACAAATCACCTCCTTGCCACCTCACCATCTAGTTGGACGCCACATTTGACCTTTGCCACTTGGCGTTGTTTGGTTGGCTCACATATCCACCTGGGCAACTAAACTGAACCAGACCGCCACCTCACAGGAATGCCACATGTCACCTTGTCGCATGATCGCATGGGCCAGAAATGGACCATGCGATCATGCGACCACCATTAGATATTGCACGTATCTCGAGGTCAAAATTCTGCACAGTGCACCACTTGTCAAAAATTACCTCAACAGCACGTGGGACCCGCTCACCATGTCATCACCAACTGGGTGCCTTGAAACACATGCACATTCAAACAAGCCCTCCAACTGGGCATCCAAGCTTAGACATTATACTAGTGGGCGTTGACCTATTTGAATAGTATTTTCTTCCATTTTGCTATCAATGTGGGATAATTTGTTTGAGAGTTTTCAAAGACTTTATTCAACTTTCGTTCAAAATATGTGGGGCCCATTGCACACAGAGACCTCCAGCCAAGGGGCCCACCAAGTAGCCTCTTGGCTCTTTGTTTACAATGAATTGGAGTGTTGTTGCATATAAACAAAAAAATAAGCTCTCACCCAGCCAATGTGGGATAATTGTCATGAAGGCTTTATGGGCAGTTTTGACAGTGCCGCACTCAGTCATCCGTATCTTGCGAACCATGAAGAATTTTCAAAATCTCTCTGATGGGAATCTGAAGAACTAGGTTTTCGACAACATATCCAAAAATGAGCTCGATCCAATGGTTCAATAAAAAGTTATCCCTCCCGCAATATGACTATTTTTTATTTTCTGCAAATCCGCGTTTGCAAAATCCATTGGTTTGGAAATGTATTTCATTTTATGTGTGGGATTCATTCTTTATTGGCACACAAGCATTCCCATCATGTGCTTCAAATGTCTCCTAAAATAATGGCATTTGTACTGGCAATCCTCAGTTTACATTTGTGCTGGCCTTTGGTTTGTTGTGTGCTTGTCTCCTTCTTCCTGTGTTTTAAATCTGCAAGCCAATGTCCTTTATTGGCATGTGCCTATTCTAATAAAAAATGTGAGCTCCTCCCATTTACTTCATTTTTCACAAACTCTCTATTAGCACTTCACTCTTATCAACTTTCTGGCCGAATTATATGCAAGACCATTCAATGCTTCCTATGAGACTTGAGATTCTCTGATTTCTAACTGTGGATCAATAGGCAACATAGTTCCATTAATTGCCAAGGAATCAAACTAAGCTTTTCCCTTAGATTACAAAAACTCCACCAATAATTGATTTACAGTCATTTTCACATACTGTTGATGGCTTCCTGCAAATGCATCAATTGAGTCATTGCTGAGTGTATACATTATCTTGAAAATATAATGCACAAGACACAACTTTTAATGCACATCTACGAAACGTAATTACTCAAATAATATCAGAACAAACCAAGTAAAAATTGCAACCACACATTTCACTCCTTTTACATCTCAGCAAGATTGCAAATGAACACTAACTGGCCTTCAGATATGGCCTTAAAACTTGACCAAAAGACCCCACATGAGCATGCCATCAGGACAGAAGTTCACCTTCAACACTACAGTATGCCCGTCAGAGGAGATCACTCAAAATGATTTGAGCTCAAAGTTATTTATGATCAAATATTGTCAATTGAAAACCCATTTAGTCTGCATTGTCAAATCACATAAATTGGATCTGGAACCAGCTTTAAAAATTGACCAATTGAAACCTTCGAGAGCCACAAGCCTGGGCTTTGATTAAACCTCACTCAAGGAGTACGGGTCCATCATTAGATTCCTCTGAAAGTTGAAATGCCAATCACAATAAAATGCCAAAGTCAGCCTGTCAGACATGATCAGAATTTAAAACAGTGAAAATCATAGAAATCTGATCTGAAATCGAGCTGGGAAAGTGATTAGCTGGATTGGCAGGGACTTGAAAATCACCAGGCACTTAGTCTTCTAGGTCTACAGTACAGAACAACATTCAATTATGCCAGAATTTTCATAGGGCACTAATTGGGATAACACAAAGTAGGGCACTTATAAAACTGGGCAATGCACATTCAGAGAATTTAACAAATTGCAAATGAAATGATGCTAGCAAACAGGTCAAACGGGTACATGGGAGGTTGAAAACTGGTAGGATGACTCACTCCCATGCCTACCATACGATGCCACAACTGGCATATCATGACCAATGACAGGACAAAAGATATTCAATTGCAAACAGGGCCTGCTTCAACAAAATGACACTTAGGCACAAATACAAATTTAGACAAGTGCTCGAAACAAGACACCATGAAACAACTTGAAACTTGACTTTAACGATCTAAGATGTCTTCAAATGCCAAAATAAAGGTGATAAGCACTTGACATGCATGAGAAACCTCAAAATCTTATCTGGGAATATAGGCACAAAAGCACTTATAGGGCTTCAATCTGCAAAATTTTAACATGGTACTTCAAAAACCCTTACTGTGTTTTTAGTCCCAACAAGTTGGACCACATAGCTCTATATGAATCAGATCCAACTTGTTCTCTGTTGAATTCTGCTTGCTCCTGAATGAATTTCTCACATGTTTTCCCATTACACATTCCCTGCATATAGTATCAATTGGCTTTGCTATTCTAGGTAGATCTCTTACTGCCTCTACATTGCTTATCTTTACTATGTTATCAAAATTGATATGACATAGTCTTTTATGCCACAACCAACCGTCATCAACTTTAGCAACAAAACAACTTTCTTCTGAATTGAGTTGAAAAACATTACCTCTTGTCTTTGAGCCTGATGCAATCATAACACCTTCTTTATTTTTAATGATGCATTTGTCATCTTTGAACTCCAGCTGATAGCCTTTTCCAAGTAACTGTCCAACACTGAGAAGGTTATGTTTCAAACCATCAACATAAAGAACATCATCAGTACTATTCTTTCCATCCAAAGTGATGGCTCCTCTACCAACTATTGGTTTAGGAGTGTTGTCTCCAAATCTGACCTTACCGCCATTGTATTTGTCCAAATGAACAAACCTGCCTTTATCACCTGTCATGTGATGTGAACAACCACTATCTATAATCCAGTCCATCCTTATGTTAGCTTGTGAAATCAATGCTAGCTCTTGTTCCTTTTTATCATCTTTATGACTTGTCTTATTATTCATTTTGTCTATAATAGCAATGAATCCAATTTCTTCTTCACCAGATTCTTCATCTGAAACTCCATCTCTAGCATAGTAGCATTCCTTAGAATACTTAGGCTTGTAATCCTTTTTGAACTTTCTAGCTCTAGTAGAACACTTAGATGCAAAGTGATTGATCTTATTACATGAAAAGCACTTAAATGGTAATTGACCTTCATATTTTCCTTTTCCTTTCTTTTCTCTTTTGGCAATCATAACAATGAAATCATCTTATTACATGAAAAGCACTTAAATGGTAATTGACCTTCATATTTTCCTTTTCCTTTCTTTTCTCTTTTGGCAATCATAACAATGAAATCATCTTATTACATGAAAAGCACTTAAATGGTAATTGACCTTCATATTTTCCTTTTCCTTTCTTTTCTCTTTTGGAAATCATAGCAATGAAATCATCTAGTGTTTTCTCTTCATCATCATCATCAAAATTACCAGAAGTGTTTGTATATTTCTTACCATGAACTGTTGCTTTGAAGGATGTTTCACTCTTTGGTTTTGTCTTCAATCTTGAAATCTCAAAGGCTGAGATTTTGCTGATCAAGGTCTCTCTTTTGAAATTGGATGTAAGCTGCATGGTCTCATCAAGGATGCTAATCTTTCTTTCATATTCAGAAGTGAGAGGACTCATTAACTTGTCCATAATGTCCTCCTCTAAAATCTCTCCACCATTATTTCTGATTCCAACAACTGCTTCATTTATCCTTTGATTGTAAGCTCTGATATTTTCTTTAGGCAACATCTCTAATGCATTGTATCTTTTCTTCCATGTCTTTCTGCACACATCCTTTTCTTGTTTGTCTCCTTCAAATATGTCTTCTAGGTGCTTCCATATTTTGTGGGCTGTATCCACCTTTTTTATTTTTGAAAACTCACCATCAGATAGGGCGCTGATAAGGGCTTCTTTAGCAATAGCATTCTAATGAAACAATTTCTTTTGCCTATCACTAGCATCTTTCTATGCAAGGTCTTCTAGGGTAGGTATCTTGGCTGCTTTGATAGTTACATCAAAAACTTCAAAACCAATGCACTAAAAATGGGTCACCATCTTTTTCTTCCAATCAAGATAATTCTCTCCATCAAACTTAGGACTTTCTTTCTTGAAGTACACCATCTAATCAACCTCAAGCTATTAAAATTTCTCTTCGAGGCACTTGGCTCTAATACCAATCATTAGGAATAGTCCCAAGAGATAACTAGGAGGGGGGGGGGGGGGGTGAATCATTTATCTACAAGATTCAAGTCTTTATCCAATTAAGTATACTTAAACATAAAGCATAAACACAATGAAAGAACACAAGAACACAACACCAATATTTTGGTTGTGAGGAAACCCAAATAGGTAAAACCCCGGTGGGAATTGACACCCACTAATATTCTACACTAGAGTATTATGATCCTTGTTAGAAGATCCTTAACCTTGTTAGGAGTTGCTTTACAATATATTTAGTATAGTAGACCTGGTCAAGGGTCAGACCCTATTAGGAGTCTTTTACAATTTTTCCTGTTAGGGGAGAGGACGTACTATCCAAGACCTCACTTCTCAAAGGGGCGAAGGCTACAACCTTCTGAATAACATATACACACTAGATTTGGATCTTGGTGAGCTGTTCTTTGACCTATTGTCTAGATCAATTCCAATGAATAGCACAAGTACTTTACTTGGTCACATAGACCTTCTTCTGATGGCTCAACACTTCACACACTCTACTCTACTCTGCTTAATCAACCATGAACCACACTTCAGCAATCACAAATGACTGCCTATAAATATCTTTCTTGTAAATGATATAATCAAGTTAGCTTATTAGAACCACCTTGAAATCATATTAGAGAAACCACAACAAACTCTAAAAAACATTCTATCGGATCTACTATGCACGTAACACATTCTAGGACCTGTCTAATAAGATAATTGTAGACGCACACTACACACTATCGGCTCTACCAAAACAATTGGATCTTTCTCCTCAAGCTAAATTAACTCATGCAATCTTAAACATACATCAATAACTCTCTTCTAAGCTTAAATCCAAGGGCGCATACCCGCAGGATAGGTGCAACTATAAAACCAATAAAATCTTTGTTGGCTTTTCTGAACAAACACAGGGAACTGCTGCTAGCAAATAGAAACTACATAACTTTACTTCTACTCATCCACAGACTATGCATCCATGAATGAAACATCACTAACATGTCTTCAACATATATCCAAGCGTGCAAGGCTCCATGACAACTGTATGGACAACCATACACAGAACACTACATGTTACTCTGTCAGGAACACTACTGACACCAGCTGCTGTATAACTATCTGTACTAATAGTTAACCTCTATGCCCATGATATCATGTTGATATCATGTCCATGCTTCATATACTAAAAGCTTACTTCATAAGACTTCCATGCATGCTACTTTTCATATGTTGTCATCAATGACAAATATACAATCAGTACTGGCTTGCTGGCAAATCTCCAATGGTATTGACCTAATAGAGGAAGTATTAAGGAAACCTATGCAAGAGGTTGTAAGATAGGTGGATGCTGCAAGTATTGTTGATGTTATTGATTGTCTAAGCAAAGAAGGCTAAAGGAGAAGTGTTGTCATTTCTTGAAGAGAGTTCCGAGTAGATCAATGATGGAGATGGTAAAGGTTCACAGTCAGTAAGCCAGCATATGTGTATGGAATTGGATGTGATATTTGCAAAGTGAGTTGTATGTTTTTTAGATCAATACTACTGCTACTTTCTAACCATTATAACAATCAAAATCCTTTTAACAAAGGTTGACCTAACAGTCATAAGTATAAATCCTTTGAACAAGATTGCATTCTAATGGAGTGTATGTAAGTCCTATAACAAGGTGCACTTTTAACAAAGTGGTTTACATCCTTTAACTGGGTCACACCTAACAGTGTGTTTGTAACCTTTAACAGGGTTGGCTTTTCACCGAGCTCACTTCAGAAGAGTGAACATAATAGTAACATGTTACAAAGTGGTTTTTCCCAAATTGGGTTTCCACTATAAATCTTGGTGTTGATACTTGTGTGAATGTTTTGGTTTGAACATTTTTGTGTTTTACAAGTTAGATGCTATTGGATAAGTGGACTGCACTGTTATTTTTTTTTGTTATGTAATCAGTAATGACCGAGTAGCTGTTGGTTATTAGATATGATTTGTTAAAGAGTTTTAAAAAAAAATTATACATCTAGACCTGAGAACAACTGATTCACCCCCCGCCCCCTCTCTGTTGTTCTAAATCATATTAACAAAAAGTTGGCGATAGATCCCTACAATAACTAATAATCATGATATATTATTGGAGAATTAATTTAAATTTCTACAATAACTTATAAAATTATGGTGAATCAAATCTAATCATGTATTGAATATTGTGGCAAATTTTTGAGTTCAAGTTTTTTATAAAATAAATTATTTTTTGATTTAAATATTTATAAATTAAAATTTTGTAAAAATGTGGTGATTTAGGTTACCTTAAATCTTGAATTATTAGCCAAATTTAGATTCTCAAATTTTCAAAATTAGCCAATTGGTGAATATTAGCTACTAAAAATTACTATGGTGCTAGAACACTAATGATACAAAAGAATGTTGCACAAAAGTTCTGGAGAGAAGCTGTAACTACAGTTGTTTATACCTTAAACCAAGTAAAATAAAAAAAGGTACAAATGCTACACCTTTTGAGTTATGACATGGATATACACCTAATATGAAGTATTTTAGAGTCTTTGGGAGTAAATTCTATATATTCAAAGACAATAAGAATGTAAAATTTGATACAAAAAGTGATGAAGGAATATTCCTAGGATATATCATTAAGAGCAAAACTTATGAGTGTTTGAATTCTAACACTAACAAATTGTGGATAGTGAAAATGTAAGAGTTGATGAATATGTAGAAAAGAATGAATTGGAGTGCAAGAAAGAACCTGAAGATTACATATCTTCTATATACATGGAAAAAGGAGAGGCATGTAATACACCTAAACCAGATGCAGAGTCACAGATAGGTAATGTCGAGCATCAGGAGGATGCTCCCAAGTATCAGGAGGATGTTGTAAGATATAAAATATGGATGAATAGGGTTTAGAGTAATGCACATGAAAGAGACCCTAAACCCATATTTTACATCATACATATGAATTCTAAGGGGATGGAATGTAAATCTTGAAATGCTAATATTGAAAAGAAGAAATGAAAGTACTTACCTCTGAACAAGAATTTGTTGAAAACTGTATCAAACAGTCTCAGAAACTGTTGATTTCCATGATAATAAACTGAAACTGTGAGATCTAAAAAACCCTAGAAATATTTTGTCTTTCAGAGAAAGGTCATACTTGACCTAGGGACTGGGGTAAGATCTTACCCTGGGGTACAATCTTACCCCAAAAATTCATCCTTGACCCGCACTGCTCCAACGAAAATTATGTTCATGGCTCCTGAAATTTTGGCAAAAAGGGTACTTAGATCTGCACTGATATTCTTTTTCCCGCACCTGTACCTATAAGAAAAAGGGTTTTGTTTTTGGACGAGGGGTTTGCCTTGGTCATACCCCAATTTTGGAATCAACCTTTAAAATAGAATTGAAATAAAGAATGCTAGAAAATAGTAGAAGTAGATCTAATAACGAAGCTATGATATTCAATAGATATGCAATTGTATTTGAAATGTAAACAAGTATGTTGATATGAAAGCTTTGGACTCAAAAATGTAAATCAAAACCATAAATGTAAATCAAAGCCTCCATGATTATATGCTTGAAATCCACCTTGAGGGAAGAATGAATAGATCTTGAAGATGAACAAAGGATCTTGAAGGAAGATCACACCACCATGATGGATAGATCTAGGGTTTGAATGATGAATCTTGAATGCTTGAACCAAATCCCTTCAAAGACTTGAATTCTTGAATCCTTGATCTTCAATGGATGATTTCTTGAATGCTTGAATGGATGATTTCTTGAATTCTTGAGAGTGCTTGATAATCGATTCATGAGTGATGCATGAAAACTTGATTGAGAGATGATGAAAATGAGAGGAGGAGGCTTCCTTTTATAGAGATCTAGGGCACAAACTCCTAGAGAGGCTGACATATGAGAAATAAATTCCTATTGGGCCCTTACCCATAGAAATGGACCTAGATTAATTGAAATTTAAGAGTTTACCATTTCAAAGACAAAAATAGCTGACCCGGAAGCAGAAAAATAAACTTTTGAGTTTCCCCCCGCATTAGGAAAACTTTCTAATGAAAAGGGAGACCTAGGTCAAGGTCAAGGTCATCTTTGATCTAGGTCAAGGTCAAGCTCAACCTTTACCCAAGGGTTTAGGACCCCTGGAAAATGTGCCAGGTGAGGAAAATAGTGCCTGGGGAGGCCCAAACAGAGCCCTAAATAGGCACAAAAGATGTGAAGGGGGCAAAAAATAGAGGACAACATGATGATGTCCCAAAACACCCCCTAAGGAGGGTTAAACATTCTTAACATGGAAGTGCTTCCATTTTAAGATGATACAAATGCTACCAAGTAAGAAGAAGAAGAAGCAAATAATTTACATGATGAACTTGAAGATCAAGAGCAAGGAGAAAGGAAATCTGAACCTACATTGGTAGAGTATGTAAGAAGACATCACAAACCTGGACAAATCATTGGAGATAAAGAATCTAGAATCATGACAAGAAGTAAGTTGAAAGATCATACATGCTTACTATGTGAGTTTGAGCCTAAAAAAGTAAAAGATTCTTTAGAGAATGATGATTGGATACAAGCCATGAATGAAAAATAGAGCAGATAGAAAATAATAATGCCCAGACTCTAGTGCTGAGACTAGAAGACAAGAATGTTATTGGAATAAAATGGGTATTCAGAAACAAGCTAACTGAACATGGAGAAGTCACAAGAAACAAGGCCAAATTAGTATGTAAGGGGTATGCAAGGGAAGAAGGAATTGACTATGGGGAAATATTTGACCCTATATCAAGATTAGGAGTAAGGAATCTTCTTTCATATGCATCTTATAAAGGATTCAAATTATATCAGATGGATGTCAAATCTGCATTTTTGAATGGGATATTAGAAGAATAAGTATACATTGAAAAACCTGAAGGATTTGTTGATCCAAACAAGAAGAATATGGTTTTCAAGTTACACAAGGCATTGTATGGATTGAAACAAGCCCCCAGAGAATGGTATGAGAGACTACATAATTATTTGATAAAGATTGGATTTGCAAGGACAAATGACAATAGTAATTTGTATATGAAGACTGAGAAATGTAAAGGGATTTTGTTAGCTGAAACCTTTGTTGATGATATCATTTTTGGAGGACAAGATGCCCTATGTCAGAAATTTTCAAATGAGATGAAAATTGAATTTGAAATGTCTATGTTTGGTGAGATCAAATTCTTTGTAGGTTTTCAAGTCTATCAAATGAAGAAAGGTATCTACATTACTCAATCTAAATAAATGAAGGAGATACTGAAAACTTTTGGTATGGAAGACTCTAGACCAGTAAGTACACCTATGGCTATTGGATAGAAACTATCTAAAACTGATGATATTTCTAAAGTGAATCAAACCTTGTATAGATCTATAATTGGAAAGCTACAATATGTTGTTCATAGCAGACCGGATATTTCCCTAGCAGTTGGGATTGTGGCAAGATTTTCTACCAATCCTAAGAAAAATCATATGATGGCAATGAAAAGAATACTGAGATATCTGAAAGGTACAAAGGATTATGGATAATATTACAAGAAGAATGAAAAGTTTGAACTGGGAGTTTACACTAATGCAGATTGGGCTGGAAATGTTGATGATAGAAAAAGTACAAGTGGTGGAGCATTCTTTCTAGAAAAGAGATTACTCTCCTAGACAAGCAAGAAATAGAACTACATTTCCCAATCTATAGCACAAGCTGAGTATGTAGTAGCAACACTGAATTGTTAAAATTTAGTGTGGATCAAGAAATTGTTAAACGGTATGAAGGAGGAAATCACTAAGCTAGTTGTTATTTTATGTGATAACATAAGTTATATTAATATATCAAAGAATCCAATGATGAAAACTAAGACTAAGCACATTTCTATCAAGTATCATTACTTGAGAGAGCTAGTTCAAGACAAAGAAGTGAGATTGGAGTATGTGATTACAAAGGAACAATTAGTAGATGTATTCACAAAATATTTACCTAAGGATGCTCATGAATATCTTAGAGGTAAACTAGGGGTGATTCCCCTAATTGAGGATACCTAGTAAAATAGGAGCATGGCATCAAATGTGCTAATCAGAATATTTGACAAATTGATGCAGAAAAGGTCACACTTTAGGAGTTGCCTAGAGTTTTGAGAAGTAAAGTAGAGATATTAATCAGACATAAGCAATATGACAGAGGGAGTATACAAAATATAAAACTAACAAGAATACACCTAAATAGTAGAGATGTAAAGTGATAGATACAAGCTTTGGCATTGTTGTCAAAGAGGGAGAAGATTCAATGAAAACAAATGAAGTGATACAACACTGAGGGAGAAGATTAAATGAAACTCGAGGGAGAGATATAGAAAATATTCAGAGGGAGTAATTGAGCAAGTCGTTAGGTAAGGAAAAAGTTGTGAATCATAATAGAGCTAAGAATATTAATAAGAGTTTGATGCACATATATTTTTGGATTGTTTGGTAAATCATGTGTTATTCATGTGTTCTTTCCATCAATGCCAAAGAGGGATATTGTTGGAAACTAAAATTGAAATAATTGTTATATTGTCATTGATATCAAACCTTAACTGGTAAGATATTTTCTATCTAGGATAGTAACATATCTTTTGATTGATGAAGAGGACTTGAAAATAGGAGATAACAATAGGACCTAAGGAAAGGTTGAGTTATGTGATACTTCAATAGGTACTTGATCAATTGGCACATTGACAAGGTAATGAGTTGTTTATCTAAGTAAAAAGAAAGAATGGAAATGTAGGCTTAACTGAGAAAAAGTGAAGAAATGTAGTTTAAGCCAAGTGATGTTAGTGTCGACCGAGAACTAGTATATGCTAAGTAAATCTAATATTGACTGAACATTAGTAATTGTCGAGCAACAGGAAATTATCGAGAAAATACAATGTTTTATGAGGAAGATAGTTTGTAGTGATGACCGAGATATGCAGTGATGACCGAGGTGATGAACACAATATTGACTGAGTGTCAATAATTTACATTTGAAGAAAGAATTGAGAATCCCAGTTGACATAGTTGAATTCTTGGGATGTGTAAAATATTTTGACATCATTAATGAATTGTATGGAGCATTTAATGCATCGTAAATCATTTTCTTATGGATTCAAAGAGAAGTTTGGAGATGTATCTAAAAGGAAAAGATGAAGAACATAATGATGGAAGGATTCAATGAATCTAACCTAAACCTAAGATCTACAAAGGAGATTAAGTGGCAAAAGATTGATCTTCCTTATCAAAGAGGTATAAAGGAAACCTAATTGTGAGGTTATAAAGTATGAAGAGGAGGTTGATGTTATTGACTAATAAGTCTAAGCTGAAGGCTGAAGATGAAATTGTGAAGGAGCTGAATAGAGTTTTGATTGCTTGAAGTGAATTTTGAGAAGATTAGAGATGGAGATGGAAATGGAGATCAGTTAGTAAATCAACATATGTGTGCAAAGTGGATATATATTTGCAAAGTGATTTGTATGTTTTTCATATCAGAAACTACTATTACTTTCTAACCATTGTATCAGTCTAAATCCTTTAATCAAGGTTGACCTAATAGTCATTGTATAAATCCTTTAATCAAGGTGAGATTCTTATGGAATGTTCTTAAGTCCTCTAACCAAACCACTTTTGACAGAGTGTTTTAAATCCTTTAACAAGGTCACACCTAACAATGTGTATGTAAACCTTTAATAGGTTGGCTTTTCATAGAGCTCACTTCAGAAGAGTGAAAATCAGTAGCATGTTACAAAGTGGTTTTTCCCAAATTGGGTTTCCACTATAAATCCTTGTGTTATACTTGTATGAATGATTTTGATGTGGATGTTGTTGAAAACTTTACATTCTGTAAGTTAATTACTTTTTGACAATGGACTGCATGTTATATGTTTCTAATATATGCTATAGAGACCGAGTTGAATTGTTGATTAGATCTGAGATTGTTGAAGTGCTAGAAGTTCAATTGGTACATCTGGACATGAGAACAGCTGACTCACCCCCCCTCTCTATTGTTCTAAATCATTCTAACTGGTGAAAGTGGCAGTGATGAGGATGAACTTGATGAACTTGAAGCACTAATGGCTAGGAGACTACAAAAAGGTAAAGGAAGATACAAAGGGAAATTACCTTTGGTACATTTTAACTGTAAAGAGATGGTCACATTGTAGCTAGGTTTCCTAACTAAAAAGATGATGACAAAGACAATGAACCATTTGGTGAAAGAAAATATGACAGGAGAGATAACTGAGATCGTAGAGGAAACCAATAGTATGATAGAAGAAGTAACCAAGACTACAAAGACAAAGGAAATAAAGCATGTTACCTTGTTGAAGATGATGATGACAATGACACCAAAACTGATAAATACATTGAAGTGGTATTTGTAGCTTTGAAAGAAGATTGAGAAGAAGAAGAAAGGTATGTAGAAATAACACTTATTTCTAAAGTTAGCTAGAATGATACATGGATTATTGATAGTGACTCTACTCATCATATGACTGGTGATGAAGAAATTTTTGAATACCTTGAACATTATAATGGAGGATTTGTTAAAATGGGAAATGATACACATTGTCTAGTAAAAGGAAAAGGATCTATCTTGTTGAACAATAAGATTAGATGTAAGAATGCATATTTGGTGAAGGGACTTAACTATAATTTGTTGAGTGTATCACAACTAAATAAATCAGGTCACTGAGTTGCATTTGAAATTAGAAAGGTGAAAATCTATGATGAGACTGGAAAGTTGGTCGGTACTAGTGAACAATCAAAAGGTAATCCATTCTATCTTGATAATGCTGAAACTTCTTGTTTAATGGTTAGAACTGAAGATGTGTGGTTGTGGCACAAAAGGTTGTGTCATGTGAATTTTGACAACATAGTTAAGATCAATAATAAAATAAAATTTAGAGGCTTACCGAGCTTATCTAAACCTGACCATGTCATGTGTAAACAATGTCAAATGGGAAAAATGTCAAAATATAGTTTCAAGAGAAAGACCTATTCATCTAAAGCTATTTTGGAGTTGGTTCACACCGACTTATGTGGTCCTATGAGAACTCATAGTTATTATGGTGACAGATATTTTATTTTATTTCTTGATGACTTTTCTAGGATGATGATAGTTATGGTTTTGAAAGAGAAATATGAAGCCTTCAATATTTTTAAATGTTATAAAGCTAAAGTGGAAAAGGAAAGTGGAAAATAATTAAAATGCTTAAGATCTAATAGAGGAGGTGAGTTTATGTCTGATGAGTTCACTAACTTTTGTAGTGACCATGGAATTAAAAGACAAGTTTCTACACCGAGAACACCACATTAGAATGGAATTGTTGAAAAGAGGAATAGATCTGTAGTTGATTGTGCTATAACACTAATGATTGAGAAAGATGTTGCACAAATATACTAGAGATAAGTTGTTAGCACTGTTGTATACACATTGAATAGAGTAAACCTGAAGAAACATTCAAACAATATACCTTATGAGTTGTGGTATGGGTACACATTGAATGTAAGTTATTTCAGAATATTTGGAAGTAGATGTTACATTCTAAAAGATGATAGAAATGGGAAATTTGATTCTAAAGGTGATGAAGGAATATTCTTAAGATATTCTACTAAAAGTAAATCTTATAAATGTTTGAAAAAGGTTTCTAACAAAATGATTGAAAGTGAAAATGTGAGAGTTGATGAGTATGATGAGAAAAATGATGAAGAAAGAAAAATGGAACCAGAAGACTATGGTAGATTCACATACATTGAGAAACCTGACACACTACCTAAGCCATAGGTTGAAGCTACCAAGAAATAGGATAAAGATACTAAGCATTAGCCTATAGATACCAAGAATTAGGAAGTAGCTACCGAGGAAGACATTGATCCTACACTGACTGATGAACAAAGAAGAGAGAAAGTGTTAGCAAAATTTGTGAGAAGACACCATCCACATAATCAGATTATTGGTGACAAGCAAGATAACATTATGATATGAAGTTGAGAAACACCACATGTTTGGTTTGTGAATTTGAACCTAAAAATGTTAGAGATGCACTTGAGAATGATGAATGGATTAAAGCAATGAATGAGGAAATTGAGAAAATACTGAAGAATAAAATATGGACATTGGTACCGAGACCGAATGATAAAAATATTATTGGAACCAAATGGATATTTAGAAACAAGTTGAATGAGAATGGTGAAGTCACTAGGAACAAAGCAAGACTTGTATGCAAACGGTATGCACAAGAAGAAGGTATTGATTATGATGAGACTTTTGCACCAATTGCTAGACTTGAAGTTAGAATATTACTTACCTATGCTACCTACAAAGGATTCAAAGTATATCAAATGGATGTTAAATCTGTATTTTTTAATGGGATACTCGAGAAAGAGGTTTACATTGAACAACCTGAAGGTTTTGTTGATCTAAATCAGAAAAACATGGTATGTAAGTTGAACAAAGCACTATATAGACTGAAACAAGCACCAAGAGCATGGTATGAAAGACTGCATTCATATCTTATTAGTATTGGATTTGTTAGAACAAGTGATAATAGCAATTTATATTTGAAAGATGAAACTGATGACAAGATTCTTATTGCTGAAATTTTTGTTGATGATATTATATTTGGAGCTCATGATAATCTATGCAAATCATTTGCTGATGAAATGAGAAAGGAATTTGAAATGTCAATGTTTTGAGAGATTAAATTCCTTCTTTGTTTGCAAATTCTACGACAAAGTGAAGGGATATTCATAACACAATCAAAGTACATCAAAGAAGTGTTGAAGACCTTAGGAATGGAAGATTAGAAAATGGTAGGTACACTGATGGTCATAGGATGCAAATTAACAAAGGATGATCAGTGAACCGAGGTAAATCAAACACTATACAAATCAATGATTGGAAAACTGATGTATGTTGTGCATAGTAGACCAGATATTGCACATGTTGTTAACACTATGCTAATCCTAAGGAATCACATATGATGGTTGTTAAGAGGATTCTGAGATACTTGAAAAACACATAGAATTATGGTTTATGGTACAAGAAAGAGGGCAATTTTGAACTACAAGTTTACACCGATGCAGATTGGGCTGGAAATATTGATGACTGGAAGAGCACTACTGGTGGAGAATTCTTTTTGGGAGAAAGATTAGTTACTTGGATAAGTAAGAAACAACCATGTATTTCTCAGACTACTGCCAAAGCATAATATGTTTTTACTACTGCTAATTGTTCAAACATTGCATGGATAAAACAACTTTTGGAAGGAATGAATGAAGAGATCATTGATCTAGTGATAATATATTGTGCCAATACAAGTGCTATAAACATTTCTAAGAATTCAGTGATACATGCAAAGACAAAGCACATATCTATTAAGTATCACTACTTGAGGGAACAAGTACAATAAAAGCAATTGAAACTGGAGTTTGTGAAATCAAAAGAACAACTTGCAGATATATTTATCAAACCCTTACCTAAGGATACATTTGAGTACTTGAGGACTAGACTAGGGGTCCATCCCATGTCTATCAGTCACTAAGGTGATCAGGAGGTTGCATCAACCTATACTTTATCATAATATCAAATGATGTTGATGCATATTGTTCACACTTTAGGCTTCCTAAGGTTGTGAAAGCTGGAACAAAGAACATTGTATATTGGTACACGAAGGTACTTGATCTGAACTAAACACCAAAGATAATATTTTGGCTACTATAGAGCTGTTTATTATTTTTGGCATTATTGTCAAAGGGAGAGAAGGAATCAATGAAATATCTATCTAGTGGGAGAGAAGAATCAGAAAGGGACAGAAGAATCATGAAGAAGTAAAAGATCAAATCCATAGGAAGAGACTGCATGAAATGTTGTGTAGTGATTAAAAATATAAAATATACAAACTAGGGAGAGCTTACCGAGCTACAACATTTATCTATAGAGTTGTAGTATAGATGTTTGATATTCTATGGCATATTTCATATTGTGTTTCCATCAATGCAAAAGGGAGAGATTGATAGGAGAGATTGATGATCTACAATTGATTGAATATCTTGATGAAATGAATGGACAAGTGAAAGATAGTGATTAGATATCACTAATCTACTAAAGTGATATGTAAGGCAATTAAATCAATCAATGTATTTTCATTGATGTCAACTAGTTTTGACTATACTTATCATGATAGTTACAAATATCTGAAGAAGAAAAATGGTAAAGGAATGAGATATCTACATGAAGATGAGATGGATATGAAAGATATGACTAAGGTATACATTGGGTAACTTATTGATGAGTCTATAACATCATGTTGTTGAATTGACTGTATTACACAAATTTGTTATGTATTGAAGATCAAAACTAAACAAGTTTATGTGGTTGGTAATTGAAGAATTTTGTATACACCGAGCTAGTGTAGTGTATACTGAGTAACAGTAATAACTAAGTAAGTTATCACCGACACATTCTAGTATTGACTAAGTGAAAGAAACAAATAAATTTTACAACAGTTGACTAAATTGATGAGCTGGACAATTGCTTATGATTCTGAGGTAAAAAGATAGAGTTTTTTATGATGATCTAACGAGTGAAAAAATTCAAGATTGATCGAATGGAGAAGGATGAAAAGTGTTATAGACACATCTACCGAGGAAGCTTGAAGTGGCAAAAGGAATGATGGAGATTAAGAGGAAAAATCCAATGAATGATAAGAAAATGGTTTATGAAGTCTATTTAAAGAGAGATGAGATTCATTATTGAGTATGGAGATTATTGACACTATAGGAGAATTCATGTGAAAGGACTATTTTCATGCACCACTAATCAAACTGGTTACAGATAGAACCGAGCTGAACTGTATGCACTACTGAGTATTAGGGTATTATTCATCAAGTTGAACAAGTTGGAGGATATGAAGGATTGAAGTGAATATTGATTAGAGGAGGGTTGGCTCCTAACCGAGCTCACTTTAGAAGAGTGAATTATTTTGGGTTACCGGTCCCAGGTGGTTTATTCTCTAACAGGGTTTCCACATTAAAAATTTGTGTTATGTGTAATTGATGTGATTGGATTGTTATTTTACTTTACACATTTCATAACTAGTCAGATCGGTAAACACAATATTGAATTAACTGTCAATCGGTAGATGAAGAGAAAGTTATTGTTGATAGCTTGCCGAAATGATAATTTGTTTGAAAAGTTTGAATATATACATTTGGGAGATTTGGGACTGTAGGATAACTGGAACTAACTAATTTAATCCCCCCTCTCAATTATCTAATAGATTTTGCATACAATAATTTATTGAATAGGAGTACTAGCAAGACACAGTTTTAAATTGTTACTAACATACAACTAAGAGGTATATCAAACTTGAAAGATATTGTTGGAGAAGAGAAGAGGAGTGCTGAAGGGGAAGAATTTTCTGAATTTATGAAGTCATTGCATGAGGAAGTGAAACATAAGTTGGTGCAGAGTAATCAAAAATACAAGGATAGGTCAAATAGGTCAAGAAGACATAAGATTTTTGAGGTTGGTGATGAAGTAATTGTTCATTTGAAGAAAGGAAGATTTCCTGTTGGAACATATAGTAAGTTGAAGATGAATGAATTTGGTCCCTACAAGGTACCAAATAATTTTGACAGTGGAAATGCATATGAAGTGGAGTTACCTGATGACATGGACACATCACCAATATTCAACATTGCAGATTTGTATGAGTATCATGAGATTGATGAATAAGTGACAGTACCGAGTGATTATCCTAAGAAGCAGATAGAAGAATTTGAACACATTTTGGCACAAAGAGTTGGCAGAAGCACAAGAGGAAAGGACTAAATGGAATACTTGGTAAAATGAAAGAACAAACCAATTGAAGAATATACATGGATTTCTCAATCTGAGTTAGATTTATCTCAGGTTGTACCTCGCTCATGATTCAGAGAATTATTTCTTTTCAACCCCAAGTGTCTGATGCATGACAATCTTTGGTTTATGTAAATATTGTATCTTGGTAGCTTGTTAGATGTGCTCAGTAACTGATTTTGAGTTCTTGGTGGAGTGTTCATGTTCGTTCATCGACAAGATCGGTTACCTATCTCTACTTGGTGGTTCCTTTCACCGCGTAGCTTTGTTTTGTATTGTTTTTCTTAGTGGTGTTCTTCATCGAGTGTTATTTGTTACTCGATGGCCTAGTTCACTAATGGGCTTATTTTGATTATTTTGGTTGATCGGCATGTGTATTTTAATGTTAGGATTGCTCACTGGAAAATGTGTGGACCTAAAGCTAGGTCATTTCTTTCTCCAATTCTAGATCTTGAAGATTCTTTTGGACCGACCTGTTCGGCAGCATCGAGTATAAATGTAATGATATCTTCTAGGTTTAGGGAGTTAGTTAGAAAGAATAAGAAGAAGGATAGAAAGCTAGAGATCATGGATCTCACATGCATGAAGACTATTCTATGTTGGAATTGATTTCTATTTGTATTGGCCGAAACTAGGAAGGCCTCACAAGCCAACATGTATCTTCTCAATTTTTCTTACAGGATTATTTCTAAAGCCCTATCCCTACAATCTATCATCTTATTCCTTGTATTGCTCATCCTAACCAAAAAAACCTTCATTAAATCCATATTCATTTTGTGAAATATTTTTCTATTTGAGAATGTATGAAATGGGCTCAATGCTCTTAGTAGAAGGACCTTTTCTTGAAAATTTATTTCTTTACATTCTATGATCACATTGAGTGGCACAACATCCTTCCCATGCTCAAAGCATTGGGGTTCATATTGAGATGCATTCAAATGGTCAATATGTTTTTTTATAAATGCCCCTACTTGTATCACTATCAATGGTTACCAGTCACATACCTTTAAATACTTTCATTCCATTAGAAAAGTGTGCCCTCTTGCATTCTCTTTATTCGTTCTTTCTCTTTAAGGATTTGGGTATCTTTTGCCTCATTCTTTTTTTTAAAACCTTGTATAAGGTATTACCCTACCGAAATCATCAAACCAGTTGATCAATGGTTATTTAATAGTAAATATTTTCTCACTCAAATTGAAAAGGAGAGAAATATCAAGGATGAACTCAAGTATTTGGATTTTTTTTCCCTTTCCTCAATCTCATCCATTCAATGGCACAAAACTTAGTGCTATCAACAATCCACTCTCTGTGTACAACCTTGCGTAGAAGGGAATATGTTCATTTTTGTGGGAATTTCTTTTGTGTTGCAAGATTTTTCTAGTGAGTCTTCAGAATTAAATTCTTTCTAGAAAATAAAGAAGATAAATCATATTGGATTACTAAACCTCTTGTCTTGTCACAAAAACTTCAAGTCTATTCTAAAATTCTTACAACCATACATGTGGATTATTTGTCCTATTGGTATCCTCCTAAGGATTCTTTTGTAAAGCTTGAGAAGCTCCTTAGATATTTTATTTGGGATTACTTTGACAAGGAAAAGGGTTATAATTGGGTTGCTTTGAGTTATTTTGTCTCCTTTTAAAATTTGGAAAGAGAGAATTGCTTTCTACCCAACACCAAGGACTAGCTCTTCTTCTCAAATAGTTCATTCGAGCTCTGTCCAAAAATGAAGATTAGAATATTCTTTTGTGACATTACATTTAAATAGTGTTTTTAGTCAGTTTACTTACCTAGAAGGGGATAGGGTTTCAAGCCCTTCTACTCATGTCGGAATTTTTTGTTATTGAGGGAACTTTTGTTGTAAAAAAATATAGTGTGCTTGACAAGTAGGTACATTATGGCTTTAGAAGGTCGCCTCTAGTTTTAGGGGTGGTCATTCTATCAACTATTATAATACTTGGTGGTCTCCCCTTATACAAAATTAAGGTCTTCCTTTGGTTTGAATGTCATGAGTTAAGGCCTTACAATTTCATGAAAAAGGCATCCACAACCCTTGAGATTTATTTGAGCTATAACTATCATGAGCCTTTTTTAATGAGATGATCTCAAAGTCTAGTTTTATATATTATATCCAAATTGAGAGACTTGTGACATTGTCACGGGTACAATTCTTGTCAAGATGTTATACAAAATTAGGGTACATTCTACCAAACCTTAGTAGAAATTTGGCAGTGAATTCCTGATAAAGCTTTATAAAATTATAAATCATGACTTGGTTATTGTTGGATTTCTCCTTACTTTCCCATTGTGCCTAGTTTGAACCAAATATTTCATTTGCATTCTTTCATCTCTATTTGGAAACATGTAATTTTTAATATTTGGTTGATTGTTGTTGAGCCTAAGCTTTCCTTTATTACCTAGTGTAGTCTTTTTCAAGGCCTACCTATGGGGTGATATTTCCACCATGTGTATATCTAGGACCCTTGTTTCCCATTCTTTTGTTAAACATAATTTTTTAAACATGTGTTCTAGTTTCTTCATAGAGCTCAATAGATCTAGAACTAGATTCGTGACTTTTTCTATAATTTTAGGCTTGAACCTTTCTCCTAGCACATAGGTCTTTTTGAGATTAGCGTTGCATTCACCAAAAAAATAAAAATATTTGGCATGCTTTTAGTGTGGAGATCCTCTTTAACATATGGAAATATATAAATTATACTATTTTTACTCATTATATAGCTGAGCACAATGTTCCTCTTTATTCTAAAGTTGTTATTTTCTCAAATAGTTTGCTATGGAATCAGGTGCAAGTGAGAAAAGTAGACTTGGAGGTGGCTTGTCTCCAAAAGCTACTCAAACATTGGGTTCGTTACCCTTACACTATTGCAAGAATCTCTCTAAATATATCCTTTAATTACAACCATTTACCTGATCATGGTCAACATTAAGGGAGGATCTAGTTGGATCATCGCTTACCAACTCCTCAATATCAAGCTCCTCTCTATTGCTCTAGTGGTCATATGATCTCATCTCAGTCAAACTAGTGGTGCTTTGATTCTCCTCCAACTTGGGTGCCCCTTTTGGTTGGACTACTAAAGTGGTGGGGTTGTCAACTGGTAGTTCTCATGGGTGACCTACTCTTGAATTTTATAAGTGGTTCCCTCACCTAACCTTGGAAATATCTTCAGTTAAAAATGTAGAAAAAGATAAGGAAAAGGGAAAACATGAGGGTTGGGATAATCTTGATGTCACTCTAGGGGAAGCCAAGTATCAGGTACCTTCGCCTCCTCCAAGTGTTGTTTCTCTAGTCGCTTAGCAACTTTATATTTTTTTGTTATGTTTTATTTCTAGCTATACCAGTGTGACTCAAAGGGTGTGATCTTATATGCACCCACCTTTTTTTGTCAATATATGTATTAATATTTTCTAATTAATAGAATCTTAATGTTCTTATTCATAAATAAAAAATTGAAGTTAAATTGAAATTAGTTCCTTTACCTCTATTTTATTTGTGGAAATCTCTAAGGAGATCTTAATGACTGATTTAGTTCTACCTATTGAGATGTAGATATTTTAATAGATTTATTTTAGGATGTTTAATAGGTGAGAAAATTTTTAGTAGTATCTAATCATGGAGGGGATTTAAAAGCTCTGAAAAATTTCTCTTTATCATCTTTTATTAATGATGTTTTATCATTCTATCAAACAAGCATAACTAATTGACAATCTAAGTAATTTGAGATTATTTTTCTTTTTCCTTGGCTTCATTAGTAGAGGTGGTAATGGTGGTTGGTGAGGATTGCAAATTAGCCCAATGAGAGGTAGAATTTTTTGAAAGATGGTGTTTTTGACGTAGTGCAAGATGGAAAATCCTAGAAAGGATAGTCCAAATCTACACTAGCAACAACAATACAGTGGAAACACAACAAGAGAATACACAAATAGAATTTTCATTCAACATGCCCAGTTGTAAGGCCTTTCGAGTTAGGGAAAAAAAAAATCAATTACAACAGTAATTATACAATCTTTTAGCTAGTCCAGCTCTATGACACATCAACAATTGGTAGAAACACTAAGGCAAATCTAAACTTGAGCTCACAAGTCACCAAGAAATCACCTTGTCTCCAAGCATGTAAACCAGTAGCTTTGTTATTAAAAATATCAGACAAACCATCTGATCTGCAAGATCTTGTAGGATCCCATTACCATCTCCTTGATTTCTTCCCCCTTAAGCAACTACCCAAACCTTCCTTAAATACATTTCTTCAACCACAAGTTGGCTGGAAGAAAGAAATAAATCCTAAAACCTAGTCGGCTTCTATAAAAAAACAATTATTAAATAAAATACAAGTCAGCTCTCAAATAGCCTTACAAGTAATTAATTCTCCATGTTGGCCTCAAGATCTACCTAGGAGAATACAACATAAGCTACCAACATTAAATACATCAAGTTGGCCAACCAAATCTCCAAGAACTCCAGCCGGTAAGCTAAACTACCGAGCGATCTAGGCATCATCGAGAAAGCACATCGACTAAGCACCACAAGCATCATTGAGTATAGGTTCTTCCAAGCACCAGAAGTTTACCAATTTTCTTCAGTGGTCGAGCTCTTCATTGACCGAGCCCCTCGATCAAAGCTACAACCGAGTAACACAGAAACACTCCAACACACCAACATACAGGATTTCCAACTACCCTAGGATGCTCCTGAATTAGACACCCCAGGTGCAAAAAGATGTTCTCAATGGTTGGAAGAACATCTTCTAGGATTCAAAGCATAATCCCCGAACTGGTTCTTCACATACATGTCCTCCAAGTCTTCAACTTGCACATTTTTCCACTTCTTCTTTCTCTGCCTTTTCAAGTATTTCCTTAACAATTCACAAGTATGTTCTCCATACTAATCTCCAACCCTTTCAGGATCCGTCAACTCAACTTAGCTCCCAAAGCTCAAGTTCCTCCTACCGAGTGTTGTATCCAACAAAGGCATCAGGGAAAAATTCCTGCCACTCTTCTCAACAATGAACACATTCTTGACACAATCATGCACAACCCTACAATCATACTGCCAAGGTCTATCGAGCAATATGTGACAACTGCTCATCTCCACAATATCACACAACACTTGATCCTTATACTGGCCAATCTAAAAATTAACAAGACATTGATCCCTTACTTCCAAAGTATGAACATCTTGCAACCAACCAATCCTATAAGGATAAGGATGTCTCACTCTCTTCAAACCAAGTTTCTGAACCATCTCCTCAGCTACAAGGTTATTAGTACTACCACTATCCACAATCACATTATAGAGTTCACCTCTTGACTTGCACCGAGTTCTAAACAAGTTACTCCTCTGACAAGGTTTCACCTTAGTACCGAGAAATGTTCTTTGAACCAACAAGTTTTCTGCCTCTACCTCAGGCTCATTCAGTATATTCTCATTCACCACAAAAGCTCTTCAATCATAAGTCTTTTGGGAACATTCAAATGATCGATGTCCTTCTTCACCGCAATGAAAATAAGTACCTTTAAAGGAAACCTTACCTATCCTCTTCCTCGGCTCAACAGGTTTCGATTCATCTTCAGTAGTCAGTTTATCCTTCACCGAGTGATCTTGTTTGTCCTTCCCTCAGGAATTACCATGTTGTCTCCTGTTCAACTTATCTTCTGCCTTCAGAGCATAATGATAAGCATCGTCAACTAAATCAATCTTCAACGTACTAAGCTAGGCATGTTGAATGAAAATTCTATTTGTGCATTCTCTTGTAGTGTTTCCGTTGTATTGTTGTTGCTAGTGTGGATTTGGACTATCCTTTCTTCAGCAACAAGATAAGCATGATGATAAGCATCCTCAACCAAATCAATCTTCAACATACTAAGCTCATCCTCAACCGAATCAATCTTCAACATGATCCTTATACTGGCCAATCTTCAACATACTAAGCTCATCCTCAATCGAATCAAGAGAGTACAAGTTCTATCGAGCACCAGAAGTTTACTAATTTTCTTCAGCAACCGAGCTCTTCAATGATTGAGCCCCTCGGTCAAAGCTGCAACTGAGTAACACAGAAACACTCCAACACACCAACATACAAGATTGCCAACTACCCTGGGATGCTCCTACATCAATTTCTATCCCTTATTGGAAGGATTTTTGGTCTTAGGTTAGTATTACTTGAGGTGATTTTGGTTTAGGTGGTTTTTTTCCTAATGCTATTTATTTTGGTTTTTGGTTCAATTGGTAGCTCTCTTCATGGTTGCAATAAGTGGTCATGTTTATTGTCCATTTTTTTTTTCTTGTATTTTATTTGGTTGTATGTTTTTACTACATTGGTGTTTTGGTGTTATAGTTGGTCTTGTTACTCTTTGTATTCTGAATAATACTTGAAATTATTGAAATGATTATAGGCATTAAATAAATTAAATTTGTAATTCTTAAGTCAATATATGGTAATGGTAAAATAATGTGTCGGATGTCAAGAATTAATTTACAATACTTAATAATTTTATGGTTAATTGATGAAGATTTTCAATATACAAAATGTTATTTTTCCTTCAAGTTAACGTACATGATTGAAAACTTGACCTCTATAGGTATGAGTTTGATTTTCAAAAAAAAATTAAATTGTTACTTTCAAATATAAATCAAACAAATGTGAGTTGATGTGATTCACTTGTCTTAAATTGGTGTAAGAGTTAGTGGTAACTATAAAGACCTTTTTTAGGAAATATGTTGAATTGTACGGTTCATGTTCTCCATAGTCAAACCCTATTCATACCAACTTAATAACTCTAAGAAAAATGATCAAGGATAGTCTAGTCAAAACATGCAAGTAAACTAGGGTGATGTCACAAGCAAATAAATTGTAAATAGAATCTTTGTTAAGCTCTTAGATCTTGATATTCTTTTTGCATATTCAATCCTTATCTCATATTCAATCCTTATTTCAAATGAGTGAATGACTATCTTTACATATAATAACCAAGCACGCAAATCAACATAATGTATAAAGTTCATAATAACTAGTAAGGGAGGGAAACATGAACCCACTCTATGAAATTCAAATTTAAAGGTTTCAAGTTTAGAGTTATGATTACATAACTAACTTTGGTCAAGTCCACAAATTTAAAGATTTTAGGTTTAGAGTTATGATTACAAACCTAACTTTGGTCAAGTCCACAACCACAAATCTGACCTAGAACAATGAATGATGAAACAAGGGATCATGAATCTAAATAAAAGTGTTAAAAGTATAAATTAAAAATTGATAGTAAAAAAGACCAAAATATAAAACATCACAAACTCATTCTATATGTAACTATGCTAATTATAAATTAATTATTATATTTATAATACTCTAAACAAATGAACCCAAATCATTAAAAACATTAATATTTAATTTCTACTATTACAAAAATCTAAAAATTATTAAAAATTCTAATTAAAACTATACGTATGGATGGCCTCAAAGCACATTCAAAGCATCTGCCTTAAAACTTTAATGAGTTTAAAAAGCAATTTAAAAGTACCTTTATTCCGAATAGAATGTTAACAAACATAAAGTCTTTGAATAGACAATTAATTCAAAGCCGTGATTTCTTCAAATTATAGCAATTCAAAGGTGGCACATGAAAACAAAAGAAAAGACTGAAATCACAAGTAATATTAAATAAAGAGAGAAACATCATACATCATTGATTTGAATTTATTCAATAATGTTTAGGTCCACCGAAAGCAACTTCATCTAGGATATTGTAATTCTCAAGGAATCTTCAGATTAAATATATTCGAATGTGTGTTCTTTTAAAGTGAAGTAATAAATATTTCAAGGGGTTTTTAGTTTAGTGTAAAGTTGAATAGTTTTAAATGTAAAAGTGTGTACTTTTTATATATATTTAAAGAAATAAAATTAGTTGATAGTTCTTTAATATAATAGTCTAGTAAACGTTATTCAACAAAATAATAATTACAATACATTAACAATATATTAATTAAGTATTAAAAGTAATCAGTCTAACTTCAAAACAATTAAAATAAATCAGTGTTCACATTTATAGTAACTATTGTTAATACTAACATCATCAACAATACTAATCAAAATAATAATAAAAGTCTTTAAACATGGCCACTTAGGGTCATAGCAGAATAAACTACTAGTACAAAATATAGCAGTGCCAGTGATAACGACATAGATTAAAGCAAGGCTACAGGGGCCACTAACATTAGCGACGTGGAAATGAAAAAGGGACAAAGTCCCTAGGCAACCTTTGACTTGCATGGCTTGGTCAACATCATCATCGCCCAGTCCTCTGTCGGGAACTTATAAAGCTCCTTGTAATTGCCATCATCCTCATCCCCCGCATTGAGTGTGTAAAAGTTTGTACTTTTGAAAAGGTTGAATTTAAGAATATATTTGGGATGATTTTGGTTAAATGGTCATTCTTCATTCTTAATGTTAATCTAAAAGAGATAAATTTGATTGATTGTGCAGTTACAATTCAAAAAAACTCTAATAGCAACAAGTTGTCAAATAGTCCAAAATATTCATCTTTTATTTAAAAATGAAAAATAATGAATAAATATTATTTAAATATTATTAAATAAATACACTAGTGAGACAATTTTAATATTGCATTTGAAAGTGATGTAGCAGTTTGAACAAGATGGAAATTTGTCCATAACCTTAATTTTTTTTATAGTAAAAGCAACAAAACAAGGGTGTTGACCCTATAGACAAAACAACCCAAACATGGCTTCGACAAGCCACACATTAACAATACTTTCATAATTAACTAGTCCATAATATCAAAATATTTCAAACATATAAAACTATACAATGTAAAGTATTTAAATCTTTAAACAATAAAAAAAGAACCAGGAAACAACCAACAAGTGGCTAAACAAGCACCCCACTCCAAACGTTAGTGAGGAATTTGAAGAGATCATTGTAATTCCCTTCCTTTTCAATATCTATACCCAATACCTTCTTATGCATCAAATAGACCATGTTGGAAGAGCTATGCATGACCCATAAACCGATTTGAGAGATACTCATCATTTTCTTCTCCATGTCCAGAACCTTCTTTTTCATGGCCTCCAAGTCCACAGTAGTGGCCTAGTGATTGGTATAGGTGCTAGTCTCCCTAGCATGATGGTTGTCCTCTCACTAGAAGACTTCCTTGAGTTGTCTTCATCTTCAGTGTCCTTGCTTTCTTCTTCCTTAGACTCTTCATCATCATCCAAAAAATTCTTCCCTTTTCCTTTGTCCAACCTATTAGTATTATCAAGTTCAAGATTACTGGGGGGGTGAATCAGTAATCTAACAATTAAACTTTCATACACCATTCAACAACTAGCATCAATTAACATCCATTGCATGAATGAACAAACCAATAAAGATAAACACTCACAACCATGCAACATAATAACACCAATATTTTTTCTCATGGAAACCCAACTCGGAAAAACCACATGTGGGGATGGCACCCACAAATAATTTTGCACTCTTTTGAAATATGTCTTCTTAAGATCTTAGCCCTATTAAAAGCTTACAAATGCCCGAATAAGAGAAAGACCTTGTTAGGAGCCATCTAGTTAAGGGAGTTCCCTCTAGCCCTATTAGGAGCTTTACCCTATTAAGGGATTTCAAACCCTAGTTAAAGAGTCGCCTGGTTAAAGGATTTACAAATCAGACCTATTAGAGTCTACTTGGTTAAGGGATTTTCTTGTACAGATTATTAGGAGTCAACAAGTATAATGATCTGAGAAAATAGAAATCCTCCTCTAGTGCTAGTACAGATCTAGTTCAAGCTCAATGTCTTCTTCACATGTAGAACATCCAAAACCTACAATCGAATATCTACATTCACAATCTTTCTCACACTGTCACTTGATAATACATCAAAAGATATAAATATGTGCTCAGTAACTAGATCGGTTATGACCTAATTACATTTGAATTCCATCATTACAATTCATTCCGACTCAAACTTTGAAGCCTAAAATGTTTTACCCATTATCAATTATAATTTCAAGTTCATGTCGGCCTCCAATTCCATTGCTCAATCAATTTGACAAAGAAAATTCAAACCACATCACACTCTCCAATGTTCCTGCACAACTCCAAGAAATTCAATCACCACAATCATGAAGATTTTAACTCATCATTCCTTGTTGATCTGCCACGTCACTACGATCCTTACAAAAAAAAACCACTTATTGCAACATGGTGCAACATGACCGATTAAGGATCTGACCGATTGTTCTAAGAACTTATTTTCCTTTTCACTGGGTGATTTTTTATCCATTGAAACTTTTTCTTTTGGTCACCAATCATGATGTGGTCACAACAAAACCCCATAACATAGTCAAGATAACATATGTTGAATCACAACACCTAAGTCCAAACCTATTTGACACAATCTAGGGACATCACTGAGGCTTCCATTACGATTGCACACTCCAACTCTTATCACAAGTCTAGATCCAACCTCTTGAACATGCATTATCATAACAGACTCATTGTCAACCAACAAAAAACTAAGTTGACATCAATGACAACATCATAACTGATCAAATCATCAAATCTACATCAAACACATGCCATATCATTCTCAACTTATTTCTAAATCAGTTGTGCCAATAATTTCCCCCTTTGGCATTGATGTCAACACCAACAATACCAAGAAAATAAATACTCCATCTTTAAGTATTCTCCCCCTTTCTGAGTCTTCTCCTCTTTGAAAACAATGTCAAAGGTGCAACATGCCTAGCTATTCATCTACTACAACTACCTTCATCTCTTTCTGACTGCTCCCCCTAAGGAGTAATCCCCTAAACATCAATCCACAATAAAAGATATGGAAATAAACCCACTGGATTGATACATCAACAACATCTTAGTTCTTCTGAGGTAGGGGCACAACCCCTAGTTGACTTCTAAGGTACTCAAAAGTATCCTTAGGCAATGTTTTTTTTAATATATCTTCTATCTGCTCCTTTTTAGGTACATATTCCAACTTCGCTTCCTTCTCATGCACTTTCTCTCTCAAAAAAAGATACTTAATTGCAATGGGCTTATTCTTGGAATGCATTATAGGATTCTTATAAATATTTATTGCACTTGTATTGTCACAAACAATAGTTACCAGTTTAGTCACCTTTTCTTTGATACCTTTAAGAATCTGCTTCATCCTTGCAATTTGTGTATAGTTTATAGCCGTTTCTACATACTCTACTTTTGTTGTAGATTTTGAGATATAGTTATGCTTCTTGCTTTGTCCAAGATACTAGCCTTTACCTAGAGAGAATGCACCACCACTTGTGCTCTTTCCATCATCAACATTTCCTGTCCAATCTGCATCAACAAACACACTCAAAGAGAAATCACCATCATGAGCATACCAAAAATCATAGTCAACTATCCCTTTCAAATACCTGAATATCCTTTTGACTGCAACCATATGAGATTCTTTGGGATTTTCTTGAAATATTGCTACCATTCCAACTTCTTAAACAATATTCAGTGTTCTATGAATAACATACTGCAACTTACCAATCATAGACCTTTACAAAGTAGCACCCACTACATCAAATTCATCATCCTTAAACAATCTACATCTCATTACCATGGGGGTTCCAACTACTTTGGAGTCATCCATACCAAAATTATTGAGTACTTCTTTCACATATTTGGATTGATGAATATATATACCATTATTTAGTTGTGAAACTTGCAATCCAATAAAGAATTTGATCTCCCCAATCATTCACATTTTAAACTCCTTCATTTATTTAGCAAATGTCAAACTCATCTCATCATTTCCTCCAAAGATTATATCATCAACAAACACTTTAGCTATCAAAAACTTATCTTGATAATCTTTTAGGTGCATATTACTATCATCCCTTGTTCTATTAAAACTAATCTGAATAAGATAAAAGTGTAACCTTTCATACCGTGCCCTTGGTGCTTGTTTTAGTCCATACAGTTCTTTTTGTAGCTTGCATACTATGTCCTTGTCCTTTATCAATGCAAAACCATCAGGTTATTCTATGTAGACTTCTTCTTCAAGAATTCCATTTAAGAAAGCTGACTTTACATCCATTTGAAAAACTTTGAATCTTTTATAAGCAGCATAAGCAAGTAGAATTATTACCCCTTCTACTCTTTCCACTAGAGAAAAAGTCTCTCCATAGTCTAGTCCTTCTTCTTATGTATAGCCATTACACACAAGCCTTGCCTTATTTCTAATCACATTTCCATCTTCATTTAGTTTGTTCCTGAAAACCCATTTGGTACCAATCACTTTTTTATTTATAGGTCTAGGAACAAGTGTCCATGTATCATTTTTCTCAGTTTGATCAATTTCTTCCTCCATAGCTTTTACCCAATCTTCATCTTTGATTTCATCCTTCATTATCTTAGGCTCATACTTAAAAATAAAAAAATTACTTTCTCTAAGATTTCTTTTGGTTAGAACACCACCATTCTTATCACCTGTAATCTGATCAGTAGACTGATTTAACTTCACATTCCTGGGTATCACCGGTTCTAGTCTAGGAGCTTCTTCTTCTATTGGTTGAATCACTTCTTCCACATTTTTTTTGTTATGTTGGCTCATGCAATTCCAGTTCAATATACACAATCTCTCAATCATCCTTAGTCACTTGCTTACTTAAATCATAGAATTTCTCAAGGTATTCATCCACCTTTACATTAGCACTCTCAATCATCTTGTTATTTCTCTTATTTAAATATTTATATGATTTACTTTTAGTGGAATAACCCAAGAAAATACCTTCATCACCTTTTGGATCAAACTTGCATGTGTAATCATCCCTCTTAATGTAACATCTACTGCCAAAGACTTTGAAATATTTAACATTAGGTGAGTGACCATACCATAGCTCATAGGGTTTCTTATCGGTTCCTTTCTTTACTTTCACCCAGTTTAGTGTGTAAACAGCAATAATATTTGCTTCTTTCCAGTACACTTTCGATACATCACCTTGAATAAACATTGTCCTTGCAACATCCACTATAGTATGTTCTTTCTCTTAGAAACACCAATTTTTTTGGAGTCCTTAGGGAAGACATTTGTCTCTTGATTCCATTATCTTCACAATACTTAACAAATTCTACAGAATTAAACTCACCTCCTCTATCAGACCTTAAACAATTAAAAAATTTGTCTGATTCTTTCTCAACCAGTGCCTTGAATGCTTTAATTTTTTGGAATGCATCAGATTTATCCTTCAAGAAAGTTACCTACATCATTCTAGAATAGTCATTGCTAAACAATATGAAATATCTATCACCTTGATAACTTCTCTACCTCATAGGCCCACAAAGGTTAGTATGCACCAAATCAATTATGCCCTCAGATGAAAAAGACTTTCTTTGGAAAGTAAAACAAGTTAACTTACCCAACTGGCATTATTTACACATCATGTCATCTATCTTGACTAATTGTGGCAATCCCTTAACTGCATTTTCTTACTCACTTTGATCAAGGTGTCAAAATTTACATGATAGAACCTTCTATTGCCAGATCCAATTATATTCTTCAACCTTTGCAACCAAACATCTGTTCATAGTATTATTCAGATGAGATAAATTACCTCTAGTTTTCCTTCTAGTAAGAATCTCATCAATCGTTCTTCCAAGTATCCTACACATACCTCCTTTGAACTCCAATTTGTGACCTTTTTCATTTTGTTGACCAAAACTCAACATATTATATGTTAGACCATCCACAAGATAAACAACATCTATATTACTCTTTCCATTCAAACTAATAGTGCTTTTTCCTTTAACCAAACAAGGTGCATTGTTGCCAAACCTTACCACACCACCATAAAACTCTTTAAACTTAATGAGCTTACTCTTTTCATTGGTCATGTGATGTGATCACCCACTATCCATAATCCATTCATCATTGTGTTTCATGTGAGAAACTAGTGTCTTTTTTCCTTTAGATGGATCTTCTTTGACTGCAACAAATACAATCTCCTCTTCCTCATTATCTTATGATTCTTCATTAGTAACTCCTTCATCAACTACAACATAGAATTGTTTCTTCCCTTTTCCTTTAGACTTTCTAAACTTATCCTTTTGTTCACCATTAGACACCTAGTTGCAATATGTCCAATCTTATTACATGAAAGATATTGTAGTGGTAGCTTGCCTTTGTACTTACGAGTCCCTCTAGGAAATCTCTTTTCTAGTAGTGCTTCAAGCTCTCCTTATCTCCTCTCAGTGTCCAAGATAGCTTCAATTTACCTAGTGTAACTTGACATGCAATCATAATAATGGCTTAATTATTTAGCTTTCCTTACTGGTGAATTAGACACCGATGCTTTGAAAGATGCCTCAACTTTTGGAATACTATTATCAAAATTATTTAACTCAAATGTAGTAAGCTTACTGATCAGTCCATCTATAGTAACATTATTAAATATTCTCGGCTCATTTATAATAGACAATCTAATGGCATATGCACATAGTAAAGTTCTCAACATTTTACTTACCACAACATCTTCCTCAATAGTTCCACCAGCACCTCTGATAGCACCAACAACTTCTTTTATTCTTTGACCATATTGTGCAATGTTGATGCAGAAGCATGATGGGGTAGTTGGAAATCCTGTATCAACCAAAAAAAAAAAATTGTGTTTGTGTTTGGATTTATGTGGTATCTCAGTTGGAGACCTGATATTCTCGGTCTCTTTGTGTTAGTTCTTAGTTGTAAGCTTGTTTGGCTTCGCCGATGGAGCTCGGTGGCTGGTGGTCACTCGGTGATGGTTCTCATTTGGGAGTCTGTTTGGCTTCATCAAAGGACTTAGTGACTAAGTGTATTTGTTTATCAATTGAGAATTTTGGTGCTCGGTTATCGACTGGTTCTTGGTGTTATGTTATCGACTAGTACTGGCACTTGGTATTCTTGCTGACCAACTTGTTTGATTGGATGAATCAGCTTGGCTGACTAGTGTATTTAATTTGGGTTGCACTCCTCAAGTTATGGATTGACTGTTGGTCATGTGGGGACCTAAATCTAGTGTTTTGTATTCTTCTATGTGGATCTGATAATATTTTAAAGGCCGAAATGAAGAAATAAATATTGTAAAGGTTATTGAGAGTCGACTAGTGTTTTGTAATTAATTATTGTTGTAAGCCGGCTTGTGGTTGAGTAGTATTGTAGACACAGAAAATTGGCAAAGGCTTAAATCAGTCAAAAGGTGCATCAAATCATCAAAATAATACGAAAAATCAATAAATGGAACAAAGGCAATTCAAATCAAAGGAAAATTCAATTAAATGATTAAATGATTAAATAAAGCTTGAAAAGGGGAAAAACACTACGAAATTGATTAAATTCAATTAATGACATAGTTGTTGAAAGCAAAAATCAAAATGAACATCTTACCCTTCATGGCTAAATTTAATTACTTTAATTAATTAATAAATATCTAATTTCCCTCAACAAAGCAAAAAGGAGACAAAATAGACACAAATCACTCACTTTTGTTGAAATGGTCCAGCCTTTTGAAACCATTTAAATATTTGTCCCCCAATTTAGGGACAAAGCAAAGCCAATTGACCTTACCCAAGCATAACCATGGTTATCTCACTCTACCCCCTACCCTTGGGAAAATCTTATAAATAGAAGGCATTTTGAGGCATTATTCATCCACTCCATATCTTTGAATTACAGCAAAGCTCTGTCAATTTGCATCCATATCACTCACTTATCATTTGTCATTGCTAATTAGCTTAAATTGCTTTGATCATAGTAGATTGTTCATCAAATAGAGCTAGAATTTGATAGAATAGATCTAAATTTGCATATCATATAGCTTAATTCTCATCTTTAGAGTGTCACTAGTGAGGATCATAGCTGAGAGCCTCATTTACCACTTTATTTTAGAGATCCATGAGATGTTGATAGATTAATTGTGCATTTGTTAGATTATTTTTCTCTAATTCTTGTTGTTCTTAGTTAATCTTGTAATTTCATGAAGGTGTAAATCACTCACACACAAATGGCACCCACTGTGGGGCCCTAGGCCTCAAATTCATCATAATTTCTACGTTATTTGCAAAATTTAGGCTAGAATTGCATGATTTTGCTCACTGTTTGCAGGTTACAGAAAAGAAATCACACCTGCCGGTAAAGAAATCACGCCTAAAGCAAAGAGATGTCGCTCGCGAAAATTAAAATGTCGCCTGGAGTCTGAACGATCACGCTTTTCAGCCTGCAGAATCACGCTTCTGGCGAAAGAAATCACGCCGGCAGAAATCAAATTCTCGCGTCACGGACAAGCAGTTGATGCCTTTGGTCATTTAGATGTCGCTTGGACAGAATTAAAAGCCGCGGCCGAGGAATCATTTTACTCCTGGTGTAAAGGGAGTTTCCTGCCTTTCTCATTTAATTTTTCATTTTGAGTATTTTAAATGTCGCTTCTCTGAATTAATTTGTCACTTCTAGTAAAGAGTTCACGTGTTATTTTAATTTGATATCGCACTTGATTACTTTAATCTCGCTTGAGCCCCTTTTGGTGACGCTCGCGGTTAAAGTAATTACGTCTTTATTAAATTAGATCTAGCGTTTAGCATGGACAATGTCGCCTGGTTTAGCATTTATATTGTATCAGAGTAATTACTGTTGTCGCGTGTATTAAAGATTTCACACCTTTGCAAAATTTGATATCGCACTTGTCTATTTTAATCTCGCTTGAGCCCCTTTTGGTGACGCTCGCGGTTAAAGTAGTCACGTCTTTGTTAAATTTTATCTCACCTGTAGTCTGGATGATGTCGCCTGACTGTATTTTCTCTATTTTGTCAAAAATGTTAAAATAACGACTGTATGCTAACTTCACTGTCATTTTTTTTTGTCTCAGGAGCATGGTCTGTCATAAGAAAGTGCAAAAACCAGAGAGAAGGCACAACTTAGAGGAGAAATTGATCTCTAAAAGGATAAGGAAAGAAAACCGGGTACATTCTACTTTTGTTCTCAACAATGATTTAGAGAAAGAAGTAGAATTATATGCTAAATACATTGTTGTTGTAGATGCTTACAAACGAAAATATGTCTCATTAAATTGGGAGTTTAGTCCTTAAGTTTGTAAGAATTTTGCAAATATTTTGGTAAAAAGAATCAAAAGCATAATCAATTATATCATTTTAAGCTTTGATTTTGGTTTCCCCTCACTTTGTTTGTATTGTGCTGACTAACTTGTTGGTGGAAGGAACATTTTTCTAAGGTAAGAGAAGGATTTGGAGAGAAAATAAAAAATCTACTACTTAAAAATGCGCCTAGCCTTTGCTAGCATCGTTTGAGGTATTTCTCTCATCAAGCTTGCAAACTTCCCTTAAATTGTGGCATTTTCAAAGTTCAAAACATAGTTTAATCATAAAAGAAAAAAATAAACACTTCAATTCTAAGAACCCCTTTGTCACGGGGTTGAAAAAGAACCAAATTGATTGTGAGTGTTTGGGATAAGGGAAAAGCAATAGGGATATGCTCTTCACTCTTTGAGTGAATCAAATTTCCAAACTTGCTCTACCAAATCCACTTTTCATGCTTTCAAATGAACATGTTTAAAACTTAGTGGGCTCACCTCCCGAGATTTCCTTAGAAGGGCCGGTGAGAGGGACAGCCCAAAGTGGGATACACTTTCTTTTTCCGCGAGAATCCGACCCACTATAAAATGAAACGCGGGTATCCTTAATGGGGTACATGACAAAAAGGATTTTAGCTCTTTCGAACTTCCTCTAGTAGTCCTAACGGATTGCGTAAAATCATGCTTTTGTGCATGTGGGAAGCCCCTTAACATATTTGGGAGATGAAAAGCTAAGATCTCTTTTGAACGGAAAACTTACTACATAACGGTAAAATAGCAAAACTACCTATTAGAGCCATGTTTACGAACCAATTATGTGCTAGGTAGATTGTGTGGAAGCTATTCTTGTGTTTAAACTTGTGAAAACATTCAAAAATATACACATTAGAGCATTCTAGGGATATGGTACCCAATTGATGTGTGTGTTGAGATTGTTTTTATTTTCAAACAAGATATTCCAAAGTTATTGATCAAAACACCATTAAAATTTTAAACCATTTAAAATTGATCAAAAACTTTTACCTTATTCCAAAAAAAATAGCTTATCAAGAGAAGAAAGTCAACATACCCTTAAAGTTTGTTCATGCTTGTTATTACAAGGTCACTTTCTATAAGGAAAGCATTACAAACAGACAGGACCCACAACGGAGAAGAGCTCCCATTTCCAAAGAACACTTTCATTACTACACAAATGACTGAAAAACCCGCTAAGGCAAAGGACATTAACAAGATGTTTAGTGGTACCCTAGGAAATATTGATCCCAACAACCAAGGGAACAACATGAATGGGGTTATAGATCCTAACAACAATCAAGGGAACAACATGAATGGGGGTATGGATCTTAATAACAATCAAGGAAATTCTAATAATGGAGGAAGAGATCCTAATTCTCAAGAGGCAAATTCACAAGGTAACAACTTATTTCCTCCTCATAATACAAATTACAAGCCCCTTATTACAAGCGACAAATTAATTTAGATAAGCGACATTTTATTAATCGAAGGTGACATTTAAAATCAACAAAGCGAGAAATTAAATGAATAAGGCAGGAAAATCCCTTTACACCACGTGTAAAATGATTCCTCGGCCGCGGCTTTAAATTCTATCCAGGTGACATCTAAATGACCAAAGGCATCAACTGCTTGTCCATGACGCGAGAGTTTAATTTCTGCAGGCGTGATTTCTTTCACCAGAAGCATGATTCTGGAGGTTGAAAAGTGTGATCGTTCAGACTCCAAGCGACATTTTAATTCCCATGCGCGACATCTCTTTGCTTTAGGCGTGACTTCTTTACCGGCAGGCATGATTTCTTTTCTGTAACCTGCAAATAGTGAGCAAAATCATGCAATTCTAGCCTAAATTTTGCAATTATAATCACTTGTTTCACTTAACTACAACAGACATATCTATCTTGGATGTGAAAATTTGTGAGTCATGGCATATCATCAATATTTTTCAGAAATGAAAACATATTGGACCAATCAATTAAAATCTTTCAAATCAAGGAATCAATATGTTTTATTTCTGAGGGGGCATCAGAGTATCAAATTGGCATCACATCAAAAACATTTATCAGTGGGGCATATCATATCAAGTATCATATCATATCAGTATCATATCAGGAGGCAAATTAGTATCAGATCAGTTTACCATATCATATCAAACCTATCAACATATCAGCAATCAATCAACCCAGGACCTTTATCAATCAACCCAGGACCTTTATCAATTAAACCCAGGACCTTTATCAGTGAACCCAGGACCTATCATCAAACCAGGACCCATATTAGATCAGTATCATATCAGAGGCATCAGAATCATATCAGCACCATCATCAAAGGCACATCATCATCATCAGGAAGTACATCAATCAGAACGATCAGAGGCATATCAGAACCAGGACCTAAATCAGATCATCATACCAAGAGAATCTTTGAATCGGTTTTCTTCGCACATCGACTCAAAGAGGGGCATTTGTAGACACAAAAAATTGGCAAAGGCTTAAATCAGTCAAAAGGTGCATCAAATCATCAAAATAATACGAAAAATCAATAAATGGAACAAAGGCAATTCAAATCAAAGGAAAATTCAATTAAATGATTAAATGATTAAATAAAGCTTGAAAAGGGGAAAAACACTACGAAATTGATTAAATTCAATTAATGACATAGTTGTTGAAAGCAAAAATCAAAATGAACATCTTACCCTTCATGGCTAAATTTAATTACTTTAATTAATTAATAAATATCTAATTTCCCTCAACAAAGCAAAAAGGAGACAAAATGGACACAAATCACTCACTTTTGTTGAAATGGTCCATCACTCACACACAAGTATATAAGGAAGGTATGGGTACTATTTAGAGATAGATGGAGAAGAGATAGATGTAGGAGGTTAGAATTTCCTGAGGGATAGCAGATCAGATAGTATTTATGATATTTGTAATAGTAGAGCTAGTAGTTTGAGTGCTTGGAGACAAGGAGATTTCTTGGTGGCTTGCGAGCTCAAGTTTAGATCTACCTTTGTGTTCCAACCAGTTGTTGTTGTTATCATAGATCTGGACTAGCTGGGGAAAGTTGGATCCTTGTTGATCTTTTTGTAATTCTGATGTATTTGGCCATAACCAAGAAGGCCTTACAGCTTGACATGTTTCTTGTAGGCTCGGTTATTGATAATAAAGAGTTGTTTCTGATTATATCTTTTTGTGAGTTGAAATTATGTTATGTTTTTGATGTTGGATGCAAGGGTTGGACTATCCTTAATTGGATCCACCATCCTTGACTGCATCAGGTGGTGTAAGAGCCAGGTTTGATCTTGTTGAGCTGAATCTTGATTCGCTTGATCTGTGTGAACGTTGAATTTCCTTCAGAGATTCATATTGCAGATCCATATTCCTAATCTTGTGAGATCTTGTTTGATTGTTCGTGCAAGGTAGAAGGTTTTAATATGACTTGCAAATAGTTCAAAGGTTGTCACAAGGTGGTCATCTTAAGGTTTTTTGTAGAGGGTTTTTTAAAATCTTTGGAGATGCCTCCGAGAAGATTGGACCCTAGGGCGATTGAAGATCTATGTGATGTTGTGGAAACAAGGATAGCATAGAAATTGAAATCATATATCATATGTCAGATCTAAGATAATGTCAATGAAAAATGAAATGGTCATCAAGATTATGAGGGCTATTTTTGGTATGCCAAGGAATCTTGGAATTGATGATGGTTAAGAGGAAGTTGTTGAAGACTTTGAACTTGTTGGATCTAGTGGTGATGATAGAGCTGACTGGATGGATAGATCTGGTGGAGATAGAATTGATCAGTTGCAAAGACCTAGAGCTTAGTTGAGTACATCTTACTAGATGGAGGTTTCTAATTTCTTAGGTACATTGAAACTCAAGGACCTGATTGATTGGATCAGTGAGTTGGAAGATTACTTTGAGCTAGAAGACATTAAATATCCTCTTAGAGTGAGGTTGCCACAGACAAAATTGAAAGGACATCTTGTATATTATGGTGGAAAGAATTGCAAAAAGAAAGAGAGGAAGAAGGTGAAATGAAGATCAATCGATGGAGGTTGATGGTGGAAAATTAAAAGCTAAGTTCATCCATGTCGACTATGAACTTGAGTTGTTTAAGAAATTTCAAAATCTGAAACAGAAGGAAATGATTATGGAAGACTATACCGAGGAGTTTTATAAGTTAACAATTTGGTTTGGGCATAGAGAACTTTCTAAAGAAAAGGTGGCAAGGTATGTTAATGGTTTTAAATTAAATATCAAGGATGATATTGGTATGTTGAAGACTAATTCAGTAGAAGATGCTTATCAATATGCCCTGAAGGAAGAAGAGAAGTTGAAGAGAATAAATCATGGTAATTTTTGAGGGAAGGAAAAGCAAGAATAGTTGGTGAAAGAAAAATCAAAATTTGAAGATGAACCAAAACCTGTTGAATTGAGGAGAAGAATAGGAAGAGGTGGATTCAAGGGTACTTGTTATAATTATGGTCAAGAAGGACATCACTCATTTGGATATTCCTATAAGAAGCTTGGTAATAGAAAGAATGTTGTGGTGAATGAGAACATACTGAATGAACCTGAGGTAGAGTCAGAAAACTTGTTGGTTCAAAGAACATTGCTCAATACTAAGGTGGAACCTTGTCAAAGGAGGAATTTGTTCAGAACTTGGTGCAAGTCAAGAGGTAAACTTTGGAATGTGATTATGGATAGTGGTAGTATTGATAACCTAGTTTCTGAGGAGATGGTTCAAAAACTTGGTTTGAAGGGGGTGAGACATCCTTATCCTTATAAAATTATTTGGGTACAAGATGAATATTCTCTAGAGGTAAGGGAGCATTATTTTGTTGATTTTCATATTGGACAATATGTTAATCAGGTGTTATGTGATATTGTGGAGATGAGTTCTTGTCACATATTACTTGGTAGACCTTGGCAGTATGATTGTAAGGTTGTACATGATTGTGTCAAGAATGTATTTACTATTGAGAAGTATGGCAGGAAGTTTTCCTTGATGCCTTTGCAGGATACAATAATCGGTAAGAGGATCTTAAGCTTTGCTAGTAAGAGTGCATTGAAGGATTCTGAAAGGATTTGAGATCATAATGGAAGACAGACTTGTAGCATACCGAGGAAGGATTTGAAAAGGCAAAGAAAAAAAATGGAACTGAGGAAAATGTGTTGTGAACTTAGAGGACATGTATATCAGGAACCAGTTTGAGATTTATGTGTTTAATCCTTAAAGATGTTCATTGATTTATTGAGAACATATTTTCTCACCTAGGGTGTATGATGTAGGAGCATCCTAGGGTAGTTGGCAATCCTGTATCAACCCAAAAAAAAAATGTTTGTGTTTGTGTTTGGATTTCTGTGGTATCTCCATTAGAGACCTAACATTCTTGGTCTCTTTGTGTTAGTTCTCAATTGTAAGCTTGTTTGGCTTCACTGATGGAGCTCGGTGGTTGGTGGTCACTTGATGATAGTTCTTATTTGGGTGTCTTCTTGGCTTCACTGACAAACTTGGTGACTCGGTGTATTTGTTGCTCAATTGAGGAGTTTGATGCTTGGTTACTGACTGGGTCTCGGTGTTATGTTACCGACTGGTACTGGCACTCTGTATTACTATTGACCGACTTGTTTGATTGGGTGAATCATCTTGGTCGACTGCTACATTTAATTTGGGTCACGCTCCTTGAGTTATGGATTGACCACTAGTCATGTGGGGACCTAAATCTAGTGTGTTGCATTCTTCTATGTGGATCTAATAACCGCTTGAAGGCTGACATGAAGAAATAAATATTGTAAAGGCAATTGAGAGCCAATTGGTGTTTTGTAAATAATTATTGTTGTAAGCTGACTTGTGGTTGAGTAGTATATAAGGAAGGTATGGGTAGTGTTTAGAGATAGACAGAGAAGAGAAAGAGGCAGAAGGTTAGAAGTTCCTAAGGGATAGCAGATTAGATAGTATTTATGATATTTTTAATAGAAGAGCTAGTAGTTTGAGTGCTTGGAGACAAGGAGATTTCTTGGTGGCTTGCGAGCTCAAGTTTAGATATGTCTTTATGTTCCAACCAGTTTCTTTTGTTATCACAGATCTGGAATACCTAGGGAAATTTGGATCCTTGTTGATCTTGTTGTAACTATGATGTATTTGGCCATAACCGAGAATGCCTTACAACTTGGCATGTTGCTTGTAGGCTCAGTTATTGATAATAAAGAGTTGTTTCTGATTATATATTTTTTGTGAGTTGAAATTCTGCTATGTTGTTGATGTTGGCTGCAAGGTTTGGACTATCCTTAATTGGATCCACCATTCTTGACTGCATCAAATGTTCTCTCCTTCTACCATCTTCATGTCATCATACTTACCTCTAAGACTGTCTTATCTTTTTTCACATGAATATCTCCACCATAGATTAGCTTCAATTTTTTCCAAACATCATAGGCAGTATCAAGTCCATTGACATCAACATATTCAATATCAGATAAGGAACTTACAATAGCTTCTTGTTCTTGAGTATTGTCCTGTTGTTCAATTAGTTTATCAACATTGAGAGTTCCAACATGAGTGGTATATTTGTGTGTGATATGCATCCAATATTGTGATCCCATAAATTTTAGATATAACTTTATTATCTCACTTTATACCAGGTAGTTATCTTTAGTGATCTTGGGAGGTTCCTTCCTCATCATTGTAATATTTTCCTCAAGTTGTTAGGCTTACCATGAATAGGACCAAAGATCTAATACCAATTGTTAGTATTATCAAGTCCAAGATTACTGAGAGGGAGGGATGAATGAATAATCTCACAATTAAATTTTCATACACCATTCAACAACTCGCATCAATTAACATCCATTGCATGAATAAACAAACAAACAAAGATAAACATCCACAACCATGCAACACAATAACACCAATATTTTTTTCTCATGGAAACCCAACTGGAAAAAACTACATATGGGGATGCCACCCACAAATAATTATGCACTCTTCTAAAGTACACCCAGTTAAGAGATTAGCCCTATTAAAGGCTTACAAATGCACGGTTAAGAGCAAGACCCTATAAGGAGCCAACTAGTTAAGAGATTTACCTCTAGCCTTGTTAGGAGATTTACCCTATTAGGAGTAACCCTGTTAAGGGATTTCAAACCCTAGTTAAAGAGTCACCTGGTTAAAGGATTTACAAATTAGACCTGTTAGATTCTACCCAGTTAAGGTATTTTCTTATATAGATTTTTAGGAATCAACAAGTACAATGATATGAGAAAATAGTACTTCTCCTCTACTAGTACAGATCTAGTTCAAGCTCAATCTCTACTTCACATGCAGAACATCCAAACCCTACAATCACACATCTACATTCATGATCTTTCTCTCACTCTCACTTCATAATACATCAAAAAGATACAAATATTTTTTCACTAACTAGGTTATCCATGACCTAATTACATTTGAATTTTATCATTACAATTCATTCGTGCTCAAACTTTGAAACCTAAAATTTGTTACCGATTATCAATTATAATTTCAAGTTCATGTTGGCCTCCAGATTTGTTGCACAATCGATTTGACAAATAAAATTCAAACCACATCACACTCTCCAATATTCTTGCACAACTCCAAGAAATTTGATCACCACAATCATGAAAATGCCAACTCATCATTCCTCGTCGATCTTCCAAATCACTACGATCCTTACAACACATACCCACTTATCGCAACATGGTGCAACTTCATCAGTTAAGGATCTGACCGATTGTTCAAAGAACTTATTTTCCTTTTCACTAAGTGATCTTACATCTATTGAAACTTTTTCTTCTAGTTACCAATCATGATACGTTCACAACAAAAACCCCATAACATAGTCAACATACCATATCCTGAATCACAACACCTGAGTCCAAACCTATTTGACACAATCATCAAACAATTCATCCTCATCTTCATCATGTTCTTCTTATTGACATGTCAACCTTCAATCGACCATAAGTCACAACATACATATGCTAAACTTGTGCATTCATAGATATAGCATCTAGCAACATCATCGAGGCTTCCATTATGATCACACACTCCAACTCTTACCACAACTCTAGATCCAACCTCTTGAACATACATTAGTATAATAAACTCATTTCAACCAACAAAAAACTATGTTGACGTCAATTAAAATATCATAACTAATCAACCTATCATCATATCTACATCAAACAATACCATAACATTCTTAACTTATATCTACATTAGTTATGCCAACACAACTAATAACCAACAATTTTTTTGGACCTCATCTAGGGTTACAACCACCACCACTTTTATTTTCCTCATCACCATTATCATGAGAAGCCCATTATTCATTGTTAATTTAATCTATATGGAGGTAGGCCTTATATTTCTTAGCTGAGGGGCGAGGGTTTCTTGATTATTTCTCTTTTTCCTAGGGTAGAAGAAGTGGTATACTATTTGATATCACACATGCCTTTAGCTACAAGGTCATGATTGGGGGTAATGGGTGTGCAAGATAGAGAGGGACCATTAGGTAGTTCAAATTTGGAAACATTTGGAATATGAAGACGTTTCTTTTTACCATGACTAGTAGGGGAATCCATGATGGTTGTAGTAGGATAAGATTCAAAGAGAGGGGCTTTCACAACCACAGTTGGTTTTTGTGGCCATAGGGAAAGGTGGAAATTGTATGGGAAAAAGGTAAGCACTTGATGGAGTAGGATGGGCTTCCTATCTAGGTTTTCATCAACCTCCACAACATCTTTAAAAGAATTCTCCAAGGAATTTAACAAGAAATATGGAAAATAGAGAAAAACATTATTGGGAAATTGATTGATTAGGGATGGATGACAGTAATAATATACCTCAAAATGATCCTCCAAGATGAAAATTTTCATAATCATTAGGTAAACTTGATTCTAAGGGCTTGACAACTCGACATATTCAAATCCTATATGCATCTTCCCAAGTTTTTCATTTTCCCTTGAAAATAGAGACAAACTATCACTATCTACAACTTTTCTTTTCTTCTTCCATTCCCTACCACTGGTAGAAAGATCACTCATTTTCATAATTTCATCCTCATTGATATCAAACAAAATCGATCCTACCTTCGCTCAATTATCCTCCCAGTACATCACAAACTAAATGTATAGGCTTTCATTAAAACTGTCAATACATTCAATGAGTTGTGAGACCCCACCCTTCAAGAAGATATGCCACACAATATAATCCCCTTTAAACTTCACATGGGTGCTTGGTTCAATCCTCAATCTATCTCCACCCATATTTTCAATAGTAGTAGTAGGTACAATAGAATAAGGCACTAAAAAAAAAATTTCACTAGTAAATTTTAGCTTGTTTTTCGACAAGGATTAGTCAAATTTTCAATACCAATTGGTCGACCAAACAACCATAACTGTTGTCGAAGTTTTTTCATTGATAATACAACACATCAAACCTCCATTGAAATTGTGATGTGGATAGTGGTTGAATTATCCATAGCAATGACATCGAAATAATCACTTCAACGTGGAAGAATTATCAGCTATATCGTTTATCTCTGTGACCAATGTTGGTCGGAAGAGTCATCGACTGTCGTCGAAATTGCAAATAGAAATCATCAGAATAAACGTCAACTATATAGCACTCTCGTCGATATGTCTATTCTTTGTTCGTTGAAAAAGTGACAGAAAATTTAATTTTTTTTAAACAAAAAATATTATTAAATTAAGCACATCAATATTTGTTGGATTGGAGAGATAGGGTGCTGAGAGGGGAGGGCTGAATCGGTGCCCACAAAAACTTTCACTTATAAACCTTTCAGATCTAAAACACAAAATAGTAACAACATTCAAATGAAACTTCTATCTATTGCATGCATCATTCATTCATTTAACTATCAAAGTAAATAACATGAAATTAACAAGATAATCAACAAGATAATCAACACATAACACAAGTATTTTGGTAATGCAGAAACCCTTGTTAGAAGGTAAAAACTATGATGGGGATGACAACCACAAATTCTTTACTACTACAGATAGAAAAGGTTTTCCTGTTAGGGCTACAAGTGGTGATCACTTCTGGTGATCTTACCTTATTAGGAGTAACATATTAGATCAGCTAGATCTACCTAGTGATAGGATTTTAACAACAATTCTTGAGTGTGCACTCAGTTAAGAGATTTACAAAAAGACTGTTAGGTCTACTCTGTTAAGAGATTTTACCAAAACTCTATTACAATGATTAGAAAGTAATAGGTAACTATCTACTAATGACAATTCAACTTGTCTGATATAGATCTATGAAATACTGAATAGATATCACCTTTTCTGTGTAAAGATCTCTGCTTTGAACTACTCGGTTAGCCTGATTTTGATTTTGCTTTAATCTGATTACCTCTGAATATGGTTCTTCTCTATCTGTCAACTGATAATCTTGAAGTTTGGCTAATGCTTCAAGAACTTCTTCATTCATCCATCAATTACATCAAAATGATGCAAAATACAATTATATAGCATACTGCTTTACGCCGCTTAACAAAAGTAGGTTACAATATCTTAGAGAAAAACCCTAAGAACTATGGTGTACAAAAATAACCTAGATCTAACAAATACAAAAGATCATCATCGTAATTAATGATGGAATCTTACAATAAATGATCCTTGATCTTGGTAAAACATTTTTTGATTATGTTGTAACCATTTACATAGATAGATGTGACATTTCTGATTCCTATGTCATTTTATGTGATCCTTGGTAAACACTATATATATTGTTCGGTGATTATACAGGTGCTCAGTGTTTACTATCACTCGGTATTGGTGTTTAATGCTCGGTAAAACTGTTCTATGCTCGATGTGAAGACTTAACCAACTAGCTTGTATTACTTGCAATTACCAACTACGTTAATATAAGTAACCGACCGATGTCTTTGATACTAATGACAATCATTAATGCTCAAAATAGAGATAACAATCTCCCCCTTTGGCATTAGTATCAAAACCTTAATGTATACAAACCTTCTATCTCAAAAATTTATATCTTCCGCCCTATACATATACTTATCAAAAAATTTCTATATACTCCCCCTCAGTGCATGCTCCTGGTAAATGTATACTTACAACTTGTCAAAAATGTGCTGATGGGTTTTCTTCAATGATTCCAAGAGGTTTTCCCATTCCTCTTTCAAGTTGGTGAGAGCAATGTGCTCAAGACCGACTTGTGCATGCATGCCAAAGATGTTGTCCAACACAGAAATTTTTGGTGTTGCAACAAGCATTTGTGCCTTGACTATGTGTTTCTCAAAAAATTTAAGGTACGGTAGGAGCTCATTTTGTAACTTAGTGACCTGATCACTTATCCGTTCTTCTTGCTTTCTGAGATCTGCTATCAACCGCCTGAGTTCTTGACCTCTTAAAATGTGATTTGCAAAAGCTTGTGGCTCAATTGTAGCTGCATGTGCACTGGATGTGATTTCATTTTCAAACTGTTTGATCTTTTCACTGATCTTAGTAGTGAAGGTTTCCATAGTGCATAGCTTAAACAAGATTTGACAAATTAATTGATTAATACCCTAAATTTAAGTTATTACCTCGGATAGCTTAACCTTGTTAACTACCACTTCTTGGCTGATTCTTTCTGCAAGTTTATCCTAAATTTTTGACTCTTCCATTTCTTTTATTCTCTTGTCAGAATTGACATTTGGGGCATTAATTCCTTTAGCAAGTGTAGCAAGTTGGTCCATAATCAGAGTATCCTCATCTACATGTACCTCAAGTACAACCTATTGTAAGATATCTCTTACATTTTCTAATATTTCCTTATTTTTTCTCTCTTGTTTCAATTTCTCATGTGCTTCTTTTCTTGTACATAACTCCCCATATTTTCTTAGTTCTTTGGGGCTAAGGGTCCGTGGGTCACAATCAGGTATAACTATGATTTCATCAAGTGTGACCAACCCTTTTCCTTTCTTTTTCTTCTTCTTCTTCTCTAGTTCTAGAGGTGAAATCTTTGCAACTAGGACAATGTCTTTTACCTCAGAACTTGGTGTAACCTACCTGGCTAACACTGTATCTACCTTTTGTTTCTCTTTGGTAACCTTGGTATTAGTTGACTATGATTGACCCTCTAATGTAGTGTCCAGTGGAGTGGCCTCAATTACAGTAGGATTCTCTTGATCCTTTGTTTCTACTTCAGTAGCCTCTTTTCCTTCAGGCTCATTTTCTTCAACAGGTGTTTTGGTGCTTTGGTCCCCTATTGTATCTTGTGGTTGCTCAGGGTCTGAGCCATCAGGTTGTTCATGTGATAAGATTTCTACTACTTCAACAAGAATAGGAAGCTCACCCAAAAATCATGTAAATGCACACTATGTTGCTTGACCTTCATTATGTGTATTATCGGGTGCAATGTTCACATCTTCATCTTCATCCTTGTCATCAGGATCACCATTTGTGATGTCCTCAATGAGTACATCATTATCATTTTTCTCCTTGACCTGGATCTCTACTGGATTCGGTGCATCATGTGAGTTGTCCTTAATTTCTTGTACAAGTGTTGTATCAATTACCTCAGTAAATGATACAAGGGACTCTATTTTTTTCATTACTACATCATCATTAATGAATATACCTTTACCTTTTGACTTCTATCTCTTTTTAGACAAATTTTGAAATGCATTTTTCTCATTTTTCTCTCTGATTGCTAAAAGTGAACTCCAGATGAGTTGACCAGACTCATCAAGATTTGCCAGATTCTCATCGATTATTTGCATAGCTCAGTTTTTTATTTTGAATCTCTGAACATAAGTATCCATAAGCTCCTTAATTTCATCAAGAGATAGGTCAGGTGCAATCAATACTAGGGCTTGTTCCCTCATCCTCTTCTCAGTGTCCAAGGCATATGACCACTTTTGATTAATTCTATCTTCTAATGCCTTGAGCAGTGAAATTTCAAACTCTAATGGAACTCGTTTGAAGGGTATCATCATCTGGATGACTACTTCCTCAATTTTGTTTCAGTCCTTGATTAACATATTGTCAAACCTACTAAGCTTCGGATCTGCAAGATTTTTATTCTCTATTATGTCAGCAGCAACCTCATCAATTGACCTATTTTTATTACTGACAACCTTGAATTGATTGTTGTCATCTTCATCATCCTCAAGGTCTTCTGTATTTATTGTCAATCTTCTCCTTTTCCTTGATGCCTCAGCTACAACCTTTCATCCTCTCTTTGCATATGTTTTTGTTGGTGTAGCTGCCTTATGTTTTGTTTCCTTCACAGCTCCCTTTTTCTGTGGTGATGAAGCTGCAGTTGATGACCTTGTTCATGTACAAGTTTGCACTGGAAACTGCCTCTTCTTTGGAACTAGTGTGGGAGAAATAGGTATAGAGTCTTGTTCTTTTTTGGACTCAGTTTCCTCACTATCATATGGTTTGTCAGCCAACATTAATTGACCTTCAGTTGTAGGTTCAACTGGTGACTCCTCTGATGAGTCAGATACATTCTCAAACTTCTCAGATAAAAATTTCTTCATTTTCTTTTCTTTTCTCATCATTTTACCGATGACAAGGCCTATTTTAATTCTTGATTTTTATTCTTCAAAGGTTCCAAATCTTTATGCCTTCTTTTCCTTCGGTAAAGCCAGCAATGCCTTGATTGATTTCAAAGTGAAATCATGATCCATTTCATATCCAATAGGTGATAGCCATTTAATCCTTGGTTCAATAGCTTTAATCATTGTGTGGGCGATGTTCACTAAGAAACAGATATCCATCTCATACTTCTCGACCAATGAACTCGAAATCCTTCTTCTCAGATTCATCTTTACCTTAAAATCCTCAAAATAACTATTTATAATATTTTCTCCATTATCTCCTAGACCTTTCATAATATCAAAATTTTTTGAAGTGATCAGTTTGTCAGTAGCCCAATTAGTGTAACTGACAGAAGGAAAGAATTTATGGAGATAGAAAAATAAACATACTAGCAATGATCCAAACTTACATGTGTTGGACTTTCGTGACCTGATTGTTTTCATGTTTTCTTCAACCTGTCTCAGAAGTAGCTCGGTGAGGTATATCTGACGACCCTTCTTTATGATTTTTTAAGCCATGTCTACTGCACTACATGGTACACTATTTACTCTACTCGACTGGAAAAACTTATAGCCAATTACGTGCGCTACAAACTTAACTTCTGGATCCATAATGGATGCAATTTTCAATGCTCTACCATCCCATGATGCGCCAGTATTTTTCTCAACATTGGCTTGTGATGAACTCCAAAATGCCTTGGCTTTGTCGGTAGTAGGGTAACTTGTAACCCTGCTAATCATTCTCTTTGTTACTTGGATCGGTTTATCTAACCAGAATGTGCCCTCATGATAATGACTTAACACAACCCTAATCCATTCATTCTTAAAATTCTTTGGAAAATTTAGGGCATTAGTGAGTCCAAGTGTTTCAACCAGTTTATGCTCTTGTTTTAGTTCTATTCTCTCATCACAAAGTGCCTAATATGCAACATACATGTCAAAGTCTCCTATTTCCCCAATTTTATAGTGAATGTATGAACGTATGTCTTTAACCAATAAAGCCCTAGGTGGGATGCCCTAAAAAGCACACGTTGAATCCATTTTAGATGCCACTTCAGGGTGTAACTTGTAATTTGGTTCACTATAGTTTGCTGACACTATAAGATTAACTTCTTCTTCCACAACTTTAGAAGAACTCACATTAGATGCCATTTCAACAAACTAGGTCTTCGATAAATAGTGAAGAATGTGCTTGGTAGGGTTTCAACTTACTCAGAATATATCAAAGAAAGTGCTCGATTCGATCTGCAACTACTTTGGATTATCTTGAAGGATCTTTGCTCAAACTCACTCTATGAAATTTTGAAATCACTTTTTGAATAATGAACTCAGTCTTCCGTGTATTTATAGAATTTTTTGTATTCCCACTCAAAACTTTATGCAATAAATGTTTGACCTACTTCTGGTTCGTGACAACTGTCAGCTCGGTGAATATTGCAATCTTTCATTAGCTCGGTTAACACATGATTTCTCTCTCAGTTGATACTGATACTCAGTTAACCTTGAATAGTGATCACCGACAGGTAACCATTGCTCGGTCTAACTTTTACCGACTATGTGACTTTGTTAGCTCATAACATATAAACCACAATACATCTTTATTCATGCAAATTTGGTATTTGCTAATCATATATAAGGAACTGTATGTAAAATATGATCATTTTGAAATGTTAGTCCCATACATACCTATATCACCTTAGGTGGAAGTACCGATGTCACCCAATCCAATGGATGAGGTTTCACCAATAGCATTACTTGACTCAGCATTCTCATTTGATGCTTTCTTCCACATCCCATTCCTTATTCTCATGGTATCTGCAATAGTGTTTCCACTCTCAAATACATGATTTTCTCCTGGTGCTCAATCTCTGTAGTCTTTGCTTAGGTGACCAACCTTATGACAATGCAAACATGCCATTCCAATGCTTGTCCAGCTTCGTGATTGTCCATCCCATCTTTTCCTATTATAGTTTGCTGCAATGTGCCCATATCTACCACATGCAATACAATTAGTCCATGTGTTGTAATCCCAAACATAAGAATTACCTTGTCTCTTTGGTTGATAAGGCTTGCATTGTGTCTTCTACTTTGGAGTCCATACTTGCTTCTTTTTAGCCTTACACTCTCATGCAGTGTGTCCATATTCATTGCAAGTGTAACATAATTTCTCCATAGTAGGATTGTTAGCATTCTTATTTTGTTTAGCTCTACACTCATAAGCTTGGTGTCCAAATTTTCCACAATAATAACAATAACCATTAAACTTAGGAGTGACTGGAGGTTTACCTTGTTCTTTTCTTCTATAGACATTAGAAGTATGTCCCAGTTTACCACAGTGATAACATGGCAATGTCTTTGGCCTTTGACTCTAATTCTTGTTTGCTTGTTCTACTTGTTGTGATGATTCTCCTTCATTGGTATAGCCTAATCCATCTTTGCTTCCAAATCTTCTTTGATTAATTAGAAAATAATCAATCCTTTTAGAACTATCCTCAGCCAATTTCTTCATTTCATGATGTTGTTGTTTGGTTTTCACTTCATTTATCAGCTTTTCATTCCTATATCTTCAAGTTTTCTTGACAATTCTCCATTAACTCGGTTGACCTCCTAATTCACAATCACCATCTGATTTGAGATTTTGAAATGGTGCTCGGTGAGTCTGTGTATCTCACTTTATTTTTCTTGAATTTGTTCAGTTATCAGTCTTCAGTCTTCAATAGCTAGATTCCTTTCTTCCTCAACGTGTCTATCATTGTTCATTACTTCTACCATTCTCACCATCTGAGATTCCTGACTGATTTGTAGTGCTTTCACTTGTTCGGTTAAGTGAAGATTCTTTTTGGACAAGTCAGAGACTATACTTTGAAATCCATCAGAAATACTTCCTGAACTAGATCCAATATGATCAAATATGTTAGGCCATTTTTCCAATCATTGCAAAATCTTTTGAAATTGGCCTATTCTCTACAAATTTTGAGGTTGTCCTACTCGACCTGCAGTCACAGTTTTGATGTGCAATGAAGATCCTTAATGATTCATGGTCTGCGTGTCCTACCCATGTTCTTCAGTGTTGTCACCTTGCTTCAGTCCAGGTCGCATCTCCTAATTCACAAAGCCCAGGGAATTTTTCAAGTTTTGAGGTCTACGGGAAATGTTTTCAAAATTTGCCATAGTGTCGAAAACCTACAGTGTTTTTGAAAACCCGTGTTGTTTTTGGCTTCCTTGCTATCTTTCAGTCTGTCGATAAACCTGCATTGTTTTTGACCCTTTGCCTTCAAGCTTTTATGCACTTGTCTTTTGGTGTCGAAAACTTTGTGTGTTTTCAAACTTTGCCTTACTATGCAAGTTCGACTAGATGGTGGGTCTGGGCTCTTCCTGATTGGTTGTCACATGGCCGCATGTTAGACTTTTTTGACATGTGATCATGCGAATGCTTGCCACCTAGCCATGTGGGTCCCAATCCTATTTAGCTGCCTGGCGGTCTACTTTGCCTTAGTGCGCAAGTGTGATGTGTGGTGGGACCTAGCTTTTGGATTGGTCAAAGGGTCCTGACGTGTCAGAGCATCAACGATTGTCGTTAAAGCGTGAAGGATTTGTCAAGGCTATGTGCTTTTGCAACAACCATCCGATCCTCCAAAAGGGTAAGGCTTCTTTGGCAGTGGTCCTAGAGGTGATGATGTGGCAGCCTGTGATTGGCTATCACATGATCGCATAGCCCAATTTTTGGCTATGCGATCATGCGACCACTTACCACGTGTCCTTGGGGCCCGTTGGTAGAAAGGGGTGTGGTCCCGGTGGTAGTGTGGTGGCATTTCGTCGGTGGTCCTGGGAGATGCAGAGAAGTGGGTGATGTGGTGGTCCCATGGCATTGTCGCATGATCGCAAGGACCATTTCCACAGCTTGCGATCATGCGCAAACCCCTTGCGGTGGTGGTTGTGGTGGCTGAGGTTAGCAGGTTGTCAAATGTTCGTGTAGCCCATTTCTGGCATATGAGATCATGCGATAGGGTGCCACATGTATTGGGGCCCATTTGTATTTGTCTGGTGGTCCCATTGGCAGATATGTCATGGAGATTTCTAGTTGGTCTGAGCTGGCAGGTTGATAAGGTTTGAACGCGAGCCCAGGTTGGGGTGTCTCAGTGGTGATTTAACAGTCGGTAGGGTGCATGTTAGCAGCTTGTCACATGTTCACGTGAGCCAGTTTTTTGACTTGTGAGCATGCAACATGCCCTTTTGTGGAAATGGTCTAGCATTAGTGGTTATGCAGAAGGTAGGGGGAAATGGCATGTTGCATGTTCACATAGCCCATTTTCGAGCTATGCGATCATGCGACCAAGCATAAAATTGGAGCCCAGATTTTTATGGCGGTGAGAGTTGTGACTGCACAATTGCGTGACTGAGGGAAAACGGTTAAGAAACTTAAATCCCGTGAAATGCATGTGACCATTTGAGCTTGCTAAGTGTTTTATGTGGTAGGAGGTACCAAAATTCAATTCTTGAGCGACCAGAGTGGGCAGAATGGATTTTCAATTGCTGTGGCTTGACCCCTGTCATGTCTTTGTTAACTCCTCAATGGGGTTAGGTGTTTTTTAATTTGAAATGATCATTATGCTTGCATTGTAACCCTGGTATAAAGGGATTTCTATGACCATTTGAGGTTATTGGGAGTTTGGTATTCAAGCTTTTTCAGTTGTGAGTCCTCTACCCAGTCTGAATTGTAATGATCTGACTTAGTTTTTGTTGGCAATTGAATGAAAGTTACAGGACTAAGCTATAGTTTGCAAGCTTTTTATGCTTGAATTGATTGTATGCACTTAAGGATTCTTCATACTTAATGCAAATATATGATCCTTATCTCTCCTTTGTGTCATTGCAGATAGATTTTGAACTTTCTAGTTCACTACATACTTGTTTGTGTATGTGTCTTCATTCTTCAGTTCTAATCAAGGATTAGATTAAATTATGCTTTAGATGAACATAGTTCTATCTCTTATCTATGTGAGAATTTTATATAAGTAGTAAAGGAGATTATAGATGTGTTTATGGCTTTGAATCTCAGATATAATTCTAGTGTGTGTATGTGATCTATTTAAGAAAACTTGCCCAATGGATGAGGCACTGGCCTAGATGAGTATTTCCTTGTTAACATATCCTGACTTAGATTATTATGATTCAAACATATAAGATTAAGAACCATCCTTTAGATTTTCAGTATTTGGTTGTATAAGGTCCTACCCCATAGTAAAGAGGAGTCAATGAATGTGTGGTTATCATTTAGTACCCTCTTACTATCTAGTCATCTATTATATGAACCCAGTCCTTGGTTTGTGAAGTATATTTTATACTGGGTTAGGTGCACTCACCTTGGTTTTGCAGAGCCAGAAGCAGAAGAGGGCAGTCTTGTCCCTATAGTTGGTCCAGTTACCCTAAGACCTCATAGCAATTTTGGAGCTAACCATTCCTACGATCCATCTGAGGGTATATTGGTAGCCTCATGAGCATAAGCATCATTTTGGACACCAACAAGATGGTGACTCTACTGGGGATGTGTTATGCATGTTCATCCTAACCAGTAGGTCATCATTGGAAGAAACAGGGTTGTTCTTGTCCCTTGTCTCTCTAACTCATTTGAATATTTCTAGAGTGAAGAAATTATATTGTGATATTCCCAATACACTTGGGTGGTGGCTCAAACATCTCTGAAGTAGTGCTAGTCAGTATTTATTTTGCAGGATGAGTTATAGAGGTTCCAGGTCTCGAAGAAAGAAGCATCTTGAAGATATAATGGAAGAAGGCATTCCAGGGACTTCTGGGCCTAGTCAGACAAGGGGAGGAAAGAAGAGAAGTGGTGGGTCATACTTGGAGAAACAAGAAAGATACCAGACAAGAAGCCCAAGCTAGGCCTAGCTAAGAGGAAAATAATTCAGAATATGAAGAGGCTGTTGACTTGGGATTGAACCAGTATGAGGAAGAGTTTCAAGTGGGAGATGATGAGTCAGAGACCACACTCCCTGAATCAGAAGAGATCTTTGAGGAGGTCTATGAACTAGAAAGAAGATTTCAAGAACAGCTTGCCATTAGGTAGCAAAGAGAAAAGGATAAAGAAGATAAAGTAAGACAAGCTATGATGAGGGCTGATCAGCTAAAGAGGCAGTTACTGGATTTGGAGGCAATTAATTCTGTCCTAGAGCCTGAAAGAGTAGATGAACAACCTGTTGTTCAAAAAATATGTCAAGAAACTAGACCAAGAGATAAAGGCAAATAGAAGGCTGTTGGGATTCAAATCAGTGAAAAAGTTATTGTGGATGGGACATCAGATCTAGGACTAAGATTAGATTCAAATTTGGAGATAGCTAGAAGGAAGAAAGAAATATTGGACAAAGAATTGGAGAAAGCAGAGTTGGAGGCTTCTGCTGTAGAAATCAGAAAAAAGATTAATTTTCTCAAGCATGCTTCAGGACCTTCAAATATTGCCGCTTCCCTTTTGGGACAAGGTGGAAATCATGGTAACAATGCAGCTCAAGCAAATGGTGTGTCGGGTGCTGCTAGAGTTCCTGATGGTTCAAACACAAGGACATCTACATCTCAAGGAATGGATCCACTACATGGAGCTCCTATTCATGAAAGGTACAAACAACTTGTCTTCTTCAGTATTTATGGTTATCCTAATGTAATCCCTGATGAAATTAGAAAGAAGCTTCCTAAATTTACTGGAAATAATGTCATCACATGTGAAGAACATCTAAAAAATTTCATAGATGTAATAGATGATTATAATGTAGAGCCTGATGATGTTATAATGAAGCTATTTGTACAATCCCTGATTGAGGATGCTAGGGATTGGTTTAGAGGATTACCCCATGCTAGTATAGGGTCATGGAATGAATTCAAGAATTGTTTCAAGGAACACTATGGTGATAAGACTAATGAGGGTTTTATCCTGAATGAATTCAATAACATAAAGAAGAATCAGAATGAAGAGGTCCTTGAATTTAATATAAGATTCCAAAAGGCTATGCATAGGCTCTTGCAGGTTATCAGACTAGATGATAGGGTATGTCTTGTGACATACTTGAGTGCCTTTGATGCAAAAATGAGATACCTCTTGAGGGACAAGAACCCTAGAAATCTTGGGGAGGCTTACAAATTGGCCATCAACATAGAGAGCAATAGAAGAATATCAGGAAAGATAGGAAGAAGAGATGATTGCAGGCCTCAAATGCAGAGTAAGAAAGAAATGGGAAGGTCTACTGACTCTAAACCCAAAGAGGATAACAATCTAAAATAGATTTTAAAGGATTTGTAAGGTTTAAAGCCTGGTGAAAAGGGAAACAATAGAGCTGTGACTATGGAGAGGTCAGCTCCAAACAATTTTAGCAGACAACCAAGAATGCAAAATTATCCTTACAACACTCAGTGGAAAGATGGCAAGCCCATTTTCCCAACCAAGCAGGAAAGACCTGATGGAAGGATCCCTGATCCTTTGCAGAGAAATTTAGTGAATTTAGCTGATGAGGTTCCATGGTGTGTCGTTTGTCAATCTCCTCATAGTCTAGAGCATTGTGTCATTGCTTTGAATTTACCTGATAACCAAGAAGGTGAGGAGCAGTATGATAAGGAAGGATGTGGTATGACTTCTTCACATGCGTGGGATGAAGCTAACTCTACTGATGATGAAGAAGAAGAGTTTGATGATGTTGGATGTGGTACAGTGAGGGGTGAGGAGCAAGTTTCTTTAAGAAGACCCTCAGATGAAGAAATTGCTCAGATCACTGTAGACATGGTTACTCAAGCTAGAAGCAATTATAACTTGAGGAATAGGACAATTGGAAATGCAACTGGTAAGCCAGGCAGTATGTTCATCAAGAGGACAGAAAATGGTACACAACAACATGGAAAAAAAGGCAAGGGTGCCGATGATACTAACCAAGTGAAGGTAAAAAGGAAAATTATGCTTGTTGCAGCACCTGGGAATAAAATAAAAACATCAGATGTTGTGGTCCCTGTTTCTCAAAATGGAGAAGAATCTTCTCTCAAGAACAAGTCTGATCTGACAAAGGATAAGGTTGTCACTATTTTTGAGGAAGACATGAATAACCAAAAGTATGTTCCAATTGATATGTCCAAATTACTCTCACAGATCACTGTCAAGGTTCCACTGTTGGAAATGATGAGAATAGAAGAACACAAGGTCAAGGCCTTAAATTGGGTAAATGGTGTTTCTTCTACAGGAATCCAAGAAGTGAGTAGAAATGACAAACATGTGGCTTCCTTGGAAGACACACCTGATAGTAAGAGTGAAGAAATTGTTTCTGAGATCCCTCAAATCTTCTTGGATACAAATGTTGTAAACAATGCAATAGGGACAGTTGATCCTTTCTTCTTGTCTCTTGTTATTAATGGTAAAATGTTGAAGAACTGCATGATTTATTCTGGAGCATCAAACACTGTCATGCCTACAGAGATCATGAAATCATTAGGACTAAAGGTTGATACACCTCATGGGAGATGCCAAGCTATGGACTTAAGAGAAGTGCTGGTTATTGGTACCATTAAGGCTTTGCCTTATAAATTAGCTGCATTTCTTGATAAATAGTTGACTATGAGTGTTCTTGTAGTTGACATTCCTCCTCAATATGGAATGTTGTTATCTAGAAAGTGGAGTGCCTCCATGGGAGGAAGTATTCAATGTGACCTATCTTTTTCCACTTTTGACATTGAAGGAGAGAAGGTGAAGGTGTCAAGGGAAGCTAGAACTCCACACATGATTGAGGAGAATGAAAAGGATAGCATGAATTGTCTTGTTGACACTGACATTGGTTCATTCCAAGTTTAGAGGAAAGAGATGCAAGAAAAGGTCAGGCCTATCCTTTTGGCTAATGATGAGAATAACATGGCAGAAGGTAATGTCTTATGGACATTATATTTTGATGGAGAAAGTTCTAGAGAAGGTGCTAGAGTAGGAGTATTGTTGGCAGCCCCAAGTGGTAAGAATTTTAAGTTTTCTTTCACTCTCCTATTTTCTTGTACAAACAATGTTGCTGAATATGAGGCCCTATTGATTGGTTTGAAAAAAGCATCAAAACATGGGATCAAACATCTTAGGGTAATTGGTGATTCTGAGTTAGTAATATCTTAGATTAGATCAAAGTATGCATCAAAAAACCAAAGGCTGAAACAATATAGGAATGTTGTATGGGATGAAATTGAATGTTTCAGTGCTTTTGGAATTGATTGGGTGGATAGAAGCTAGAATAGGATGGCAGATTTACTAGCAAACATAGCCTTAAGGCCAGAGGATGTTACCTTTGCGGGGATATCTAGAATTGAGTGTAAGTCCAGGCCTTCTATCCCAAATAATGTTGAGAATTGGCAAGTATTTTTTGATGATCAGGATATTTTGAGGTTCTTGCAGTGTGAGTCTCACTTTCATGGTCAAGAAATGGATTTCAGCACCTATGTAGACATCAGAGATGGAAAAGAAAGTGTTCTTGGGAAGGAAGTTTTGAAACTAAAGTCAAATAGGATCCCAAGGGGATATGTTGCTCTTGAGAGAGCATTTGATGATAAAGAGAGGGCTTGTGTAGCTAGACTTGCTGACAGGGTAAGTGACTTGGAGGAGGTGAATCTAGGGACAAGCCAAGAACCAAAGAACATTTACATAGGTAAATGTTTATCTCGAAGAACTAGAAGAAATCTGATTGATCTTCTCAAAAAATTCAGACATGTCTTTGCATGGTCTTATGAAGATTTGAAAGCTTATAGAGAAGATCTCTTCCAACATGAGATACCATTAAAGGAAGGAACTAAACCTTTTAGGCAGAAATTAAGGCCTGTGAACCCTAATTTGGCACCAAAAATGCAAGATGAACTTAAAAAGATGATGGATGCTGGCATTATCAAGCCTTTTAGACATTCTACTTGGGTGTCAAACTTGGTTCCAGTTAGAAAAAAGAATGGTGACATTAGGCTGTGTGTTGATTTTAGAAATCTGAATGTCAATTCTTTGAAAGACAACTATGGTCTCCCTAATATGGAAAACATGCTGCAAAGAGTCACTGGATCGGAGTTGATGTTAATGATGGATGGTTTCTCTAGGTATAATCAGGTCATGGTCAATGAGTCAGAATAGTTCAAGACCGCATTCACTACTCCTAGGGGAACATATGTTTATGTTAGAATGCCATTTGGTTTGACAAATGTAGAAGCTACTTTCCAGAGAGCTATGGATGTGGCCTTTGCTAATTTCATAAATAAGTTTTTAGTGGTATATCAGGATGATCTCACGACATATTCAAAGAAGGAGGATCAGCACTATGAGCATCTTGGAAAGATTTTTATTAGAGCTCTGGAATACGAAATTTCTTTGAATCCAAAGAAATGTTTTTTTGGTGTGGTGGAAAGCAAGCTCTTCAGACATGTTGTGTCCAAGGATGGAGTGAGAATTGATCCTGAAAGGGTTATGGCAATAGAAAAGCTTTCACCACCAAGGAATGTTAAAGGAGTATAATCTTTCTTTGGGCAAGTAAATTTTCTAAGAAGGTTTGTTACTAACTTTGCAAAAATTTGTATTCCCATCTCTGGAATGTTGAAGAAAAATGCAAAAGTAGAATGGAATGAAGAAGCAAATGAGTCTTTCAAGAATATCAAATAGGCCATCAAGGATGCCCCTATTTTAAGGACCCCTGATTATGGTAAACCCATGCAAATTTTCTCCTTTGCTTCTTATCATATAATTGCATACGTCTTATTACAAAAGAATTCAGAGGGGTATGAACAACCCATATCCTTTTTCAGCAAATCCTTACATGTAGCAGAACTAAAGTATGATATAGTTGAGAAGCAGGCTTATGCCCTAGTCAAAGCAGTCAAGGCTTTTAGGTGCTATCTTGTGGGAGCTAGGGTGGTTGCTTATGTTCCTAATGCTGCTGTCAAGGATATTCTAGTGCAACAAGAGGTCTCAGGTAAGAGATGTAGATGGATCAACAAGATCCAGGAATTCAATATAGATATTCAGATTACAAAATTGGTAAGAGGCCTTGGTCTTGCAAAGTTGATGGCACAGAGTAATTTAGTTGCAAACCATGTGAACATGTTAGAGGAGGAAGAAAGGCCATATGTTTTTTATTTGGACTGTTGTGATTGGTACAGGGATGTCATCAATTACTTGCAAAAATTATTTCTTCCCCCTGACATGAGTGAAAATAAGAAAAGGACTATCAGGCTACAATCTGTGAGATATGCCATTATACATGGTGAGTTATGGTGGAAAAGCAATGAAGGTGTATTGCTAAAATGTGTAGACCAGGAAAGGTCTAAGTCTTTGTTAGAATCAATGCATCAAGGTGTATGTGGAGGACACTACATGGAAAAGACCAGAGCCCACAAGATCCTTAGATCTAGATTTTGGTGGCCTACATTTTTTAAAGATACACATCAGTTTGTAAGGAAGTGTGATGCATGCCAGAGGTTTGTAGGTAAGCTGAAATTTGGTGGAAATTTACCACTCAAACCAATCTCAGTTTAGGCTCCTTTCCAGTAGTGGGGTATTGATTACATAGGTGAGATTCCAAAAAAGTCTAGTGGTGGGCATTCCTACATATTAGTGGCAACAAACTATTTCACTAAATGGGTTGAAGCTATTCCCACTAGGAGGGCCACTAGTAAAGTTGTTATTGATTTCATGATGCAGAATATTCTCACTAGGTTTGGATGTCCAGAAACAATAGTGGTAGACAATGCAATGTGTTTTAGATCTTAGGAGTTTGATGATTTTTGTAAGAATTATGGGCTACACATTTCATTTTCTTCCCCATATCATCCACAGAGAAATGGCCAGGCTGAATCCACTAATAAAAGCTTGATAAAGATCCTCAAAAGAGTATTGGATAGGAATAAAAAATTGTGGGACTCAAAACTTTGGTGGGCATTGTGGGCTGACAGAGTGACCATCAAGAAGGCCATAGGTTGTGCCCCATTTGATCTAGTCTACGGGATTGGAGCTAGGTTACCTCAGAACAATCCATTGCAAATGTATAAATTCATCCAGGCATATGATGAAGACTTAGATGATGAAATGAGACTAAGGATGGATGAATTAATCCAGTTGGAGGAGGTAAGAAGAGATGCACATGAAAGAAATGAAACACTTCAGACATAGTGTAAGAGCTTATTTGATAAAAGGGCTACTCAAAGGAGTTTTGGGGCTAGTGATCTTGTTCTAATGTGGAATGCCAGATTAGAGGATAAGGGATGGCATGGTAAGTTTGATCCTATTTGGTTGGGTCCTTATCTCATTGAAAGTAAATGGGGAGTTGATTCATATATTCTAAAAGATCTAACTAGTGGCACTTTGGAATTGCCTGTTCATGGATAATTCCTAAAGTTTTACTTCTCTTGAAGTATCTTTTTCCATGAGCAATAGTTAGGATTCTTCCCTAAGTCTCTTAGGGTTGTTTTTGGTCTGAAATTTTGTGGTCTTCTCTTCCAGTAGATTCTATTTTCTCATTGTATCTGCAGGAGATACATGTCCCCAACTAGAGCCACTGTTAGGCCATTTTTCTAGTCATTGCAAAATCTTGTGAAATTGGCCTATTCTCTACAAATTTTGAGGTTGTCCTGCTCGACCTGTAGTCATAGTTTTGATGTGCAATGAAGATCCTTAATGATTCATGGTCTGCATGTCCTGCCCTATGCTCTTCAGTGTTGTTGCCTTGCTTCAGTCCAAGTCACATCTCCTAATTCGCAAAGCCCAGGGAATTTTTCAAGTTTTGAGGTCTACGGGAAATGTTTTCAAAATTTTCCATAGTGTCAAAAACCTGCAGTGTTTTTGAAAACCCATATTGTTTTCAGCTTCCTTGCTATCTTTTAGTCTGTCGATAAACCTGTGTTGTTTTTGACCCTTTGCCGTCAAGCTTTTATGCACTTGTCTTTTGGTGCCGAAAACTTTGTGTGTTTTCAAACTTTGCCTTACTGCGCAAGTTCAACTGGATGGTGGGTATGAGCTCTTCCTGATTGGTTGTCGCATGGCCGCATGTCAGACTTTTCTGACATGCAATCATGTGACTACTTGCCACCTAGCCATGTGGGTCCCAGTCCTGTTCAGCTGCCTGGCTGTCTACTTTTCCTTAGTGAGCAAGTGTGATGTGTGGTGGGACCTAGTTTCCAAATTTTTCAGAGGGTCCTAACGTGTTAGAGCATCAATAGTTGTCGTTAAAGTGCGAAAGATTTGTCAAGGCTATGCACTTTTGTGACAACTGTTCGATCCTCTGAAAGGGTAAGGCTTCTTTGGCAGTGGTCCCGGAGGTGATGATGTGGTAGCCTGTGATTGGCTGTCACATGGTCACATAGCCCAATTTTTAGCTATGCGATCATGCGACTGCTTGCCACGTGTCCTTGGGGCCCGTTGGCAGAAAGGGGTATAGTCCTGGTGGCAGTGTGGTGGTGTTTTGTCTGTGGGCCCGGGAGATGTAGAGAAGTGGGTGATGTGGTGGTCCCATGGCCTTGTCACATGATCACAAGGGGAATTTCCATGGCTTATGATCATGCGACAAACCCCTTGCGGTGGCTGAGGTTGACGGGTTGTCGCATGTTCACATAGCCCATTTTTGGGCTATGCGATCATGCGACAGGGTGCCACATGTGCTAGGGCCCATCTGTATTTGTTTGGTGGTCCCATTGGTAGGTGTGTCATGGTGATTTCCAATTGGTCCAAGCTAGCAGGTTGATAAGGTTTGAAAGTGGGCCCAGGTTGGGGTGTCTCGGTAGTGATTTAACAGCCGGCAGGGTGCATGTTAGTGGCTTGTCGCATGTTCGCATGAGCCAGTTTTCTAACTTGAAAACATGCAACTTGCCCTTTTGTGGAAATGGTCTAGCATCGATGGTTATGTAGAAGGTAGGGGGAAATGGCATGTCGCATGTTCACATAGCCCATTTTTGGGCTATGCGATCATGCGACCAAGCATAAAATTGGAGCCTGAATTTCTGTGGTGGTGAGAGTTGTGACTGCGCAATTGCACGACAGAGGGAAAATGGTTAAGAAACTTAAAGCCCGTGAAATGCATGTGACCATTTGAGCTTGTTGAGTGTTTTCTATGGTAGGAGGTACCAAAATTCAATTCTTGAGCAACCAGAGTGGGCAGAATGGATTGTCAATTGCTATGGCTTGACCCCTGTCATGTCTGTGTTAACTCCTCGGTGGGGTTAGGTGTTTTTGAATTTGAAATGATCATTATGCTTGCATTGTAACCTTGGTATAAAGGGTTTTCTATGATCATTTGAGGTTATTGGGAGTTTGGTATTCAAGCTTTTTCAGTTGTGAGTCCTCTGCCCAATCTGAATTGTAATGATCTGACTTAGTTTTTGTTGGCAATTGAATGAAAGTTGCAGGACTAAGCTGTAGTTTGCAAGCTTTTTATGCTTGAATTGATTTTATGCACTTAAGGATTCTTCATACTTAATGAAAATATATGATCCTTATCTCTCCTTTGTGTCATTGCAGATAGATTTTGAACTTTCTAGTTCACTACATACTTGTTTGTGTATGTGTCTTCATTCTTCAGTTCTAATCAAGGATTAGATTAAATTATGCTTTAGATGAGACATAGGTCTATCTCTTGTCTATGTGAGGATTTCATATAAGTAGTAAAGGAGATTATAGATGTGTTTATGGCTTTGAATCTCAGATATAATTCTAGTGTGTGTATGTGATCTATTTAAGAAAACTTGCCCAATGGATGAGGCACTGGCCTAGATGAGTATTTCCTTGTTAACATATCCTGACTTAGATTGTTATGATTCAAACATATAAGATTAAGAACCATCCTTTAGATTTTCAATATTTGGTTGTATAAGGTCCTACCCATAGTAAAGAGGAGTCAATGAATGTGTGGTTATCATTTAGTACCCTCTTACTATCTAGTCATCTGTTATATGAACCCAGTCCTTGGTGTGTGAAGTATATTTTATACTGGGTTAGGTGCACCTGCCTTGGTTTTGCAGAGCCAGAAGCAGAAGAGGGAAATCTTGTCCTATAGGTGGTCTAGTTACCCTAAGACCTCATAGAAATTTTGGAGCTAACCATTCCTAAGATCCATCTGAGGGTATATTGGCAGCCTCATGAGCATAAGCGTCATTTTGGACACCAACAAAATACATCATCAATCACTTCTTCATGGTAACCAATCTCATTTTTCAAAATAGCTAGGTTCTTCCTTTCAACTAGTAATTTCTTCAGTCCATCCTTAGCTTTCTTATACTGCTCAACAAACATCTGCATTTGAATCTTTTGATTCTCTATAGTTTTATCTAACTTATATCTCTCCATGACTAGATCTTTATCCTTTAGTGGTTAAACTATCCAATAAGAGAATTGTGCTCTGATACCAATTGTTGGATTGTAGAGATAGGGTACTGAGAGGGGAGGGGTGAATCAGTGCCCACAAAAACTTTCACTTATAAACCTTTCAGATCTAAAATAGAAAACAATAGAAACCTTCAACTGTAACTTGTATTTATTACATGCATCATTCATTCATTTAACTATCAAAGTAAATAACATGAAATCAACAAGATAATCAACACATAACTCAAGTATTTTGGTAATGCAGAAACCCTTGTTAGAAGGTAAAAATTGTGGTGGGGATGACACCCATAAATTCTTTACTACTATAGATAGAAAAGGTTTTCCTATTAGGGCTACAAGTGGTGATCACTTCTGGTGATCTTACCCTATTAGGAGTAACATATTAGATCAGCTAGATCTACCTAGTGATAGGATTTTAACAATACTTCTTGAGTGTGCACTCGGTTTAGAGATTTACAAAAACATTGTTAGGTCTACTTTGTTAAGAGATTTTACCAAAACTCTATTACAATGATTAGAAAGAAATAGGTAACTATCTGCTAATGACAACTCAACTTCTCTAATATAGATCTATGAAATACTAAATAGATATCACCTTTTCTGTGTGAAGATCTCTTTTCTGAACTGCTCGGTTAGCCTAATTCTAATTTTTCTTTAATCTGATTACCTCTAAATACTATTATGCTCTGTCTGTCAACTGATAATCTTGAAGTTTGGCTAATGCTTCAAGAACTTCTTCGTTCATCCATCAGTTACATCAAAATGATGCAAAATACAATTATATAGCATACTGCTTTATGTTGCTTAAAAAAATTAGGTTACAATATCTTAGAGAAAAACCCTAAGATCTACGGTGTACAAAAATAACCTAGATGTAACAAAAGATCATCATCACAATTAATGATGGAATCTTACAATAAATGATCCTTGATATTGGTAAAACATTTTGTGATGCTGTTGTAACCGTTTGCATAGATAGATGTACCATTTCTGATTCCTATGCCATTTTCTGTGATCCTCAGTAAACACTATATATATTGTTCGATGATTATATAGGTGCTCAGTGTTTACTGTCACTCGGTATCGGTGTCTAATGCTCGATAAAAATATTATGTACTCGGTGTGAAGACTTAATCGATTGGCTTGTCTTGCTTGTAGTTACCGACTGGGTTAATATAAATAATCGAATGATGTCTTTGATACTAATGACAACCATTAATGCTCAAAATAGAGATAACAATATTATGTCATTTTTGTTTACAAATAGTCACACATTTTCTATCTTATTTCACACAAACATGTCCTTTCTCGAGGTCATTAAGCTTTCAATAAAACTTTCCACTTCTAAAGATTTTCCTGAGTCTAAACAAAAGAAAGAATAAGCCTCACAATATTTCAATGTACATTCATAGGAGATGACTAAGCAATCTATAGCTATGCCAAAAATAATACTTAAAGATTATATCTAAAACTAATCTCCCAATTTATTAGCTAAGCTATTTGCCTTCTTCTTGTTTGTGGGGTTGATGTGTCGGGTGATGAGAAAGAGGGGGATGCTATGAGGATTGAATGGGTTGTGGGAGAGTTTGGGAAAGGCTTTCTTGGATTGTCACTCTCCACCACCCACCATTTCCACCTTAATTAGCATTCCCATTTCTTGGGGATACTTCTCACCGCATATGACAAGGTAGAGCTCCTTGTCCATTTCCAGCTGTACATCTTCTTTCCTCAATCCTACACAAGACATATTTAGTTCCACCAAACTTACTTTGAAATTACAACCTTTTAAGGATAGGAACACAAAAATAATAGCAAACATAAACACATGAAATACTATATTTATGTGGAACAACTTGTAAAGGGAAAAACCATGGAAAAGATTGCTCTCAAATATATGCACACCGATTAAGGTGAGTTACAAGAAAGAATAACTACCAAAGGGATTATGAAGAATGATAAGAGAGAATAGATCCACCACTAATGTCCAACCCACTCATTTTTTTCAATACTACAGAAACTAAGATAAAGATAAATCACCTTCTTGACATAGGACTTTTCATATATCCAAAGATCACAATGACACCAAAGGCTTAATAACAGAGTTTGATATGATATGATTTGAACTAGAGTAAGAAATTAAGTCACAACAATATTGAGTCTAAACACAAATACTAATATAGCATATTCTTTTTCATTAAGATTGGATCCATAAAATAAAGAGTTCTCCCTCTTAAATAAACCGATTCCCATTAAATAAGCTTTTCCATTGTAACAAAAAAATTCTCACCCTTGATACCATGTGCATATACGTCTTCTCAGAATCCAAAAAATTTGACCCATCATTGATTCTCATCAATGTACTAATTTGGATAGTAGGTCTAATTTAATTTGTCTATGGACTCAGACCTTAAATTATTGAGCTTCTCTTTGTTTCAAGAAGAGTATAACATTCTCTACTTAACAGGGCCAGCCACGTGAAGGTGGAAGCTCATTTGGCCCCTCCTAGGAGCCTCTTATGACCCTTTACGACATTTTAAGACCTCTAAGATGTATTCTTAGGGATCATAAATAGTTGTAATGGGTCATAAGGGGTCCTGGGACACAACAGCTGAGAAACATAATTGTAGGCATCATGGTCACAATTTTGTGGAGACAACGTAATTGAGTGGTATACCCAGATGATGAAGAGCAAATTTTTCTCCTCTAGTTCGAAGTTGACACTACAGGATCCAAAGACCATAGATAAGGAATAAATTTAGAGAGTGGAGGAGGGTCATAATGACAAAAATAATACAGGAAAACCTCAAGTTAAATGAAGCAATTGCAAACATTTTAATAGATTTTTATTATTAAATAATGAAATTTGCATATGCTAGTGTTCTAAGAACCCTCATTACATGATTTATTATTGTAATCCACCTCTGACTTACGCATCTAAAAAATGAAACTACAACCTATTAGGATTGAGACAAACCTTATAAAACAAAAACAACTAAGAAGGATAGCTTGCCAACATCTGTTGAATACATCTATTGGAGGACCTTGTATTCATGAGCAACAGATGTATTCAATAGATGTTGGTAAGTGATCCTTCTTAGTTGTTGTTGTTTTATAAGGTTTGACTCAATCCCAATAGGTTGTAGTTTCATTTTCTAGATGTGTAAGTTAGAGGGGGCTTACAATAATAAATCACGTAATTAGGGGACTTAGAACACTAGTATATGCAAATTTTATTATTTAATAATAAAAATCTATTAAAATGTTTACAGTTGCCTCATTTAACTTAAGGTTCATCCTATATTATGTTGGTCATTATGGCCCTCCTCCGCTCTCTAAATTTATTCCTTATCTATGGTCTTTGGATCCCGTAGTGTGAACTTGGAATCAGAGGAGCAGAAGTTTCTCTCCATCGTCTGGGTATACCACTCAATTAAGTTGTCTCCAAAAAATTATGTCCATGATGCCTAAAATTATGTTTCTCAACTATCGTGTTTATGTGCATATTTTTTATGTTTTTGGGAAGACATCTTTCTAGCCTGGGCCTGGATCCTCTGGCAATTAGCTTCATAATAATGAAGTAGATGAAAGATGAGCAATTAGCTTCCCAAGAAAAATTCCATAAATGCACTATGTGTACCCAAATTCTTGTGCCCTCTATGCGTACCCAAAGGATAAATTTGAAACAACAAGGGTAAGGCTAACCTTACCCTTGTTGTTTCAAATTTATCCTTTGGGTACGCACAAAAGCCACATGAATTGGGGTACGCACAGTTCATTTATGAGAATTTTCTTGGGAAGCTAATTGCTCAGCTCTCATCTGCTTCATTTATTATCAAGCTAATTATCGAAGGATCTGAGCCCAGGCTAGAAAGATGTCTTCCCATTCTGTTTAAGCCATATTCCTTGTTCTTGTCAAACTTCCTTGGTACGGTAGGCCTGCTCTCTGCAGTACTTTTCTTCAATCTGTGTTCGATGATAAGCATCTTCTTCTTCTTCCTAATTGAAACTAGAGCTTCCTTTTCATCAGGATTCAACTCCACTTCCCCCATATCATCATCCTCATCCACTCATCCCAATTGATTGATCTCTCAAGGACCTTGTATTCAGCAGATGTTGGAAAGTGATCATTCTTAGCTGATGTTGTTTTATAAGGTTAGTTAGTAGTTATAGTCAGTTTATTAGAGTTAAGAGTGTATTTCAAAGACATCCACGTGAAGTAGAGTGGTTGTGGTCGAATTGATGTATCAAGGAACAAATGGAATAACCAAGAAAACACTATACATTAAATCATGTGATTGATATCAAATTGGGGTTCACCTGAGCCATAAACATGGAGAATTATTGTAAAAAAAGATGTAAACCATATATATGCGCACTTGAGGCAAAGAGAAGTTACGCCATATCCATATTAAAATATTAGTTACAATATGGAAATACTAAACTGAATAATTCCTGAGCTCATCTCCACATATGGTCACAACAAAGATATGTGATTACAATACAGAGAAGGCATTGTAAAAATATAATTTCGGCATTTTCCCTAGCCTGACACATTTTGCACTCAAATCCTTCATCGTGGATAAGTGGAGATGGGCGAATAGATGCAGATGAGTTGTCATCAACCCAACTAAAGTATCCATAGCCATTATTTCCCTATGATGCCCAATCTACATTAGTTCTTATAATATAATCAATAGTATTTACATTAGAAACATTAAATATATACACATTAGCAACCTTTTTTCTATTTGGGCAGCACCAAAATTGTCATCCAGGGTTGTTTTGTGTCAATGAAGTCTTCAACACACACGTCCCACCACCACATTGATAGTTTGGCACATTGACAAGAGTCATCGAGCCTATATCAATAATGCACCACACCATCGTTACTACATTTATTATTTTTATATGGAATACACCAAGGAGTACCATTAGAAATATTAACCATTTACAATAATGAAAAGTAAACCTAAATCAAATAGCTCATTTTTTTATTAGCATGTGTAGTCTCTGTGTATATGAAAAATGAAAGAAATATCAAGCTGAAATAAAATAGTGAACAAAATAGTATTCCACATAGAGTGAATGAAATATACCATCAAAAGAAGGTGACAAAATCCTATCATGAAGCACAGACATAGGAAATCAAAAAGGGACAAAAGACAAGAAATAAGAAAAATCATTACAATTATAGAAAAATCATTTATACTATAATCAAAAAAAGAAACACTCTTTGTCAACAATTTTCAAAATCATTAGGACTATAGAAAAATAATTAAGACTATACAAAATCAGATTTTAGAAATGGACGGTTCTGATGCTTTTCCATTACAACAATTGAGCATTCATCATTTGGTATTGTGTATTCCATTTAAGTATGTCAACAATGTTCAAAATCCTGTCACCAAGCACAGACAAGAAATAAGAAAAATCAAGTTCTAGAAATGGACGGTTCTGATATTGTTTTTCCATTACAACAATTGAGCATTCATCATTTAGTACTTCTTGGTGTATTCCATTTAAGTTTTTCAACTATCATGTTTATGTGCATGTTCTTTATGTGTTTGGATTCTCTCCCTCGCAAGAAATACGCTGATAGGTAATTGATTTGAAAGCATAATGATTTGATAGTTAGAAGGTTGGTTAATAGATTCCAGTCGGTTCTTTGTAGAGGGTAGTCTATTTGGAGTACACTTAATTTCTCTACAATTTTGGAGTACATTGTCCCATAGGTACAGTCGAAACACCAGCGTATTGATTTGAAAATTTAGAATGTGATATTTTCTTGGTGGTAACATAGGAACATTTCCAGGCATTAGTTTTACTTGTTTATGCAAGAACTTTGTTGTTTTTATTGTTTGTGATACCAAAGGAGTAACTAGTATTGTGTAGACAGTGACTGGCCAGATTGTTCTTGAAAAAAAATTACAAATTCTGAACCAATGGCATGTTTACAACAAAGAAATAGAATGATAATAATATGCTGAAAATTCTATTCTATTTAATACAAGCCAAAGGACCAGTCCCAACAATTCTTAAACATACTTTATCTGATATGATGAATTCTTAATAAAGGTTTAGCCAATTTTTACTTCTAGCACGAAGCAAGATTTGACCTAGCCAAATCTTACTTGTACCACACAAACAACTATGAATAACTATGTCTACTCCAACCTTAATTGTTTAAGAATTCATCATATCAGATAACGTATGTTTAAGAATTGTTGGGAGTTCTATTAGACCTTTGTTGTAAACATGTCATTGGTTTAGTTTTATAAATTTGTTTTTTGTGTTAAATGCATTTAAATGGAACATTGAGAATAGTAATAATATGCTTAATCTATTAGTAATTGGCAGATTAAATGCTCAAAGCCCAATCATGGCAGGGTTGTGTTATGTCCTTTTCTTTCTCATGATTTGGTCCTAGGTTAGGGGAATGGGAAATAACCAATAATGGTTTTAAATGATGTAATAAGGCTATCAAATTTAACACCATAGAATCAAGGCTACAATAACGAAGATATTCTACAAATTGGAATCAGCAAAACCATGTTTTTAAAGTATTTTTACTGGTGTTTATTCTTGCCCGAGCCTCTACAGATAAAATTTTGCAATCTAACTTCATAGGGAGTTGGGGCATGTCCTTGGATAAACTTGACTTTAGAGAAAGTATTAGTTTGATAATTGAGACTAATTTCAGTAGGTTGAATTAGCTATAGTGTATGACTAAACCAACAAAGCACTTGATGCAAGAGCATCTTTGGTGAATCGGTGAGAAACATCAACCAAAAGCATTTTCTATTTTGTTTATTTGATTTTCTTTAGTTCTAGTTTGGTGGTTTGACAAACAAGTTAAAATATCACTTCTACTCTATGGTGGTCAACTCTGAAATGAGAGTTTTGGAACAAAGCATAAACATCAACTATTTGATAGAGTAGCTCAAATAGGAGATTCCTATTCCACTGTATTGTCCCTTGTCTCATCTTACGAGATTTGGGACTCAATTCTTATATTTCAATTGCAAGGTTCTTGTTTCTGTGAAATAAATATCGATATCATTATCTTCTTGAACCATAGACTTCGATTAAATCTAGTGTTTTTCTATAAATTCTAATTTGCAGATGTCATAAGGATCATATTGTTGCAATCTTCTTATAATAAAATCTTCTCTATAATGTCCCTGTCTCTGTGATGTCCTTGTCTCTGGTTTAGACAACTAAGGTGATCTTGTAAATGAATTTTCTTCTTTATTTGGATCAGTTACTAAAGATAAATCACAAGTTATACTATGTCTCTTGTTGATCAATTGACATGATCCATTACATCTTTGAATAGAAGAGGCATCCCTCAACCTGTGCAAAAGGTTGGGGGGAAAAACATTTGGAATTAAGAAGATTTGCAGTGTAACACGGTTTCAGTGAATTCTTGAGTTTTTTTGTTTCTTTGTTTTCAGTTGATTAATGGATTAGATAGCTCATAGTGTCTATTGGAAAAGTTAGTATAGGTTGTTTTGTGATTCTGTGTTGTGTTTGTTTTGAGTTTTGAAGCATTCCAACTAGTTTTGTTAATTCTTTTGTTAAGTACCCTATCGCTAGTTTGAACCAGGCAGGTTGAACAAATGGAGTCTTAGCTCATCATTCCACCATCGGTTTTGTACGGGATCTTGGAATAGGTGAGGAGACTCCATGTACTATATGTTTGGAGAAGGAGGGGCCCTAGGAAGCTCATTTTCTATGTTTGCAATGATGCCCAAGGCAAGCCAATTGAGCACGGTTAGGGATGATAGAGCATTGCAAGGAGATTATAGCGAGTTGAATGCATTGGTTGCTTCAACTAAAATCTCACAAAGAGGTAGACACATGTCTATAGAATCCCCAAGTTGAAGTAGAAGATTGGGTGAGTTTCTTTGGTTGCCAAGAAAGAAAACTCTTAGTCACATTGTCCAAGTTGCGTGAAAACACTAGTTTTCAAGCATGGCTATAGGAGTTGGTGTACAGATAATCTAGGAGGAGAAGACCTTAGAAATCTTGGAGTTCTCAATAAAGGGCATCTAAATCCTAAGCCCATAGAGTTATGAGACTCAATTAAAAGCTCATAGAGTTATAAGACTTCATCTCAACCATTTCAACTAACTAATAATCCCTCCACTAATTGGAAATCAAACTGTCATCTCCAAAGAAATGGGGACTTTCAAGGGACTAACACTATTTCATTAGTTCCAAATAAACTTGTCCCCCTTAAATTGATGGCGGCTAAGATCCCTACAAAACACACCAAACACCAACAAATGTCAAAGTTTTTTTTTCGATATGTGAAAACACAACAATTTTTTTACAATTTTTTTGTGGTTTTCGACTACGAAATATGCAAATCATGAAGAATAGATGATGAAAAGTTCATGAAAATCTATTGTGTTTTCCATTTTTAAAAATTTGATCAACAGTACATTTCGTAGGAAGCTTAACTACATCCCTTAAAATCATTAACAAAATACTATCATCCAAAACCCAACATCCCTTAAAATCATCAGCAAAATACTATCATCCAAAACCCAACATCATAATATGCAAGCTTCTAGATTGAGTCTCTCCCCATGGAAGTTCCACTTCTTAAACAAGAAAACTCAATGAACGTGTGTATTGGGGGATTTCTTCCATTGTTGGTAGTGGGACAAGAGGGTTTGGTGTCATCAAATTTAGAAGAAACCCTATTCAAAATGGTTTATAGTCAAAATGGAAGTTGAATATGTTCTGAAGGGTCCACTGTTGTAGTAGCATTTCGAACAAAAACCTCAACAGTAAAATTCAGCCATTGCTTTGAAAGAGATAATTTATACAAAGAGATAATTTATTGCTTTGAAAGGAATAATAGTCGTACAATGCTATTGATATCCACAACTCACATCAATCTCAAACCATTATGTAAAGAGGGACGGTTGAAGGAAGCCCTGCACATTCTACTCACTACACAAAAACCCGATGGAGCCTTATTTTCATATCTTCAATTGTCACAAACCTACAATCTCAAAAATGCCCTTTCACAAAGAAAAAATATTCACTCTTTCATCATTCCTAGGCAATTTACATTTTCTACAAGGTTTCAGAATAAGCTTATAAACATGTATGACAGGTGCGGAAGCCTGGTGGATGCACTTAAATTATTTGACCAAATCAAAGAACGAGACAGCGTCTCATGGAATATGACTATTTCTGCATATCGAAGACATAGGTATCCTCATGAGACAGTCACACTATTTCACCAAATGCAACGAACAGGTTTTGAACCCAATCAGTTCACATATGCCAACATGATTACAGCCTGTGCTGAAATGGGAGCTCTACAACAAGGCATAGATATCCATCAAAATATGAAGGATAGAGGATTTTCTCCAAATGTTGTGGTTGCAACTGCCCTGGTGGACATGTACGCCAAAAGTGGAAGCATAGACAAGGCATGTGATCTGTTTCACAAAATGCCTCAAAGAAATGACATCTCATGGAATGCCATGATTGGAGGATATATTCAAACTAGATTTGTTGAAAAGGCTTTTAAAACTTTTGAGCAAATGAAATTGGTAGATGTAAAGCCAAATTCCATAACCTTTGTTAGCATACTTCCAGTGTGTGCCAAAATGGGAGTTGGAATAGGGTATGGACATCCATCAAAGGATAATGGAAGGGGGGGTTTTGTTGGATGTTATAGTTGCAAGTGCCCTGGGATACATGTATGAAAAATGTGGAAGCATGGCCAAGGTACGTATACTATTCGACAAAATAATTCAAAGAAATGTGGTTTCATTCACTGCAATGATTGAAGGATATGCACAAAATAGATATGTTGAAAATGCTTTAGAAGCTTTCAAACAAATGCAGTTCGCAGGTATAAAGCCAAATGCCACAACCCTTGCCAGCATCCTTCCAGTCTGTGTCAAAATGGGAGCTTTGGAATAGGGTATGGACATTCATCAAAAGATAATGGAAGAGGGATATTTGTCAGATGTTATAGTTGCAAGCTCCCTGGTAGACATGTATGCAAAATGTGGAAGGATAGACAAGGCACATCAACTGTTTGACAAAATACCTCAAAAAAATGTGGTCTCATGGGCTACAATGATTGTAGGCTATGAACTAAATGGATTTTTGGAAAAGGCTCTAGAAACTTTTAAACAAATGCAAATGGCAGGTGTAAAGCCAAATTCCACAACCTTTGCAAGTATCCTTCTAGCCTGTGACAAAATGGGAGCTTTGGAACAAGGCATTGATATCCATCAAAGCATAACGGAGGGGATATTTTTATCAAATTTTTTAGCTGTCAGTGCCTTATTAGACATGTATGTTAAATGTGGAAACATAGACAAGGCACGTAAATTGTTTGGCAGATTGCCTCAAAGAGATGTCATCTCATGGATTGCAATGATTGGAGGATATGTTAAAAATGGGTTTGTTGAAAAGGAATTAGAAACTTTTAAGAAAATGCAATTGGTGGATGTAAAGTCAGACTCCTCAACCTTTACTAGCATACTCCCTGCCTGTGGTCAAGCTGGAGCTTTGGAACTGGGGATAGTCATCCATGAAATCTTATGCAAATCAAACATAGATGGCTTGGCTAGAGCTGTGTAGTTTTGGGAATTCACTATAGTAGGGTATGCAAATGTATGTAAATGTATGCAATTAGGAGGTGTAAAATTTTAATGTATGCAAATGTATGCAAATGTATGCAATCAGGAGGTGTAAAACCCAAATGTATGTAATCAGGAGGTGTAAAACTAGTCTCGAAGCATAAATCAAACAGTAAATAAGTCTTGAAGAAAATGATAATGCTGATTGGGTATCCAGTAAATTAAATAGTTGAGAGAAAGAATGAAAAACCTCCAAAAACCCCAGGTTAAGGTTTCTAAGCTCAATCTCCTTGAGTCATTTTAGCCGCTCAATCTCCTTTGCGCACGCACTGCCCTTCTAATTTGTCAGGCGGGAAGAATGAAATGAGCAATGAAATTCCCTTTTTTTTTTAAGTTATACCTGTGTTTGTCTAAATTTCGACCACCATGGAATTTGTTGATATTTCGACAAACACGGGCATAAATTTTTTTTTTAAAGTTTTCCTTATATAATCCGACCAAGCAAAACCTTTTTAATTTTTGGTCAAAAATTTTGGTAGAAAAACTAGGTCAAATGTACTAGTGAATTTTACCATCATAATGGCCAACAAGGAAAATGAGACTATAGAATAATTTTGAAAGGTTTTTTAAAGGAAATTTGATGTGTACCTAAGTAATAATAATTATTACTAGGCACTTGCATTAAAATCAAAACATGTCATCTTCAACCAATGATACTCAAAAAAGGATTTGGCAAGGAAAACCTTACATAAGCTATCACAATGGAATATTTAAACATTAATAACTGATATTTAATAATATTTTAATTCTTATCTTGTCCATCACAATGATAAATACAATTATGAAAACTTATCATCAAGAAGTGACCCCAAGTGGAAGCCACATAGGAAAGCCTACTAAGTGGGATCCATGTCATCCCACAAATCAACCACACCACTCCAACATGGAAAAGGGAATGTTTATGAGTCATTGTATTCAATCTACAAGATAGATTATATGACCATGCTTGCAAAGAGGCCCACACAATCCAAAATAGCTGATGTGGAATTGCATTTTCAAACTCCATCATCTTAACTATAGAAGGCATTGTTTCCTACCAATGAAACTCAAACAGCTTTAAGTTGAATACATATTTCCATCCTAAAATATTCACCAAGATGAGTATAAAAAGGGTCCTAGAAAATTGATCATACATGTTTCTCATCATCATATATATTTTTCATGTTCTTCTCCTCAAAGAAGAGTCTTTGCATGTTTTTGGGTAGGAACTTAAAATTCCTCTAGCATTGCAATGACCTAGTTCCTAGACCCATTGCAACCATAACATCAGTGAATATTTTCCCTTCCCTGTAGTTGTGTTTGAATTTAAAAAAATATACCCCAAAAGGATTTTGTAGATGTCCATGACTATATCTTCCAAAGACAAACCCAGAGTGTTGGAACCTTTGACGTCATCAACAATTAGTTTGGAGTCACTTTTGAGGATTAGTTGTTTTATACCAAAAGAGAGGGAAAGTTTAATTCCTCATAGAAGAGTCATACACTCATCTTGGTTGTCTTATGACTCCCCCACTAGCAACCTAGCCCGGGTTACCCAAGGCCACCCCATCAAAATTGATCTTATACTAACCAAATGGTGATGGATCCATCTATTGTTAAGCCTATATATTGTTAATATGATTTAGAACAACAGAGAGGGGGGGTGAATTAGTTGTTCTCAGGTCCTGATGTATAAAATGACTTCAAAAACTTTTCTTTAAATCAGATCAAGCAACCAAAACAAACTCAATCATCACTGATTCAATAATAGAACCACATAACACAACAATCCACTTACCTTGCTATATCTAACTTGTAAAACATAGAAATGTTCAAACCCAAAACATTCACACAAGTATTGACACCAAGATTTATAGTGGAAACCCAATATGGGAAAAACCACTTTGTAACATGCTACTATTATTTTCACTCTTCTGAAGTGAGCTCAGTTAAAAGCCAACCCTGTCAAAGGTTACATACACACTGTCAAGTGTGACCCGGTTTAAGGATTTCAATCACCCTGTTAAAAGTGAGCCTGGTCAAAGGACTTACATACACTCCATTAGAGTGCAACCTTGTTCAAAGGATTTAACATATGACTGTTAGGTCAACCTCTGTTAAAAGGATTTTGACTGTTACAATGGTTAGTAAGTAGCAGTAGTATTGATCTGAAAACATACAACTCACTTTGAAAATATTAGATCCAATTCCATACACAAATGCTGGTTTACTGACTTTGAAACTTTTCCATCTCCACTTCTGATCTACTCGGAACTTTCCTTCAAGCAATCACCACACTTTTCCTTCAGCCTTTTCTCTTATACAGTCAATAAATCTTTACTATTCTTCCAGCATCTCCTTCACCCATTCATTCACATACCTAATGCATCGGTTCCCTTAATACTTTCCTTTGTTAGGTTAACTTTTCTTTTGCTGCTTAATCTCCTTCGTAGATCTTAGGGTTAGGTCAAATACATTGAATCTACCCACTTCATGTTCTTCGTCTCCTCTTCTAGAATCATCTCAAATCTCATAAAGATTTACCATAAAACATTTTACAAAGCATTAAATGCTTCTATACAATCAACAAATAAAGTCAACACATTTTACATAATCCAAGAATTCAACAATGTCAGCTCCAAATCTGAATTCTCTTCAAATATAAAATTGTTGATGTTTGGTCACTACTGTGATCATCCACTCGGTCTCCATGTAAAATGCTCGGTCACTACTAAAACTATTTCCTCGGAAAATACTGTCTTCCTTGGCAATTTACTGATACTCGGTCAATACTAGATTTTTGCTCGACATCCACTAACTTGGTCGACTCTGTCATAACTAGGCTTAAACATGATTTCTTCATTTTTGCTCAGTTAAACCTACGAGTTTAGTCTTCAATCTTACTAGGATAAACAATACATTGTCTCATCATTGTGCAAGTACATCATCAAGTACACTTTGTAGTATCAAGATAACTCAACCTTTCCTTAGGTACTATTGTTACCAACCTTTCTTTCCCTTCTCACCATAGATATAGTACTTTCCTAAGTAGCAACAGTCTTACCAGTTAAGGTTTAACATCAATGACAATACAATAATTATTTCAATTGTAGTTTCCAACAATATCCCTCTTTGGCATTGATGGCAACACCATATGATATCACCTGAATAACACATGGATTACCAACCAATCCAAAAAAAAACTTATCTGTCCATCAGAGAAAATTTATAATATCCTTAGCTTCATTCTGATTTAGAATCTATAAATCTCACTTCTGTGACCATCAGAAGTATCTGGATCTCCCTCTATCCTAATTTTTCATTTCAGTTCAATCTCCCTTACTTTCAGTGTCATGTTTTATAGTATTATTTCAGTTCAATCTCCATCTTTGACAAAAATGCCAAAGTAGCAACTCAAACATACATCCAATAGATGTAGATATATCTATTCAGCACAGTGTTTCTCCCTATGTCATCTTGCTTATGACTAATTTGTTGTCTTTGCTTCTTCTTCTTCACAGCTCTAGGACAGTCCTAAAGTGTGACAATCTTTTGCATCAATGGGTCAAATGTTCTGTTGTAGCATATTTGATGCAGTGCTCCTAGCTTGGCTAGGCAGCCTCAGTTAGGGGAAGGACCCCTAATTGACTTCTCAGGTACTCATGAGCTTCTTTAGGTAAAGCTTTAGTGAATATGTCTGCCAATTGTTCTTTTCTATTCACATATTCCATTTGGACTTCCTTGTCTTGTACCAATTCCCTCAAATAGTGATACTTGATTGCTATGTGCTTGGTCTTGGTGTGCATCAATTGATTCTTATAAATATTGATAGCACTTGTGTTGTCACAGAAAATAACAATAGGTTTAGTTATTTCTTCTTTCATGCCTATTAACAACTATTTTATCCATATCAAATTTGAACAGTTTACTACAACAGCAACATACTCAGCTTCAGCAGTAGATTGGGAAATGCAATTTTGTTTCTTGCTTATCTAGGAGACTAATCTCTATCCAAGAAAGAAAGCGCCACCACTAGTGCTTTTTCTGTCATCTACATTTCCTGCCCAATCAGCATCAGTATATACTCTAAGTTCAAAGTTGTCATTCTTCTTGTAGTATAACCCATAGTCAGTAGTTCCTTTCAAGTATCTCATGATTCTTTTCACCACCATAATGTGTGTTTCCTTAGCATTGGCAGAGAATCTTGCCACAATCCCAATAACTAATGCAATATCAGGTCTACTATGTACAACATACTACAATTTTCCAATCATGGATCTGTACAAAGTCTGGTTAACTTCTGTAGCATCATCATTCTTAGATAACTTTTATCCAATAACCATAGGAGTTCCCACTGGTCTAGCATCTTCCATTCAAAAAGTTTTCAGTATTTCATTAACATACTTAGACTATGTAATGAAAATACCTTTCTTCATCTGATATAATTGTAAACCAACAAAGAATTTGATCTCACCAAACATACTCATCTCAAATTCAGTTTGCATTTCATGTGAAAAACTTTTACATAATGCATCTTGTCCACCAAAAATAATGTCATCAACAAAAATTTTGGCCAACAAAATACCTCTACCTTCTTCATCTTTCATATATAGATTGCTTGTGTCATTTGTCCTGGAGAATCCAATCTGTATTAGATTATTATGCAACCGCTCATACCATACTTTGGGAGCTTGTTTCAATCCATATGAAGCTTTGTTCAGTTTGCATACCTTGTGTCTTCTGTTTGGATCAATAAAAGCTTCTGGCTGTTCTATGTAAACTTCTTCTTCCAGTATACCATTTTAAAATGTAGACTTGACATCCATTTGATATACCTTGAAATATTTATAAGCAGCATATGCAAGTAGAGTTCTTACTCTTTCCAATCTAGCTACAAGGTAAAATGTCTCCCCATAATCAATTCCTTCTTCTTGTGTGTAGCCTTTGCATACTAGTCTAGCTTTGTTCCTAGTGATTTCACCTTTTTTCATTCAACTTGTTTCAAAATACCCATTTTGTTCCTATAACATTCTTATCTGCAAGTCTCAGCACCAGAGTCCAGGTTTCATTTTTCTCAATCTGGTCAATCTCTTCATTCATTGCTTGTATCCAGTCTTCATTTTCTAATGCCTCTTTAGTTGTCTTAGGTTCAAATTTGCATAGTAAGCATGTTGGATCTTTTGTCTTACTTCTGATTTGAATTCTAGTGTCTCTATCTCCAATTATTTGTTTAGGTTTGTGATGTCTTCTTACATATTTTGCCAAAATAGGTTCAACATTTTTCTCTTCTATTTCATCAGGTTCCCCAACAAGATTGTCAGATTCAGCTTCTGAATGCTCAACAACCTCTTCTTGATCCTCGGCAGCATTATCTTGTAGCTCGGCATGTTCTTGTTCTCTCTCGGCACTATTTTCTTGATGCTCAGCATCATCTATCTATCGCTCGGCATTGCTTGCCCGAGACTTGGCATCAGGTGTAGGTCTATTACCTACCTCTTCTATTTCCTCAATGTACACAAAAGATCTGTAATCTTCTATTTCTCTTTTGCTGATGGCTTCATTTCTTTCTGCATACTCATCAATTTTTACATTCACACTTTCCACAATTTTGTTAGTGTTAGAGTTCAAACACTTATAAGCTTTACTTTTTGTGGAGTATCCTAGGAATAAGCCTTCATCACTTTTAGCATGAAACTTTCCATTCCTATTATCTTTCAATATGTAACACTTTCTTCCAAAGATTGTAAAGTATTTAACACTCAGTGCATGCCCATACCATAATTCATAGGGTGTCAAATTTGTACCTTTCTTGATCTGTACCCAGTTAAGAGTGTAAACAACTATACTTATAGCTTCTTTCCAGTATTTTTGTGCCACATTCTTTCAATCAATAATGTCCTTGCATAGTCCAAAATAGATCTGTTCCTTCTTTTTGATACACCATTCTGTGGAGGTGTCCTAGGTGCAGACATCTATCTTTTGATTCCTCAATTATTGCAAAATAGATTAAATTCATTTCATGTAAATTCTCCACCATGGTCAAATCTAAGACATTTCAGGTTCCTACCTGTCTCCTTCTCAACCTTAGCCAAATACCACTTGAAAAATTGAAAAGCATCAAATTTTTCTTTTAGAAACATTACATGCATCACCCTAGTATGATCATCAACAAACAAGATAAAATATCGAGCACCATAGTAACTTTGTATACCCATAGGTCCACAAAGGTTAGTATGAACCAAATCTAAAATGTGTTTAGAAGTAAAGGATTTTCTCTTGAAACTTGACTTGGTCATTTTTCCTAATTGACATTCTTTGCACATCACATTCTCAAGTTTCTTCAATCTAGGTAGGCCTCTTACTTTCTTCTTCTTACTTATCTCTACCAAATTGTCAAAGTTAACATGACATAGCCTCTTATGCCACAACCAAATGTCATCAAGTTGTGCAAACAAACATATTTCTTCAGATAGGTCAAGATAGAACAAATTACCTCTAGTCTGCTCACCGCTTCCAATCAGTTCACTAGTAGCATCAAATATCTTAGCTTTCTTGTGATGAAATTCCACTCAGTAACCAGTTCTATTGAGCTGAGCAACACTTAACAAATTATAATTCAATCCTTCAACCTAATAAGCATTTTCACAAGAGATCTTATCAGTTAGTGTAATCAATCCTTTTCCTCTAACAGGACATGGTGCATCATTACCAAATGTTACACTTTTACCTTTATAATGATGTAGGGTCTCAAACTTACTTTTTTTCACCAATCATGTGATGTGAACAACCACTATCAATAATCCATTTATCATTCTTGTTCACATAGGAAATCAATGCAATTTTCTCATCTCATTAGATTCATCTTTCATTGCAACATACACAACCTCAATTTAAAAATCATCACTATCAGTGTCAGACTCTTCTTCAACAATGTAACAAGATTTCTTACCCTTTTCTTTGTAGTCTTTGTACCTTCGGTAGCCTTTGTCATCTCTTCTATCTTTGTGTCTGTTGTTTCTTTCTTCATCTTTATCCTTCCTGTCAGGACATCTAGCAACTATATGACCGACCTTGTTACATGCAAAACATATAATAGGGAGTTTACCTTTGTATTTTCCTTTTCCTCTTCTCATTCTTCTAGCCATAAGAGCTTCTAGATCTTCAAGATCTTCTTCAGAAGTGTCACTGTCATCCTCACTTTCACTTTCACTTTCACTGATGCATCTTTCCTTTTCCTTCTTAGGCTTGTTTAGGACTAACTGTGACTTAAAAGTAGATTCAACATTTCCAATACTACCAATAGTGAAATTATCATAGTTAGACAGTTCAAAAGTAATCAGCTTGCCAATTAAACCTTCCAAAGTAGTCACATTTGTAGAGTTACATCTAGAATCCTGAATAGCTGAGATCTTAATAGCATATCTAGGATGCAGAGTTCTTAACACTTTTCCAATTATGGTCTCATCATCAATAATTCCATTTTCTCCTCTAATAGCATTCACAACCTCTTTTATTCTACCACAATATTGTGCAATGTTTTCATCTTCATTCATTCTCATTTCATCAAACTTACCTCTAAGACTCTCGCCTTTAGCTTTCAATACATATAGATCACCACCATAGATCTTTGCAAGAGTGTCCCACATATCTTTAGCAGTTGAGTGGTCCTTAATGTCCTCAAATTCTGGATAGCTTAGGGCAGATGCAATTTCCAGCATTGCTTGATTGTGTTCTTGCTTAGCTCTCATTTCCTCGGCAGTCAAAGGTGCAACAGGTGTGACATATTCATGCTCAATGTAGTACTTTGAAAAATCACCAATACTAGCTAGATGCAACTTCATCAAGCTTTTCCATGTAGGGAAATTTTCCTTATTCAGCTTTGGTACCTCCTTCTTATACATCTTGATCATTTTCTTCAAGTCCCTTTAAACTTGCTTTCTATAAACACCAATAAGCAACATAGCTCTGATACCAATTGTTAATATGATTTAGAAAAATAGAGAGGGGGGGTGAATCAATTATTCTCAGGTCCTGATGTATAAAATGACTTCAAAAACTTTTCTTTAAATCAGATCAAGCAACCAAAACAAACTCGGTCATCACTGATTCAATAATAGAAACATATAACACAATAGTCCACTTATCTTCTTGTATCTAACTTGTAAAACACAAAAATGTTCAAACCCAAAACATTCACACAAGTATTGACACCAAGATTTATAGTGGAAACCCAATATGGGAAAAACCACTTTGTAACATGCTACTATTATTTTCACTCTTCTAAAGTGAGCTCGGTTAAAATCCAACCCTGTCAAAGGTTACAATACACACTGTCAAGTGTGAACCGGTTAAAAGATTTCAATCACCCTGTTAAAAGTGAGCCTGGTCAAAGGACTTACATACACTCCATTAGAATGCAACCTTGTTCAAAGGATTTAACATATGACTATTAGGTCAACCTCTGTTAAAAGGATTTTGACTGTTACAATGGTTAGAAAGTAGCAGTAGTATTGATCTGAAAACATACAACTCACTTTGCAAATATCAGATCCAATTTCGTACACAAATGTTGGTTTACTGACTTTGAAACTTTTCCATCTCCACTTCTGATCTACTCAGAACTTTCCTTCAAGCAATCACCACACTTTTCCTTCAGCTTTTTCTCTTATACAGTCAATAAATCTTTACTGTTCTTCCAGCATCTCCTTCACCCATGCATTCACATACCTAATGCATCAGTTCCCTTAATACTTTCCTTTGTTAGGTTAACTTTTCTTTTGCCGCTTAATATCCCTCGTAGATCTTAGGGTTAGGTCAAATACATTGAATCTACCCACTTCATGTTCTTTGTCTCCTCTTCTAGAATCATCTCAAATCTCATAAAGATTTACCATAAAATGTTTTACAAAGCATTAAATTCTTATATACAATCAATAAATAAAGTCAACAGGTTTTACATAATCTAAGAATTCAACAATGTCAGCTCCAAATCTGAATTCTCTTCAAATATAAAATTGTTGATGCTCGGTCAATACTGTGATCATCCACTCGGTCTCCATGTAAAACACTCGGTCACTACTAAAACTATTTCCTCAGAAAATACTGTCTTCCTTGGCAATTTACTGATACTCGGTCGATACTAGATTTTTTCTCGGCATCCACTAACTCGGTCGACTCTGTCATAACTAGGCTTAAACATGATTTCTTCATTTTTGCTCGGTTAAGCCTACCAGTTTAGTCTTCAATCTTACTAGGATAAACAATACATTGTCTCATCATTGTACAACATCATCAAGAAACATTGTAGTATCAAGATAACTCAACCTTTCCTTAGGTGCTATTGTTACCAACCTTTCTTTCCCTTCTCACCATAGATATAGTACTTTCCTAAGTAGCAACAATCTTACTAGTTAAGGTTTGACATCAATGACAATACAATAATTGTTTCAATTGTAGTTTCCAACATATATATATTTAGATTTGTCAAATATGGAATAATAATTAGGAAGGTTTCATTTCTTTTCAATAAGATACTCAATTAGGGTTGGGGGGGGGGAGGATTGGAAACCCCAACATAAACCAAGATGTTGTCAGTTAAAATCTTGGTGAAGATTAGGAAAACTTCCTATAGGGACTTTTCTTCTTCCCTAATGATCTGATTTATTTATTTATTTCCTAAGACTCTAGATAGGGTGGGGTTTGGAGGTGAAGTTTGTCTTAGACATATATTAACCTATCAAATCAACCGGGGCATATTCTTGAATCATCACATATCATCAAGATTTTCAGAAATGAAAACATATTCAATAAATCAAACATCATCAAATTTTACAAATCAATAAATCAATATGTTTTATTTTTGAGGGGGCATCAGAGTATCAAATCAAACATCATCAAAAGCTAGGGCATCAAAATTTTTGAATCATTATCAGAGGTATATCATTTCATCAAAATCAGATCAATTTATCATACCATATCAGAGGCATATCAGTGAATCAGCAATCAGGACCTAAAAAAAGCAATCAGAATCAAAAGAATCTTTGAATCAATGTTCTTCGCACATCAATTCAAAGAGGGGCATTTGTAGACACTCAAAAATGGACAAGTGCTTTTAAATCAATAAAATGGCTCAAAATCATCAAAATGCACTAAATTCTTAATAAAAAAGGGATCAAATCAATAAAAATGGACATTATTAAATCAAAGTTGGACAAAAACAATTAAAGCAAAGGAAAAATCAAATATTGATGTTAAATAATTAAATCAAAGCTTAAAGGGGTGAAAAACACTACATAATTGATTTTAATCAATTAGTTGTATAGTTGTTTAAATCAAAAATCAAAATGAACCTATTACCCTTACATGGCTAAATTTAATTAATTAATTGAATTTAGTAATTCCTAATATCTTTCAACAAAGTTGAGCAACCAATGAAAGTTGAGGACAAAAAGACATAAATCACTCAAAAAGGATGAATCTCAATCACTCATTCTAAAGTTTCAATCTCATCCACTCAATCTTGTCCTTTTTTCCAAAGCTTTGAGACAAACCTTTAAATTGTCCCCTATTTATGAATAAAGCAAAGTATTTGACTCAACCAAAGGCAAATCATGATTACTTCACTCCACCCCCTACCCTTGGGAATTTACTATAAGTATGAGGCATTTTGAGAGAAATTCCAATCTTAGAAATTCATTTACAAAGCATTGTTATTATAGGCAATTGAAGAGCATTCTAAGAGCATTTAGAGAAATTTGCATATCTTTGTATCAATTTGAGCTAGATTAAACATTGTAGAAGCATTATAGCAGCATACATTCTCATTTTAGAAGTGTCACTAGTGGAGATTGAGCTGAGAGCTTCATGTACCACATCTTTCTAGAGAACCATGAGATGCTATAAATCTTAGTTTCAATTTTAATTAGATTTGCATTGTATTTACTTTGAGTTGTTACTAATTTGATCTTAATTTCATGAAGGTGATTATCATCATCACACAAATGGCACCCACCGTGGTGCCCTAGGCCTCATTTTATCATTTTAATCATATATTGCATGCTTGTATTGTCATTTTTCCATGAATATTTTGTAGAAAATAGGTGAAGTCATGTGTACAAAAGATTCACTCATGCTTACAGTCATTCTGATGATGCTTACGATCTATGTTCTGATGCTTGTTAGCTGAGGACTTACACCTGGCCTATCACTTCTATTCTATCTTAATTTCTTTGCAGTCGCCTTCAAATCAGAAGCTCATGCTTGTGAGATAAATTGTTCAGCCTTTTGTGCCTAAAGTCATGCCTATGACACAAGAAGTATCACTTATCTGCTATCCGTTGTCACTTGTGATCAATCTTTGCTCCGCAATTTACCGAAATAGTCACACTTTGTACTGGCTATTTTATGCTTACTGTTGTTAAATTGTCACTTAAGATCAATCATTTTCCATAATTTTCAATTTGATTCATGCTTTGTAATAAATTCTTTATGCCTGAGTAATTTTCAGTGTCGTCGGTGTCACTAGAAAGTGTCACTTGCTGTCATTAAAGTTACGCCTGCTAACAATTTGTTCATGCATATTAGCTGGACAATGTCACTTGTTGTCTATTGTCTTTATTTGTTGTTAAATTGATCAAATCATTTATCTAACTCTATGTTTGCATGATTTGACTGTAAATGAGTAGGCACAAAAAGGTCCAGAAGCCAGAAAGCAGGTTTAATCAAGAAGGAAAGGCGTTAGCAAAGAGGATCAAGAAGGAAAACATTGCACACATTAAGGTTGTTCTTGAGACAACACAAGAGGAGGAAAATCAGGTATTCCAGAACTATCTTGCAATTATTGAAGCTTACAAAATGAAATTTGTTTCTCTCAATTGGATTTTTAGTCCTTAGTTCAAGTTTTTCTTTAAAAATTTGCAAATAAGGTGCCTAAAGTTCATACATAATTCTTTTCTTCATAAATTTTGATTTGGTTTCCCCTTATTTTGAATGGCTGTGTTGGACTAACTTGTTGGAGGATGGAGCGGGAACGATCACCACTAGGTGAGTAAAAAGCAAGATAAAAGGCAAAAATCACAAAAAAGCACCTAGCCATTGCTAGCTACAAGGGAAAAGGTATTCATCGAATCAAGCTTGCACTTGCTTAAATTGTGGCATTCATTGAATATAGCTTAATTAAAATAAGGAATTTGACCAAACACCTCAACTATAAGAATCTCTTTGTTAGGAGATTGAAAAAGAACATTATTGCTTGAGTGTTTGAGAAACTAAGAGAAAGTTGTGGATATTCTCTTCACCTTTTAGGTGAACCAAATTCCCAAAAACTTACTCTTAATTTCATTTCCTTTCTTTATATGAACATGCTAGTTAAAATAAAGCAATAGAGGGCCTACCTCCCGAGATTTTCCTTATGAGGATGGTGAGAGGGAATGACCCAAGTGGGAGACAACGGCCTTTGCTGTGGTAATATCCAACCCACTATAATAAAAACACACATTTCCTTAAAAGGGAACTGGCTAGATTGTGTACAAGTTTCATCACTTCCTCTAGTAATCCTCACGGATTGCACCAAATCATGATTTTGTGCATGTGGGAAGCCCGCAAGTGGGTATAAGAACTTAGCATAGTTTAGAAGGGAATTGTTCAATAAAAACCTGATAAGTAGGAAGACCACCTTTTAGAGCCAAAATGTTAAGAGCCAAATTTGACTTTAGGTAGGCTGCTCGGAATTCTTTCTTGTGTTATACTTGTGGAAACGATCAAGAATATACACTCTAGTGTGTTTAGGGACATGATGAAAAATTGATGTGTGTGTTGTGATTGTGTTCTATTTTCAAACAAGAAAATTTCATAAGACCTAATCTTAAACATTTAAAAAATTCAAAATTTTACAAACTGGTCAGTAAAGTGCCGCTAGTGCACAAAACAATACCGTCTATCAGAGGCAAAGTCACGCATGTGACTTTTATGAAAATGCATATCAATAGGGAAGTCATGCCTATCACCTATTGAATCACACCTATTAAAACTGGAAAATTTCTTATCAATAGAAAAGTGCCACCTGCAGTGTGCCACCTAGTTCAATAGCAGTTCATGCATACAAACATTTCAGTCACACCTACACTCAGGCCAATGACGCCCAGAAACACAAAAGGGAAAATAGAGAGTATTTACCGAGGGGGTCAGAAAAATTTGATCACATATTCAGATACCCTTTTCCATGTTCTTACTATTCCAACATTCTGCCCAGTCAAAATTCCTAGTTCTACACAATTTTTTAAAATTTCACAAGGATTTGACCACGAGCATGATTGATTCTTGTTTTCCAAGTGGTTTGTTCATGCCTACTTTTACTAGATCCTACTACATCAAGCAAACCTTGCAAGCAAACGGAACTTACTTGAGACAAGAGCTCCCTTACCCAGGTGACACTCCTACCACTCCAAGAGTACCCCAAAAATCACCTGAACAAGAAGTGGAAGACAACATGATGTACTACAAGGGCTTGGGTAATAACAACAATAGTGGCATTGACCTGAACAACCAAGGTGGTGCAAATAATGGGGGCACTGACATGAATAATCAAGGCAATACCAATAGTGGACGGGCATATCAAAACACTCAAGGGATTAATGCCACTAACCATAGAACTAATGTCAAACCAACTATCGATGATGCAACCGATGACAAGGTTGATGAAGCCATTCAATTCCCTTACTTCATAAGACTCATGGAAAAATAAATGGCAAGGGATAAAGAGAAGTATTTCATGGACCTAGCCCGAGCAGGTCTCAAGCTTCCACGAGATTATGATGTGAATCAACTAAAACCACCAGAAGTTGAAGAGAGTGCCATTGACATTATGAACAAGAAGTTTAAGATATTTCAAATGCAACTGGATACAATCAAAGAAAGTGGGGCTCCTAAACCCTTTTCTATTGAAGCAATGTGTCCATTCCTATTTGACAAAAGTCTAGTAATGGCACCATTCCTGATCAATGTAGTGTTTCCCAAGTATGACAAGTATGAAGGAACATCAGATCCACAAGATCACTTACGGGAGTTTTGTGCATTGAGCTTGGAGTTCATGCATGATACCACCTATTTAATGAGACTATTCCCAAGAAGCTTAGGAGGTATGGCCATGGAGTGGTTTTCTAAATTACCATCCGACATAAAGACCTTTGAAGAACTAGCTTCAAAATTTGTGGCCCATTACTCATACAACATCAAGCATGAGGTCACAATGATAATGTTATGTAATACTAAACAAAAGGATGGAGAAGCATTCCTCACTTTCTTAAAAAGATGGAGGACTATATTTGCTAGGTATCCTAGGAGTGTGCCCAAAAAGGAGAAAATGGATATATTCATTAATAGCTTGAGCAACAAGATGAACTACCAATTGAGAATGCAATGCCCCAAGACTTTCCAAGACCTCATAGAGAATGGAGTAATGATAGAAGAAGTGTTGGTTAAGAGTGGAGAGTTGAAATTGTATAAAGATAACAAGAATAACTCCAACAACAATACTCCAATAATAACAACAATCAGAATAAGAATTGGTCCAATAGTTATAATCAGTATGGATTGAAGAATAACAATAAGAGAGTAGTCAATGACGGGGTTGTGAAGTCTAGTAACTTGAAGGTGACTCCATTTTCTCTTACAAGAACACCTAATCAGGTGAATAATACAAACCAGACTTCCAAGGCATCTTTCAACAACAATGATAATAGTGGCAACCAAGGAAATAATCAAAGGATTAATAAATCTCATAAATTCTTGGTACCAACTCCTCAGCGGAACTTCACACCCTTGGGTGAACCCCTCAAAAATGCATTAAAGTCCCTCATAGCTAACAACATCATTAATCTACCTAGCATTCAGCCTTATGAGCCACACAACAAGCCTAGCTGGTGGAGTGCAAATAGCCATTGTGAATACCATAGAATTCAAGGGCACATGACAAATGATTGCTTGCAGCTAAAGAATGTGGTGCAAGACTTGATTGATAGTGGCATAATCACCATTGACATACCTCAAAGCAATGAAGACCACATGGATTTCAAACAACCCTTTTATAAACATGACAAAGCGGAATCATCCAATGGCAAGAAACAAAGCAGCAATAACATTAAGACCAATGTTCCTACTAACTTAGAAGAGGGGAAGTTTCAAAACATGGTAGGTCATCTCATTGCACCTCATTGCCTTTCATTTTCTGACCAAGATGACATGTCTATTACCCATCCCCAAAATCTACCATTGCATATAGAGGTCTTGATTGAAAGACATAGGGTCAAAAGAGCTCTCATAGATGGAGGAGCTAGTCTTAACATCTGCACATTGAGTCTTGTCAAATCCCTAGGATTATCAGAGTCTTGCATTGATCCTAGGAAAAGAATCACTATAAAAGCCTATGATGAAGCTGAAAGAGCCTCTAAAGGCATGATCGTATTGCCCATTCAAGTGGGACCTATCAAAAAGGACAAAAATTGCCAAGTATTGAACATGAAACTAACTTATAATATTTTATTGGGGAGACCATGGATCCATGAGATGCAAGCGGTTCCATCCACATACCACCAATGCATCAAATTTTTGTACATGGGTGAGGAAATCATGGTTGGAGGGGACTCAAATCCATTCCAATATTGCAATGCACTTAAACCCCTTCATGAGCTACTTATTCCCCATAATAGAGAAGGAATTATCTAAAGAGGCACCATTGAAGATATCAAAATGAATGATCCTATGCTAACCTTAAGTACTACTTCAAACCCTCCTCAAGCTAGCTCAATGACATCAACTAAGGGAAAGGAGAAGAATAGTTATGAGGGTCCAACTCCAAATGAAGATTAAGACCAAGCACCTAAATCAGAGATAGTACTTTACAAACCCACCAAAGAAGAAAATGATAAAGCTAAAAAGGACAACTACAAAAAAATGAGTGAGATGATGGATGCATTTGACAAACAATGCAAAATTAGTTCCAAAGGAGTAGGGGAATATTCCATTTCCCTATTCGTGTAACACCTCAACAAACTTAAAACTAAAAGATGAAACCAATGAAGAATCAACCATAATCAAAACTACATAGAACCAAAGAAATTTAAAAAAATAATTTAAAATTACAAACAGGAACATATAATCATAGTAACTGCTTCTAAGAGCTTTATAGTTTTCAATTGAATTACATCAGAGTAATAAGAATACTCTTTATTCAAAGACTTAGTTTCAAAAACAAAATTTCCTTTTTAACCAATCCTTTACATTCTATGAATAATTCTGATAACTAATAACCAAGAAATGATCTGTTTCCCATAAATCTTAACAACTGCTATCCACTATCCCATACTCATTGATTTATCCATCTAAAACCTGAAAATCAAAAATAAACACAAGCACAATTGCAAATAGGGCTCAGTCACATTAATTAAGATAACGAATCATCTCCAAAATTCTGCAACCATAAAAGTCAGTATAACATAACAATTATGCAGATTAAATACAGATGTTATTGAAATCTAATAACATAATTCCACTCTTGTTACACCAAAATCAGCAAGCACTATATCTCTTTCTAACAGAAATAAACTCACAAAGAAAATGACAAAGTAATGATCCAATAGTTCATGGGTGTCCACATAAGGACCTACGCTATGTATCCATAAGGAAACCTCGTAGTAATCCATTATGTTTGATGAAACCATAATGTTTTATCTTGTTAATTGAAACCCATATCCCTTGAATTTATAATTATCACTTATTTAAACAACTGACAGAAATCCTTTCCCATAAGGATATAGACTAGTGTCAGTCACAACTGACAGAAATTCTATCACCACAAGGTACTAGACTAGTGTCAGCCCCCCAATCTAAGGATCACACTTGCATTATCTCAAAACACTTGATCTAGCAATTAATGATTGAAATGATATGAACTACATTACACAATTTCACTAACACTCCATTTCTATTGCATCAATTATAAAATTGAAACAGCAATCAGAAATCCATTTAGATCCATGTTTCCATTTTCCATAACATACATACTTAAACATGATGTTTCCCAAAAGAAGAAAAGATCACAATACTTTCTCCATCACAAATCCAATCAAATAATAACCTCCACATTAACTTAGCATTATATCTGAAACTATACAATAAAAATGTCCATATTGAAATCACGATTCCATTGAATAGAAAAGAACTAAAATAATCATATATCAACTGAATCAACACAACACCCATCACTTTTAACAAACATACAAGCTTGCCATAAACCAATTAATTATAAACTAATTTTCTATACATCCTGCTCTGTTAATTACAAGTTCATACCTTTATATACATGTTGGCGTATGTACATGTATACACCACGGCTTGTGTATACATATACATATCCCAGCAGGTATATATATATAATTATATAAACTTGTAATTAATAGTTCAGAATGATAAACATAGCATTCATAATTTTTTTACTAAACAGAGGATCAAAACAAAAATTCTAATTCTATAACGTAACTCATCATTCACAAAATTTCAAGTCCATAAACACACATTGGAAAACCATACTAGTCATCTCAGTCCTATCAAAACACATCTACTTTATAATACTACTGAATCTGCCAATTACATAAAAGGAATAATAGAATAATAAGAACCATCATCTACATTTAAAAAAAATATCAAAGTGGACTTCCTTACTGACTGAAAAAGATATTAATTGACTTTCCTATATATTCCTTGCATTTCCTAATGTCAAAACAAGACTATAATTCACACTTGTAATTATTTCTGAAAAATCATCTAGCTCACAGTCAAGATTTGGTACGACAAAATATCTACATTTTCACTATTGACTGAACCAAAACAGTGACAAACACCCATTAGACATAACACATATTCAGATAACTAAAAGAGTAAACTCAAAAATACCTTAAACGACACCTATGATGTGAGAGTATAAGTACACAATACAGCAGGTTTCAGGTAAACTATGAGCTATCACTAATCTATACTTCCACGATACATATCTATAAAACATCGATACCAGATTCATATTAAAATAGTGGTAAGAATACCTGATTTCACCTTATGACCAATGAATCTTACATGTTGTAAACATTTTATTGCTACAGTGTTCCTAACAATAGGAATCAGTACGAGAATACCATCAAAGAACTTTTAAACAAAAACTCATTATGGGTTTCAAACTGAATTTATAAGCTGATACTCATCCCTGAATAACCCCTTAATACTGACCAAAAAGGGTAAACATCAACACAAAAAGCACTATGGTATAACCATATTCATAGCAGCAAACTATATTCCCCATAGTTCGGCACAAGCTTAAAGAAAACACTGTCAACTTCATACTCAGAAACAAAGAAAACCCATCAACACAATATGCTCAAAAATAGCATAATAAGAACATATATTTATTACCATACAAAACCAATCTCCTACTTCTTCAACTTATAAACAAACATCAAGAGTGAAACAGTCATTCATTTCAAATTCCTCCACTAATCATAACATCTATTAACTTTAATAAACTTCTTAATCCATTCAAGAAAATACCGGTTCATGACTGAGCTCATAGAGAATACAATCACAAATACCTTACATTCATCAACTAACTAACAGTGGTAAATAACATTCTAATATTTCATTTACAAAAAATAATGGAAACAGAGGATAAGGTGAGAGAATGCCCCTGCCTGGTATTTGTGTGGGGAGGTATCCAAAAAAATGAAGTATGCCAAAGCTAGCTCCTGCCTGGTGAGCTTCACAGTCGAACCCTAATCTCAACCATGAAGATCTCTTTCCACTAATTGCCCAAGTGTAGTGCAAAAGAGCCCACAACGCAAATACAGAGATGACAGTATGAAACACAAAACTTCCCAAATGACCACAAACAGAAGGGTAAAACTTGTCGTGAAAACCCCTTTCCATTCCAAACATCTTATCATATAAAATATAACAGGAAAACAAGTCCATTACTAACTGTTTACCCAAACTGTCGCAGAAATCCATGGTGAAAAATGGAGTCATTATTCAACTGCAACTTCTTCACCAGAGCTAATGGCGGACATCAAAACACAAAGATGAATTACATTGATGAGTTCATTCAATACGAGCTTATCTCTTTCAGCAAACACAATACATTCCCTGCCATATGTCCATCAACGTACAATCCCATAACCCGAAAATAGCTTAACCCCACTAACTCTACTATGTGATGAAAGTGCAATTAAACCCTGTCGTGTGATAAGTCATGTCTTCGAGCTAGATAATAAATAGGAAGGCTTAGGGATAGATTAATATACATCTATGTTAGATAACATTTGTCGATCTTAGGTTAAAAAATACTAACTTAAGCATCAATGATAACAGCACATTAACAATTCCAAACTACTAACACTAACCAAACTAACCTCCTTCTAACATACAAAAATAGGGTATGCTAACTTAGATAATTCTTTTAGTTTAGAAAAAGAAATACCACATAATTTCTAAAACAATCACTCATAAATATATGTATGTATATATATATATATATATATATATATATATATATATATATATATATATATATATATATATATATATATATATATATATATATATATTTATTTATTTATTTATTTATTTATTTATTTATTTATTTATTTATTTATTTATTTATTTATTTATTTATTTATTTATTTTTATTTTGAACTCAAAATTTGATTAGAATTAAGTAACAACAATCTCTATTTACTGTCTGCAACATCAAGATACATTTAACCATAATAATAAAACCAATTCTAATTATGTTTAACATATTATTTAGAATTCCAAAACAATGAACCAATTATAAGACAATTGACTAACCATTTTAGTTGTACTTATTTTCACAATTATACCAATACTCGAATATCTAACTGAACTATCTAGTACCATTAATTCAAAAGTCAGTCTATACCAATTCTGACATCAGAAAATCTCATTAAGCTACAGAATAGACATAATTCTCTAAGTGTTTGGCAGAACCAAAATACCTATTACAGAGATAAACATATTTATTCGAAACAACAAGGTTCAAATGAACGAAGTCAGAGTTCAAACTTATAGAAGTCTAACAGAGATATTGTTCTAGATAAAATGATGCTAATCAAACTAGAAATCCAACCATAACATAACATTGAAAAGTAAAGCCTGAGACTGTCAAGGGCATGACAATTCGACATGCCCACATCTCCAAGAACACATGGGAAACCATCAAAAGAACACCTACCTCATAAGTATAACTCTTACTTTGTGAGAGAAAGTGACAAAGTAGCATTCGACAAGGAGGAAGATGAAGTCCTTCAATGGCTTTATCATGATGAAGATGATACCTCAAGTACTCCCATAGAAAGAATCCAGCATATTAACATTCAAACTGATCAATATGGGAAAGGATTTGAGATAATGCAGAAAATGGGAGACAAGGGAAGAGGACCCTTAGGCCGAAGAAATAGAGGTTTACTAGAACCCATTGAACCTTCTTGGAGGGAAAAAATAGAAAGATCGGGAGTAGGCTACCAATACAAAGGTGAAAGCTCCAGCCCAAAGCATGATTTCTATCCTCAAGTAAATACCTTGGAATCCGATGAAGATAGTGATGAATCCCAGGATTATGAATCAGATACTTTATCTGATGAGTCATGTCATGATAAAGAGGTAGTCACCATACATACTTATGCTAAGATTCCAAAGCAACAAGCTCCAAGGCATGAAGAACCCATCATACAAGAACTTAACATAGGACAAGCACCCGTTAATCAACCATGGATGGAGGAATTTTGGGACCCCTTAGAGGAAGATGATTCAAATGTTAGGATTAATCTGCGGGTTGTATTTCCCATGCTATTTCCCATAGAAGTCATTGAGGACTCAAGTAAAGAGGATTTTGATCCTTCTTCCATGGACCATATTGAGGAAGCTCACGTTATAGATCTAAACGATACAATGTACAAACCCTCCAGTGAAGTCATGTCCATAAACCCAATTGATGATACTTTTCCAAACAAAACCTTACCCTTGATAAACCCTGACCTTATTGATTGGGACCTAAACTAACCAAGCAACTTACTCTATTTCCCAAATGACCAGGCAATGAACCAATACCTTAATGCGGTTGATCCCTCTTTCACCAATGAATTCAAACTGAACATGATAGAAGCAATGGGGGTCCAATCTCTTAGTCAAAAGAAAAAAATGAAAAAAAATATAAAAAATGATAAGTTCTAGTGATGAAAACCACTATGTGGCAACACTAGAACCAAAAAAAGTAAAGATAAAAGATGTTTCCTAAGGTGAAAACCCAACTGTGGCACCAAAGGAAGAGAGATTAGATACCCTACCCGAGCATGCGGAAGAAAGGTCACCAATTCTCATAGAGCTGATAGAAAAATTCAACATTGGGATAGAGTTGGATCCAAAATTTATACACTTGGGAGCGTCACTTACACCTCTAGAAAGAGAGGATTTTATCAAGTTTTTCCAAGAACAACAAGTAAACTTTGCATGGTCATATGCTAACATACCCAGATTAGATCCTAACTTTATAATGCATCATTTGAATGTTAGACGAGGGTTTAAACTTGTCAAGCAAAATTTGAGAAAAATGCACCCACATGTGGCTCTCCTAGTCAAAGTGGAGTTGGAAAAATTGTTGAAGGTGGGATTCATAAGAGCAATAACCTATGCTAAATGGATATCTAACATTATACCAGTCACCAAGCATGACAAATCCATTTGTGTATACATGGATTTTAGAGCCTTGAATCTTGCATGTCCTAAGGATGACTTCCCACTTCTGAGCATTGATGCAATAGTTGACTTGGCAGCAGGTCACTCCATGTACTCATTAATGGATGGAATCAGTGAATATAATCAAATAAAAATTGCACCCGAAGACCAAGAGAAGATAGCCTTTACATGTCCTTGGGCTACCTTTTGTTGGAATGTCATGCCCTTCGGCCTTAAAAATGTCGGAGCCACATATCAAAGGGCAATGACCACTATTTTCCACAACATGATGCACACCTTTTTAGAGGATTATGTGGATGACATATTGGAAAAGTTCCACAAAAGAGAGGAACACCTACAAATTCTAAAAAAGATATTCATTCAGTTGGAGCAATTAAAAGTGAGACTAAACCCAAAGAAATGTGCCTTTGGTGTCCAATCCGGCAAATTATTAGGCTATATAGTTTCAGCAAAGGGGATTGAAGTGGACCAAAAAAAAGTGAAAGCAATAATGGATATGGAAATTCCAAAGAACATAAGTCAAATGAGGTCTCTACACGGCAAAATACAATCCATAAGAAGGTTCATTTCTCAATTGGCTGAAAAATGCCATTCATTCACAAGGTTGCTACACAAAGATACTATTTTCATGTGGGATGAAGAATGTGATCAAGCCTTCACTTTATTGAAGACCTATCTAATAAATCTACCTATCCTAATGCCACCAATCAAGGGAAAACCATTGCTGCTATACATATCCACTACTAAAAGGTCTCTAGGAGTGCTTTTGGCACAAGAAGATGAACAAGGGAAAGAAAGAAAAATCTACTATTTGAGTAGGACATTGATCAAATACAAACTTAACTATACATTCATGGAAAGGGCTTGTCTAGCAGTTGTCTTTGCATCCCAAAAATTGAGACATTATATGTTGATGCATAAGGTGAAACTAATTGCAAAAATTGATCCTCTAAAGTACTTGCTAAGCAAAACTACCTTAATGGGTAGGATAGCAAAATGGGTCATGATATTGAGTGAGTTCGACATTGATTATGTGGATAGGCAGGCAATAAAAGGACAAGTGATAGTAGATCACTTAGTTGAAAATCCATTGACTTCCACACAAACCATTCAAGTGGAATTTTTTGATTCCACAACTATAAACATAGAAGCAAAGACATGGAAGTTGTACTTTGACGGCTCATATACACAAGGAGGTTCCAGGGCCAGCATATTATTGGTTACTCCTCAAGGGTACACTATTCCAAAGTCCTACAAGCTCTTGTTCCCATGCACAAACAATATAGAAGAATATGAGGCTCTAGTCATTAGCATTAAAATGGCTTTAGAATGGAACATCACCAAGCTACAAATATATGTAGACTCTCAACTCATAATCAATCAAGTCAATAATGAATACAATACCAAAGATGAAAAGATAATGCCATATAAGACTATGATTGATGCATGGAAGAAGTACTTTTCCTTGATCACTTTTGAGTAGATTCTAAGAGAGAAAAATAGAGCAGCTGATGCAATGGCCAGCTTGGCTTCCTTATTACAAAAACCAGATCAGAATGAGAAGTATGAGTTCTTGGTGGAAGAGTTGGTGAAACCGGCATTCGACCTTCCTAAAACCCAAATTGTTTCCCTACTTCATGGATGTGACTCACCTTGGTATGACCTTATACATAATTATCTCAAAGACCAAGTGCTACCTTTATACCAATCACTAGCCCAAAAATGAAATTTCATACTCCAATCAATCCATTACATAATCCTTTAAGAGACATTGTATCGTAAGGGTATTGACGGGATGTTACTTAGATGTCTAGAGGAAGAAGAGTCTAAGTTAGCTTTACATGAGGTTCATGAGGGCATTTGCAGGTCGCACTCAAGCGGGTTAAAACTAGCCAAGAAAATTCTTCACTTAGGGTATTTCTGGAAAACCTTAGAGAAAGATGCTTGTCACTTCGTCAAAATCTGCAGCAAATGTCAATATCATGGTGACATGATACATGCACTAGCACAAGAATGACACCCATTTTTAAAACCATGTTCATTCTATGAATGGGGAATTGACTTAATTGGCATGATATATCCACCATATTCCAATGGTCACAAGTACATCATCACCACAACAGAGTATTTCACTAAGTGGGTAGAAGCGGTTCCTTTGATCACAACCATGGGTAAACAAATTTCCATGTTCATCTTGAACCACATTATTTGTAGATATGGTATCCCTCATGCCATAATCATAGACAATGGAAAGCAATTCAAAAACAAAGATGTGGATGAACTTTGTGGCACATTCCATATCACACATCACTCTTCATCCATTTATTATCCTCAAGGAAATGGACAAGCCGAAGCTACAAATAAGAATATCTTGAAAATTTTGAAGAGATCGGTAAATAAGTCTGGAAGAGACTGGCATGTACAAATCAATCCAGCATTATGGGCCTATAGAACTAGCATTTGGACACCTACGGGAGCCACACCATTTTCATTAGTCTATGGAGCCGAAGCTATTCTATCATTGGAGGTTGAAATCCCATCTTTACGAGTGTCATTGCAAGGGTTGATCACAGATGAAGACTATAGAGTCGCTAGACTTCAACAATTGGAGTTGCTAGAAGAACACCAAACACAAGCCTATGAGCACTTGAAAGTATATCAGAATAGAATCTCAAGGAACTACAATAAGCATATCAAACTGAGAGTCTTTCAGGTAGGAGACTTAGTGTTAAGAGAAAACCCAAAGAATCAGGTTGAAAGAGAGAAGAAAGGAAAATGGGAGGCTAATTGGCTTTGTCTTTTCATCATTGTGTCTTCATTTGTAATGGGAACCTATAAGCTAGCAGATTGTGAAGGATAAGAATTACAAGATCCTATTAATAGTATCCATCTAAAGAGGTTCTACACATGAAGTAGATGAAAGAGTATAAAGAGTATCAGATGAGGAGCATCATGTTTATTGTACATAGCTAAAGAGATCTTGAAAATACCAAAAACATTTGAAAAAAAAGAAAAAAAGAAAAAAATTGAAAAAGAAAAAATACAAAAAAATGAAAAAAAGAAAAGTGCCTTGGTGAAAACCTAGCAATAGGTGCCTTGGTAGAAAAAAAAGAGAAAAAGACCCAAAAGGTGAAAACTTGGCAATCAAGCGTCTTTTGTTCCCTTAAGTGATTTCCTAGTCACATGTGTCCATATTACATTTCCATCATCCCACTTGTTAACCTTCATTACATCTGTCATTTGTACATAGTCATAATAAATCTTTTTCAGTCACGTCATTGCATTGCCTACAGCCCTAAGTTCATCGCACGATCACATTTATCACTTGGGGGAAAAAGAGGATTGGAAATTTGGTACCAAACAGATTCAATAGCGCTATATTCAGTCACATCAGAGAGAGACTTATCAGAGCTTCAGAAGAGAGATATTTTCATGAACCTTTGATAGATATCATTGTTCACACCTAAGTATTTGATCCTACAACTTGATCCTTGACCCTTCATTGACTTTATTATTTGAGATTAAAATTGACAAAACACTTTAAAGATCAGAATGCTTGGAAATAATTTTTGAAAATCATGAAACATTGCAAAACACTTGAAGCTTTCTTTTGATAATCTTAATGAAATTGAATTTTATCACATCTTTTGAGCTAATTGATGATGTTTCAACTAGATTAGCCATGATAGAGACATGATATTTTCTTTCCTTTGAGTGATTGTTTTAAGGAAGATCCATCAACTTATGAGAGTTCTTCTAATGACATGGTCATCAAAGAACCATCAAGGACTATCCCATAAGAAGAAGGATTGACCTTTTCTTGTTTGCGCAAACAGATACCTTGGCTATTTAGATCTGCTATATCTTAATACCAAAATCCACTTGCAACATTGAATCCATTGAAATCGGTATTCATACTCCCATAGTTTGGTCATCCAACTAGTGAGGGTTGTACTTGTTTCTAAAAAGGTTACCAAAAGCGATAAAAAGTGGTATTCATATCATCATGATGTGGTCAGTGATGGTTGTACTTACTTTCCGGTCCCAAATTGCTCAATGATGAAAATTTATCTCTATGGCATTTCTTTGCTAAAAGCTAGTGACACTTAGTTGCATTGCATTGCATTATCATATTAGATTAATTACATTTATCATGTTAGATTAATTGCATTTATTTATGGTCATTTTTCCAAGGACAAGGGGTACATTAATAATCTTGGTTAGTCGAAACATTACAAAAGGAGGAGTTCAATCAAACGTCTTACTCTTGGATATCAATCAAACAAAGGAAATGAGAATTATCTTTTGCATTGATGCATAGCATTAATCATTAATCATTATTCATAGATGAGAAAAGTAGAAAAAGAAAGAAAAGATTCATTACTCATACATCATCTGCATACATGTAGTTAAGGATAGAATTGCATACATCCAAAATCAAAAAAACACATAGGGGCATTCATATGCATTTCCATAAAACACTTTGCATCCATACATTGAAAAACCAGAAAAAATGTCCAAAATTGTCCATCATGGCATTCATCTATATATATCATAAAATAAGATACATTGCATCCATAGCATAAATCAAAGTAAATGCATATAAAACATCATATAAGTGCATAAAATGATAATCTCATAACCAACTCATCAAGAGAACCAAGGAAGTATATCATCAGATAGATCATCATAAAAATTGTTCATCAACATCAAAGATCCATCAAATCAATATATCAAGATACAATGTCATACAAAGTGATACATCAAAGAGTTTTGATCAATAACAACAACATGAAACATGATACAAGGACATCAATAATGAGTAAATCTATCATCCATAATCAAGTTCCATCCCTAGCACCAGATCCATCTGGACCCCTATCATCCTGTCTATCCTATGAGGGAGGAGCCTGAGAAGTGCTAGCTGTACTAGGTCTCTGAATCGCATGAGTGATAAACTGATGCATCAAGAGAGAAACCTGATCTAGTCTACCTACAATAGTAGATATATTTGTCCTCATCGCCTGCATATCTCATGATAGACTATCAATGCTAGAAGTAGCTTATGAACTCTATCCCATATCCTATGACTGCTGCACCTGTGGAGGTACCTACTGATCCTATTGAGGCACCTGTTGTGCTGGAACCTCATCCTATTGAGCTAATGCAACCCTCTGTAATTGAACTAAGGGATCCTATCCACCAGGAATCTATCAAGCAGCATCTATATGTACCTGTCTCTATTGTCTCTACTGTCAATGAGCTCTATGTTGTCCATCCACTGCTGCTCTAGGACATACCTCAGTTGCATCATCATGTCCTCTAGCTATAGCTCTATCCTAGACATGCCCACCTCTCACTCGTGGTCCATCCCCTACTCTACCAATAACTTGAGGATCTCTTTGTCCTCGCCATCTCTGACATCCACCACCACCACCATGATCATCTCTCTCATCCCGGTCAGGGATACACTCTGCTAGATCAATAAAATGAGGAAACCTATTATGAGACCACCAATCTTGATACTCATGGGACATCCCTGCATTAGTAACACCTGGAAGCATCTCCCATTGGCAATATCCCAAACCAACAATCTGATCACATGCAAACTGATAATTAATCATAGGACCCCACATCGATCTCTCTGCATGTACATGAGCATATAACGCTGCACCCTAAGGCATATCCTATACACAACCATACTACCTAGAAACTCTGCCAAAGCAGAAGTGCTCAATATTAGTAGTAGTCTGGCCAATCATCCAGTGAGGAGTGAACATATAGGGTAGCTCATCATCATCCTCTCTCCAACACTCACAACTAATGTATGGTTGCCACTGAACCTGATCAAGATCATCTATCTATCACTGCCAATAATCAAGATGACCCAGATGGTGCAAAATAACCATACCACTATACAAAAAATCATATGGGTAACCACGTTGTTGAATCCTGTCAAAAATAGGCCTAGTAATGGGAAGATTTTCCCATACCCAAAACTAGAGAATAACTACCCTGGCTGACAAAGAAGCACTCTCTCTGTAAACTACCTCATGTAAAGTTTGGTAGAGTTGGGCAAGAACACATGAGCCCCAATCAAAGTGTCAAGGATGAGCAAGGAAATCCTCCAGAAGCCTACCCCATCCGACTGAAAAACCATGACCTTGCCGGTCGGGAAGAACTAAACCACTGATAAGGGCACCAAGTACCACTAGAAATGTAGGAAATGAAGCAAATTATGGTCAAGTGATGGTATCATCATCTATGGTATTGTCCCTGAATACTCATCAGTAGATAGTGGAATCATAGTAAACTAACTCTCCTCTGCACGGGATGTGTAGCAATCTATACATGTCCTCGGGTGTGATAGTCATCTCTCCATAGGGAAGATGGAAGGTATTGTGGTCAGAGTGCCATCGCTCTGCCACATCAATCAATAGACCATGATTTAGCTAAAACTATAGAAGGTCAAGTAGAAAGCTCAAACCGCATATCTCAATAACATGATACTCAGCATCAGTAAGTGTCTAACCAAGATCGATGACCCACGATGCAACTGTCTCGATGTATAGAACATGAAAGTTTGCCTGTTAGAAAAACAAAGGAATCATATTAGTATACCATATCAAGGAATTATCTAAAGTCAATCAGTTCTATCAAAAGTATCAAGTAATCACACCCAGTACCATTTGTTCATGTCTTTGTGTCCTGAGAATGAAGCAACAATATCAATCATATCGGTTTTCACACTGATTGATTTATCCTACCAAACCTATCCTATCAGATTGACAAATCACATTCATTGGTACCACTATCATGATATCCTAATCAATTTTTTTGTTTAAATGCAACAAACCTAATCTTATCATTGGAATTGATCATCTGAAGTTATTAAATTTTCATCAGGAAAAAAATCAAGTCCAAGTGCAAAAAAATTTCAAAATCCTCAGGCGTGATTTTAATCATTCCACACAACATTTCACCTTAAGCAGTATAGAAAAGATGTTACGTGACACTTTGTTAGTGTTACGTGGTAATTCTGGTATCAGGTGACATTAAAACCTGCTAGTAACATTGAATCGAGCCTAGGCGATAATGGAAATCTAGGGTTTCACATTCATAAAAACATATGCAACAAGGACTTAAAACCCTAACTTTATGCGACATTGAAGTTTTCTCAGGTGAGAATGAAAGTTTTTAAAGTGACAGTTTACTACACGGAGGCATGAGTAAAAGGTGCAGATGCGACATTAAATAGGCTTAAGCGACATCAAATTTATCCTACGTGTGACTTTGCAAATTAGAAGCAACGATAAATGGAAAATTTGCAATAAATGTGATAAATCAAGCAATAAATGTGATAAATCAAGCAATAAATGCAAAAAGGGAGTTCATAATGACTCACTAGAGGTTCGTAGTCAGGTGGTCTCGCATATCGCTGACACCTCTCAAACTGATGCTCTCTGATACGGAAAACCATCTCGAAAATCACCAGAGGACCAAAGCAAAAATCACCAAAATCAAAAGTGCAAATGAATAGTAAATCAAGGTTTTTCAACCTATTTAAGCTATTTTGACCTAATTTTGTAGGTGAAGTTTGGCTTAGACCTATATTAACCTATCAAATCAACCGGGGCATATTCTTGAATCATCGCATATCATCAAGATTTTCAGAAATGAAAACATATTCAATAAATCAAACATCATCAAATTTTACAAATCAATAAATCAATATGTTTTATTTTTGAGGGGGCATCAGAGTATCAAATCAAACATCATCAAAAGCTGGGGCATCAAAAATTTTGAATCATTATCAGAGGTATATCATTTCATCAGTATCAGATCAGTTTATCATACCATATCAAAGGCATATCAGTGAATCAGCAATCAGGACCTAAAAAAGTGATCAAAATCAAAAGAATCTTTGAATCAATGTTCTTCACACATCAATTCAAAGAGAGGCATTTGTAGAGACTCAAAAATGGACAAGTGCTTTTAAATCAATAAAATGGCTCAAAATCATCAAAATGCACTAAATTCTCAATCAAAAAGGGATCAAATCAATAAAAATGGACATTATTAAATCAAAGTTGGACAAAAACAATTAAAGCAAAGGAAAAATCAAATATTGATGTTAAATAATTAAATCAAAGCTTAAAGGGGTGAAAAACACTACATAATTGATTTTAATCAATTAGTTGTATAGTTGTTTAAATCAAAAATCAAAATGAGCCTATTACCCTTACATGGCTAAATTTAATTAATTAATTGAATTTAATAATTCCTAATATCTTTCAACAAATTTAAGCAACCAATGAGAGTTGAGGACAAAAAGACATAAATCACTCAAAAAGGATGAATCTCAATCACTCATTCTAAAGTTTCAATCTCATCCACTCAATCTTGTCCTTTTGTCCAAAGCTTTGAGACAAACCTTTAAATTATCCCCCATTTATGAACAAAGAAAAGTATTTGACTCAACCAAAGGCAAATCATGATTACTTCACTCCACCCCCTACCCTTGGGAATTTACTATAAGTATGAGGCATTTTGAGAGAAATTCCAATCTTAGAAATTCATTTGCAAAGCATTGTTATTATAGGCAATTGAAGAGCATTCTAAGAGAATTTAGAGCAATTTTCATATCTTTTTATCAATTTGAGCTAGATTAAACATTGTAGAAGCATTATAGTAGCATACATTCTCATTTTAGACGTGTCACTAGTGGAGATTGAGCTGAGAGATTCACTTACCACATCTTTCTAAAGAACCATGAGATGCTATAGATCTTAGTTTCAATTTTAATTAGATTTGCATTGTATTTACTTTGAGTTGTTACTAATTTGATCTTAATTTCATCAAGGTGATTATCATCATCACACAGGTATGTATATAGTTTTAGTCCTGGTTTAGTGTGCGGTTAGAGTAATATCACTACTTATCCTAGTAATATTCAGAAGATATTTGTTGGTCTACTATTACTAAGAATTTATCTTTAAGGTATTGATCAGTTGTTGAATATGATCTTTACACTTTATGGTTTCATTAATGACATTCATCCTCGGCATGGTAGTAATGTATGGTTGTAGTAATCATATAAGTTAGAGATGATTCAAGAAGAATATTTTAAAATATTCAATTGTGAAAGTTATTGATCCTCTATATCTACCTCTTTGTATTTGGAAAAATATGTTTTGGTTTATTGCTACTACTTGTGGTAACACCTATATTGCAGTTGAAGATAATTTTTATGCTCTAATAAGAAGTATGCTATGTTAAAATTGTCCAGAGTATTCTTTGTATCATTTGGATACCATATTATTGGATAATATTCTTTCTTGACCATACAATATATTTCTGGTGTTATTTGTGGTTTGCAAGTGAAATTTAATGTTCTATACTGCTATGTTTTCATGTGTTTGGATGCATTACCTTACTTCAGATCGTTCTTTTGGTTTGGAAATGTCTCACAAGTGATGTTGGATTGATATTTTGGATCTCACCTTGGTGTGTATATATCTTCACTCTTCATAAGTGGTTCAAAAGATGCTTCTTGGCTGACTAATTCTACAAGATTTAATTTTCCTATTCACAAGTTACATTTTAGAGATGGACTTGATAGATGTGTGGACCAATGGATCTATCTTAAAAGAGTGTATTGATATATTTGGGTCCTCTCTTTCTTCTAGGATGGGCTCCTTCATGCATCTTGGCTTTGGATGACCTATTTTATGTAATAATTCTTTATCTTGGTTAAGACCAACTTGATGCAAATCTTTTAATGATCTATCTTATATTTAAGGAATGCAATTCAAGGGTAGTGTAGAATGAAAGTGGAAGATTGAATTTTGTAAGAAAGAGAAGAGAAAAAGGAGTATATATACAATAACTTGAGCATCAAATAGATACATTCAAAGTCTAGTTTTTGCTAACTAAATTTCATGAGCTCCTTATTTCATTTCTAAAGTTCATGATGTTGGTTGATGGTGAGTCTTCTAGCAGGTTATTTTTTATATCTTACTCTAAAGTTAGTGAACCTTAGTTGAAAGTCTTGAGAAATGATCTATTTGGTAGTGAGCCTAACTCTTTGTAATTATTTATATTTATATACATATTGTGAGATATCTCTCACCATCATTTTTCCTAGCTTTCGGTTTCCACACAAATCTAGTGGTCTTGTGTTGATCCTTCTTTTTGCTTTATTGTTTCATAAAATATAATTTCTTATGGTGATGTGAAGTTTATGAAAATCCGAATTGAAATTATTATTGTGTTCCAGGTTGATTCACACCCCTTGGCCACTCTCTATTTTGTTGTGAGTTCAACAACACATGCATGACAAGTCCCCATATTTTATGACAAAAATGGTAGTGTAGTAGAATATAGGGGATTGTTTCTTCCTCTTCTTCACATAAAAACACATCTTTTGGTAAATTGGAACCCTCACATGGTAAGATAATATTGGGTGAGGATTTTATTGTGCATCATAGTCCACCTAAAAAAAATTGGGGAAGAGTGAGAGTTCTAGAATTTCTTCAAAAAACCACCAGATTTTTCCACCTTTAACAATTGATTGTATTTCAACATGATAGAGAAGTTCCATTTGGGATTCTTGGTCCAAAAAAAAATTCTTCTTAGGAAAATATGGGAAGGTTGGTTTTTTGAAGAAGTTGTTGCAATGTAAAGGCCTTCTATATAAAATGTGCCTAGTTTTGGCAACACTAAGTCACATCCCTCCAAGCGTTATCATGTAGTAGGTAGTCTAAAAGTAAAGATCCAAAGAAAGCTTTGGCTAAAACACAAATATCTTTGAAAATTGGGTGAGTAGTAAGAGATTGATTCACCAACCTGACCACTAGAAAATAGATGAGTTGACCATTTCCTACCTACCATTTAAGGCTACTAGAGATTAATCCACATGTTTTAAGGATATCATTTTGGATTCTAGAACCACTTGGGGTAGCTCAAGGCTAAAGGAACTTTGTAGAATTTTTTAGATATAAGGTATTTGGAACTCATAATTATATTCCAATCCCTACTATTTAGAGAGATTCCACCCCATCTTATCCACGGGGGCTTTATTTGGATGGTTAATTCTCCTTATTCCCAAGCACCAAAACTTCTTCGAGTAGTTGATTGTATCTTAATTAACCATAGCTAGTCTTTTCTTCTCCTCAATCTTATCTTGTAGAACATGGCCTTAATTTTTTTGATGTTAAAAGTGGAAAAAAATAAAGGTTTCATCCCTTAATAACAATAACCCAAAAGGAATAAAAATAATAGATTAATAGCCACAACACATTAATAAAAAAACTAATATAAAAAATAATAGCAGCTATGTAATACCCATAGTCTTCAAAAAAGAGCTAAAATTATAAATCTATCATTCAAAAAACTATCTAAACTACTAATAGTCTAATAACGAAGCCACCAAGGGATTTCCTGATAAGTATCATAATAGTTGTTCCAACTTAAAACATAGGAAATATAAACATTGTCCATATTGTACCCAGGATGGCACCCATTATGGAATACTAGAAAAAAAAAAAGGGGGACCTCATCCCTAGTGAGTATACTTGTAATTGCAGCAGACTTTATATAGATATGATGACCAATCCTCTATAAGGAACTTAAAAAGTTCCTTGTAATTTCCTTCCACATCACCATCCTCACCCAGCATATTTTTTTGCAATAAAAAAAGGGATGTAGTAGAGCTATGCATCACCCTCAAGGAGAACTTCAAAATACTACCAACTTTTTGTTTTAGATCTACAACATGGGCATTTATCTTTTCCATCTCCCAAGCATTTGTAGCACACTTCTCACAATTATCAGCAAGATGGATACTAGAAGATCCATTTTTCCACTTCAAATTTCCACGTGACTTACACATAAGACTCAAATTTTCCACCCTTTTATTTAAATTATTCATATTCAAACTTTTGACCACTTCATTTATAGGTTGTTCCATAGCCTTATAAAATGAAACATTACCAATCCTTAGAGAAATACCTATGAAAATCCCCCAAAAAATATTGGATTTATTCTCCATCTATGCAGTATTAAATAATCTCTCAGCCAAAATTAAGGTCAACTAGGCTCTTAAGTGAGTCACACGCGTACAAACCAATTGGGAGGACACCACAGATCAAACTAGATACCTATTAATCAAATGCTTCCTGATCTACTCTTGAAGGTATCAAAATCTTTCTACAAGGACTGATCCAAGTGGTTTCTCGGATCACCTTAAGACACTCACCATCTGTATTCCTTTTTTGGATATCAAGTTGTGGGCAAAGATTTTGATACTAGCCTATCCTTAGGTTGTTATACTTGATGTGTTTTTAAAAGTTTCAAACTCAGTACAAAACATCTATTGAAACATACACAAAATGAAGAGTTCTATACATCAAATCCTTTTACATATCAAATCAAAATCTAGAAGTCATCGAAGATTTCAGAAACCTATCATCCTAGGTTCATCATCATGGTCTTCCAGTCATCCTCCCCATCTAGTCATGTCCCCCTTTCCTAGGTTAGCAGAGCCATCTTAGTCATTCCCCATCCCCTTTTTGTCTTCCTCTAGAGTCAGTCTTTCCTCACTATATCTTAAGCCAAATCTAACCCAGTCTAAGCTTCTCAGTCATCCTAATCCAAATCCCAAGACTTGGTCTTCCAATCCATCTTTATCCTTCATCCTTATCCAACTCATCCACAAGTCAGCATGTCTCAAATCTATTATGATGATTCTGGTTGGTTTGTCTCTTCTAATTTTCCATCCTATCCCAATGATGATGAAATCCTTGTTGATCATGATGAGTAATTTGAAAACCTTAGCATTCATGATGATGATATTCTTGTGGACCATGATGAATACTTTGAAAATCTTAGCAAACTTGGTCCAAACACCTTCTACCATCCAATCATTCCTCCAAACTATCCTATCATGCATTCATACATATCCATTAGCACCCCTATCATGCCTTTGACAAGGGAAATCCATTATCCTATTCATCCACACCTTCTTCCTATCTCAAGCCCACATATCCTCTATATGCATCCTTCATACCTCCATCTCCTTCTATGGTCGTATCCCAAACACCATCCTTTCATAGCAACCCTACTCACTACATCCCTTATCCAAATCCTCCATCTCCTTATCTTCCAACCCATTTTTGAAACCAAAATCCTAGTCTTCCAACCCATTATCCTAATCTCCCATCCTATCTTTATCCATCATCCACTATACCCTATCTAAGTCCAACATCTTCCATTCTTTCTTACATTGCCACAAATCCCCTTTCACAAAAAGAATGCATGATCCCTCAATCCACTTCATATCCCATATCTCAACCCATCACCCCTACCTCACCACATAGTCAATCAAGTTCACAAACTTCATCTAAAGTTACCTATGTGAACTATCTAGTCATGTCATCCTCCAGCACCTTATCTGTGCCATCATCCCCTCAAGAAAGGTCATATTCTTCCACCCCACCTTCATGTGAGGACTATCCTAGCTCTCCATCTCCTACACATTCCAATCCTTAACCCCAACCTCCATAATGGAAGTCTCCAAGGATTTTCACAAGGAAGCCAACAAAAAAACCCACTCCTAAAGATGAAGAGTCATTTCATCTTATTCCTTCATGTGAATCCATCATTGATGAGGCCCATCAACCTCTCCCATATGTTATCCTTCTTCCATATATCCCACTTATTGATCCTCTTCCATCTCCTAGCATCATTGAGTCATTCCTATGCATTAACTCCATCCAATCCCCACCAACATCTCCTCCTCCTAGCAATATCCAAAGAACATCTGATGAGCCTCGTGAGTTCGCCCTTCTTCCTCCCATCACAATTTTAGAATCTCCCATCCTTTCTTCCATACCATCTAAAGAGTTCACCCTTCTTCCCTCCATCATATTTGAAGAACCTTCCATCCTTCCATCCACTCCATTTGAAGAATCCATCCATACATCCCCCATCACTCTATCTACACCAATCCAATCTAGTTAAGATCTTGTCCAAAAGTATGTTGAAGTACTCATAGATGAAAATCAAGATCCAATCCCTTCACTTTCTCTATTTTATGTTCTATTGCTTCCATCACCCCCAATCCAAGATCCTATCATTCCAATTCCTCCAATCCAAGATCCATTTCTACCTCCAAATCTCAACCAAGATCTCATCATCCCATCCTCTCCAGTTGAGGATCCTCCAATCCAAGCTATCCCATTGCCATCACTCTATCCTCTTGGTCCACTTACATTTGTAATGGTAGTCCACTTGAAGTAGAAGAAATCAGTTTCATATCTTCTACTGTGGTACTTGATACTCGAAGTTTATCTTATTCCCCAAGTCAAAAATATCGTTTCTTGATAGAATGATCAAGAAATGAAATTATCAAGGTAAAGGCCTAGGTGCCCATGAACAAGGAAATTTGGAGCCCATCCAAGACAAGAAATATCCAAAATCATGTGGAATTGGTCACACATCCAAAGAAGATACTTCCTCCAGAAATGTTGGTACAGCTAAAGCAAAATTCAAGAACCCTTCCAAAACCACCATCGCATCTTCCCATCATCCCTCCAAAGTGTACAATGTCATTCCTCCTCCTCTATCATTGCAACCCAAAATAACCTATCACATTCCTCCTTCATCCTCTAAATCCATTTTGGGTCCCTATGTCCCAAAACCCTCCAGCACATATCCTCCACACGCCAAATCCATTTTGGGGCCTTACATCCCAAAATATCATCCCCCATCTTATCCTACTCAATCCTTCATCCAAAATCCAAACATCCCTAGTTTGGATTTAAAAAGGCACATTAATTCCCACGTCTCATATCTTCCAATCTCCGTTCATCTCTCCATCCATATTTCCTCCATCCCACACAACTCCTCATATTCCTTCTAATACTCCTCACAATTTGGATTCCATATCAAGATTGCATAAAGGCAACTATCCACAAAAATACAAGGATTTCCATGTCCCCTCTAAAAGACATGCTCAAGAAAAGCAAAATCTAATCAAGAAATCCAATGCATCCCCTTGGCCACAAAGGCCCAACAAAGGAAAAGAAAAATCCAATGCATCCCAATGGCCACAAAGGCCCAACAAAGAAAAATAAAATCCACTACATGGCCACAAAGGCCTAGAAAAGCAAAAGAGAAATCCAATGCATCTCAATGGCCACAAAGGCCCAGCAAAGCATAAGAAAAATCTAAAGCATCCCAATGACCACAAAGGCCCACCAAAGAAAAAGAAAAAATGATGTAGATCCAAAAGCAAAAATATGTAATGCATCTAAAATAAATATCCATAATAGCATCCAAAGTTGCAAATCCACCAGCTACTCATTCCCCTCCTCCATCTCCTAAATCCATCTTGGATCCTGGTGTCCCAATATCTCCTAGCACAAATCCTCCATCATATCTGCATCTATCTTCCAAAACCTATCCACCTTCTTCACAACATGTGCCAATGTTGGTCCTAACAACATCCCCCTATCATGATCAATTCCCATCATTCCATCCAAACACTTTCTACCACCATATCTCCCATCTACCCCGTCTCATCCATGCCTTTTCATAATTCCTCCATTCTAATAAAGTTGTACCAACATCTAGACAAATTAGAAGGTTAGCAACAAACTAGAAAGTCAACAACAAATCAAAAAGATCAGCTGAAAGTTAGCAACAAATTAGAAGGTCAACAACAAATCAAAGAGTCGGAAACAAATCAAAAAGTTAGCAGCAAAATTAGAAAATCATTAAAAATTGGAAAAATCAAGAAAAATATCAAAAAAAGAAAAATAAAAGAGAAAAACATTCATCCAATGGTGAAAACTTGGCAATTCAAGCACCTTGGACAAGTACCATGGTGAAAACTTGGCAAACAGGCATCATGCATAATCCCCTCCCCCCAGTTCCTCTCTAAAACTGGGGGCATTTCCTTTCTAGCACTTCCTATCCAACATCTCATTCATCCCAATCTTCCATCCTCTTTCGGATCTTGATACAAAATAGAAACCACCAGGTATACATGCTTTTGGGTACCTTTCAGCATCTATCTTCCTATCACATCTTTCAGCCACCTATCCTCTATCCAATCCCTCCTTCCTATCTTCCATCAAATCATACCCCAGTCTAATGCCTATGAATACATGAACTATCCTAAGTAGGGGCATCTTATTCCTTGGTGAAATATTCCTTGGAGACCTATCCAAATCCTTATCTTCCATCTCCCCATCCAAATCTACCTCCATCCAATCCTTTAGCAATCCTCTATCCAATCCTCAACATTTCCTCTATCCCTCAACATTCCTCCAATCCAAATCCTAAGTAGTTCCTCCATCAACATCTCCTAGCATTCTTCCATCCAAATCTCAAGAATTCCTCTATCAAATCCTCAAGAATCCTCTATCGTCTATCCCTCAACATTCCTCCAATCCAAATCCTAAGCAGTTCCTCTATCAACATCTCCTAGCATTCTTCCATCCAAATCTCAGGCATCCTCCATCCAAATCTCAGGCATCCTCCATCCAAATCCTCAGTATTCCTCTATCCAAATCTCTCAGCATTTCCTCCATCTTTCCATCACCTAGTATCTTCCCTTTCCATTGGTATCTAGCCATAGGCTACCCCCATGATATCCAATGCCATTCATTCATATCCAAATATTCCTAGCAATCTTCCAACATTTGCAAATCCTATCCACATCCTCTATCTATCCAAAGTCCAACATCCAAGATCAAACCAATCCAATCCATCCTTTGTCTTTTTAGAACACATCATCATTCAGATGCATCCTTCCCAAATCCGTGTTGTTTTAGAACACATCATCCATCATCAAGATTATCTACCATCCATCAATCTTGGCTTTCCAACCCATCTGGGGCATCATCTTGCATATCTTTGGAGCTTCATCTTCATCCCCAGGTCCTTTTTACATCTTATCCTAAGTCTTGTACCTTAGCATCAGTCATATCTCCACCTAAGCTCATTTGTACATATATGTCTTTAGGTCTCATCCTTTGAGTCAGTCAGCCCTTGTGTTGTCGTGACCTATCCAGCTAAGAACTTTAGCAATCATCCCCTGGTCCTTTTGAGGTTCGAGTGTCTTACCTATCTCTTATCATTGGAATCCTCATCCACTTATCCACCATCCACTTCATGTCATATCCTTTGAGTTGTTCAATCCTTATCCTAAATTAGCATCATCCCAGCACTACCCTTTGACTATGCATTGTCTAGGGAATCATATACTTATCTTTATAGGCCTCATCATTTTGAGTAAGAGATTGGTGTACACTAGAAATATTCTCATCTTTCAAAGATCAATAGTCTATCTTAGGTTGACAAATCCAATCCTATCCTATCTAATGCCACCTTAGGAAGTAGCAACTCATTTGCGGCACTTGGTAATCCTCCACCATCCTCCACCATCAATCTGCAGCATAACTAGTCATCCTCCATCATCCTACCTATGGCACGAGGTGTGTGAGATACTTGTTATTTCATTCGTTCCTTTGAATCTTTTCTTATCTTTTGAGCTCCCTTGTGCATATCTCCTCATCCATTATACATATTTTCATGTCTTTTTGTACATACCCTCATCATTCCTACAACAACATTTGATCAGATATCTTGTCCCACCCAAGCCTTGCACTTTAGCAACATCTATTGTCGACTATCCTTGGTGTCTTGACTATCTTTGAACTTCATCATTTTCCAATCAGCAACACAGCATTCTCCCCATCAACATAGGTATGCACAGATGTATCCTTATGTATTATCTAGCCTAAGCCTAGTCAACAGGTCCTTGAGGATGTATCATTCCTCCAATCTAACCGAATCTTCCACCAATCAACCCAAGTCCATGTCAATGTATCCTTCTTCATGTTTAGACCAAATCTTCCCCTCATCAATCAAATCAATCTCTCTCCTTGGAAAAGGATGTCTTTTGGATTTGTCATTGCAGTCTTGGATTTTTTCCTTTGGATCTTGTTAATATTTTATGGCTTCTCATTGTTCTCTACTCAAATTCACCATGATCCTTTATATCATGGTGCGCAGTGAATGAGGACAATCTGGGGCAGGGTCTTTTGATCTTTTGCTTATGCCTCTGAGTCAGTCATGTGTTTGTGGTTTCTCCAGCATCATTTCCACCATGCCTCCTCTGATTTTTATGTGTGATGCTGGGAAAACCATTTGCATGCTTGGATTTTTTGTTTCAGTCCTATGCAACACTGGTGAAAAGGCCTTGTGTTCTTTTGTAACCTTGGAAGGGCTCTAGCATTGCTATATCAAACTAGGTTGTGCTCTCAAAATATCTAACACATGGAGCTCCCCAAATCCCCCATCATGCATCATATAGATTAATCTTACATCTTGCATATAGATTCATCCTACATCTCATAATCATATTACATTCCTGCATATTTTCTCTCGGAAGGACGTCTATTTTATCCCCCGTCTTCCTTTTCCCTCCCCTTCTGTGTTCTTTTCGAGAAAATTCCACAACATTTCCTCTTTGCATTATTTTCTCGAGGAGGCACAACCCCTTGTCCTCTAAATTATAGCTTGGGGCATCTTATTTTCTTGTCTTTGATGCCACGCCACTTGCGGCATCGCATCAAAGAAGGGCAAAATGTAGACACCTAAAAATGCCTTTGGTAAATAAAAGAATTTTTATTTTCCAAAAACCCCTGATGACATCATCATTTGTTAATTAATTATTTATTTAATTAATTTATTTATTATTATGCCATTAAATCCTCCTATCTTAATTAAAAACATTTAATTAAGGAATCCCTTCTAGAAATGTTTAAATCTAATTTAAACATCATTCCCCCCAATATTTATTAACTATTTAATAAATTGACCAAATCCTTTAAATAAATGAAATATTTATTCAAACCCCTCAAAACCCTAGAATCTTCTAGAAAGCCCTAACCTCTTCTAGACTTTCCTAAACTTTCCTAAACCCTTCCTAAACCTACTTAGAGGGTGATTCCTACCCTTTTTAGTCTAAACCCTTAATCTTTGACTTTGGGTCAAGCCCCCTCATTAATGAGCATTACACAGTCATTAATGGCTTCTTACACCACCATTGAAGGCTCTTACAAGCCATAAGTGAAGACCTATGTCTTCTCTTACCGCTTGTTCTCCTTTCACGCTTCTCTAGTGTTTCTCACACATGTGTGAGAAACCTTAACCAAGGTCAATCTAACCCTACCCTAGACTCTACCCCAAACCTTACCTCTGACCCTAACTCCTCTTCCTAACCCAAGCCCTTGGCTTGAATCCTATAAATATTCTCTCTTCCAAGAGAAAATCATTAGCTTAGTTTTCATGTTCATGCATTGTTATCATGCTCATTTCTATCTAGACTTAGCATAGCATTTGTAATCACCTAAAAATGGACAAAGACAATTTAATAATAAATCAAGGCAAATCAAAGAAAATCAAGGACTTAATTGAAGCAATTGAATCACAATGCATAATTAGCTAACCAAAATTAAAATCAAGTCTTAATTCAATCAAAATCAAAATTGAGAACACTTTAATCAAGTGAAATCAAATCAAAATACAATTAAATCAATTAATTGTATAGTCTTGGATTAAATTAAATTCAACCCATTCAAGGGGTACATGGCTAAACAAATTCATTTAAATCAATTAATAAATCCTAATTACTCTCAACAACCACAAAGGGAGGAAAATCAATCAACCAATGAGAGTAAAGGAAAGGCATTCACATGGATCAAGTCAAATTCAATCTCATTCACTCAAAGTGAAAAGGAATCTTGACCATTGATCTTGTCTACTTGTCCCAAGCTTTGAGGATACAAACTTTGCTTTGTCTTCAAAGGGTGGAACCAAGGACTCAACCAAAGGTTTAACCATGATCAAACACAACTACACCCCCTACCATTGGAAAATCTATAAAAGGAAGGCCTAATTCCTTCATAATTATCATCCACACATATGAAAATTGCATTGAACCTCTTGCAATTTGAGCTTAGAAAGGCATTTGAGAAGCATTTTAACATTTAATTTGATCTAATTGTTAGCAATAACATTGTTATCTTTATCATTATCATTCTAGGACTGTCATTAATGGAAGCTTGCTGAGAGCTATTCATTAACATTCTTAGTTAGAGAGCCATAGGATGCTCAATTAGTCATTATTTTGTTAAATAGTTTCTCTATTGCTTCGTGGTTGTATTTAGTTACTATTTTCATTTATTAATTAACCTTAATTCTATGAAGGCACTTTCCCTAGTGTACAAAATGGCACCCACCGTGAGGCAGAATGCTCTACTTCATTAATCGTATGGAAATTTTGCATTATTTTCAAATTTGCATATCATTAACCCTCGAATTTTTTAGAAAACAATGTTTTTGCCAGTTTAAGAAAATGCTTCTGTAAAAGGAAACAGTGCTTTCAATCACTGTTCTGGCACTTCTGTGGCAAATTTGTGTGCCTTTGCATCGATCTGTAGCACCTTTGTGATTCATGTCTTCGATCTCCTTATTTTTCGGCACTTCCGCATCATGAAAGGGCACTTTGCTCCTGACTACTAGGTGCCTCTACTGCTTTTCTTAGCACTTTTGTATAAATTTTACCACCTTTTCTTAATCCAGTAGCACTTTTAAGAGTTATTTGTGCGCTTTTGCACTTTACTGACAGAATTAAATAGCCCTTTCAATCAAATTAGTTGCGCTTTTGATCAATAAAATAGCTCTTTTAATTAATTCTGGTGCGCTTTTGCAGAATTTTAGGAATTAATTAATCTGAATGTGGCAAAATGACTTTTAATCTGCTTGATGACAGGGCATAAAAAGGCGAGAAAGCCAAAGACAAAATTCAATCAGGAAGGCAAAGCTTTGGCCAAAAAGATCAAGAAGGAGAATATAGCTCATATCAAAGCGGTTCTCAAAACAATAGAAGAAAAAAATAATCAGGTATATCAAAAATATCTTGTTGTTATTGAAGCATACAAATCAAAATTCGTGTCCTTAAATTGGATTTTTAGTCCTTAAGTTCAATTTTTCCTTAAAACTTTGCAATTAAGGTGCTTGAAAGTTCAATACATTATTAGTTGCTTCATACATTTTGCTTTGATTTTCCCTCATTGTGATTGTTGGTGTTGACTAACTTGCTGGAGGACAAGCACATTTGTAGGAGGCTATTGCCAAGGTGAGTTGAAAAACAATGACAAAACCTTTCAAAAATGCCCCTAGCTTAGGCTAGCTATAAGGAAAGGTATTTTTCTATTCAAGCTTGCACTTGATCAAATTGCGGCATTCTTTTGACATAGCTTAAAAATAAAATAGGAAATGAATTACACACTTCAATTTTAAGAATATCCTTGTCAAGAGATTGGGAAAGAACAAGCGTGTGTTTAAGTGTGTGGAACAAAGAAAGACAATAGGGATATGCTCTTCACTCTTTGAGTGAATCAAACTCCCAAACTTGTCGGTGTAATTTTATTTCTTGTTTTCCATATACATGCTAGAGCAATAGTGGGCTCGCCTCCCAAGTTTTCCTTAACGAGGCTAGTGAAAGGGACAACCCAAAATGGGATATGCTCACTTTCACCGTGGGAATCCAACCCACTCTAAAACAAAATGCATGTATCCTTAATGGGGTGCATGACAAATGGATTTTAATTTTTCAACCTTCCTCTAGTAGTCCTCACGGATTGCGCAAAATCGTACTTCAGTGCGTGTGGGAAGACTCCTAACATACTTGGAGGATCAGAGATTAAAGTCTATTTGAACGGAATATATACTAAATCCTTGATAACATAGCAAGACCACCTTGTAGAGCCATGTTTACGAACCAAATCTTGTGCTAGGTAGGTACTTTAAGTGCATTCTTGTGAAAAACCTGTGATAACGTTCTTCAAATTAAACATTTTTTGTTTAAGTGGGTAAAAATAATAAAGTGAATGTGTGATTGTTGTGTTTGCAATACATAAACAAGTGAGAGATATCCATTGAAAATCATTTTATATTTTTTAATCTCTTCAATAAAAATCAACAATTTTTGAATCAAGGATCATTCCAAAATGAACCCTTGTTGGATACTGGTTTCCACGTGGTCACAAACATATAGGGGATCATTACTAGGAGATAGCACTATTTTTGAAAACCCAAGGCAAGAAGTTGAGTGCCAAAGTGTGTTCAAAGATACTAATCAAGAAGAAATTTTCACGAACCTATTTGAACCAAGACTTGAAGAGATGGGTGATATGAATTTAGCCTATCACAATATCAACAATACCAACTATAATCCTAAGGAGACACTTGAAGAAAGGGTTGAGAAAGCTGCCCAAGACAATGATTTCCTAGAGGTTATGGAGAAATTAATAGACAAAGATAGGGAGAACTTCTTCCTAAGCCTAGCACAAAAGGGGGTAAAGCTGCCCTATGACTTTGATATTGACCAACTCAAGAGAGACCAACACCAAGATGATCCTATGAATGTTATGACTAGGCAAATTAAGGCCTTCCAAGAGAAAATCAATACCATGAAGAAGGCAGCCAAACCTAAGGCCTTTTCTATAGAAGCCTTGTGTCCTTTTCCTTTCGACAAAATTTTAGCAATGGTATCTTTTCCTTTCAATACCATTTTTCCTAAATATGATAAATACATGGGTAAAATAGACCCACGGGACCATTTAAGGGATTTTTGTGCCCTAAGCATAGAGTTCATGCACAATGATACTTATCTAATGAGACTCTTTCCTAGAAGCTTAGGAGGTCCCACAATGGAGTGGTTTTCAAAATTGACCCCTGGGATAAAGTCCTTTGAGGAGTTAGCCTCCAAGTTCATAACCCATTACTCTTACAACATTGAGCATGAAATTACTATGCTCAAGTTATGCGATACCAAACAAAAAGAGGGGGAGTCCTTCTTAGGATTCCTACAAAGGTGGAGGACTATTTTCACAAGGTATCCATGAAGTATCCCAGAGAAAGAGAAGATGGAAATCTTCACTAACAATTTGACCTCAAAAATGAATTATAGATTACAACTTTAATGTCCCCCAACATTTGAGAAACTCATCAAAAATGGGATAAAGATTGAAGATGTCTTGGTCAAAAGAGGTGAAGTTAAATTATTTAAGGATAACAACTCCAACAACAATAATTATGTGCCTAAGTATTTCCATAATCAAGGGTCCAAAAATAATAATGATAAATCTAAATCTTGGATGATGAATAACAATAAAAACCTTGTAAATGATGGAGTTGTGGAGGCACACAACTTAAAGTCTACCCCATTTATACTACCATATGGAGCTAATTCTTCAAATAATGTTAATCAATCAAGTAAAGCTCCATTTAATTCCAACAATAATCCCAACACTTCCAACAATAAGACTTGGGATAAATCAAAATCAAACTCCAATTATAATAAAATGAAATTCACCTACTTAGGTGAACCTTTGGAGAATGTACTAAGAACCTTGTTGGCCAATCAAGTTATCACATTACCCGACATATCAAGTTATGAACCCGAAGACAAACCTCATTGGTGGAATGCATCTCATCATTGTGAATACCATCGAAAAAGAGGTCATCCAACCAACGAATGCATGAGATTGAAGTACTTAGTGCAAGATCTAATTGATAATAACACCATCAAAATTGAAGCACCTCAAAACAATGAGATCACATGGCCTACAAGAATCCATTTTTGAATCATGAAAAGGGTGAGTCATCGAATTGAAATCATAAGAAGGGTAATGGGAAAGTAAACTTTGATCACACATATGATAACATGATAAACACTCTACGAGAGGACCAAACCATAAATGTTATCATAGTGAAAGATAAGTCAAGGGAAGTATCATCAAATGTTGTCACTAGGGGGCAAGCATCAAAAATTGTCCTACCTACCAATGCTCCAAAAGTGGTGATATCAAACCAAGCTTCAACATCATCATCAAAGCAATACAACTTGGTAGATCAATTGCAAAGAACTCCCACACAAATTTCTATTCTTGAGCTGCTCAAACTATCACCCATTCATAAGGATATCTTAGAAAAATCCTTGTTGGAAACAAATGTGCTTCTAAATTTGGAGGTAGACAAATTCCAAAATATGGTAGGGCACCTAATAGCACCTCATTGTCTATCATTTTCTGAACAAGATGACATGTCTCTTAATCATCCCCAAAATCTTCCCTTACACATAGAAGTGTTGATCCACAAGCATAGGGTGAAAAGAGTCCTTATAGATGGAGGTGCTGGCCTAAATATTTGGACCCTTAGCTTGGTAAAAGCCCTAGGATTTTTTGAGGAGGCTATTGACCCAAAGAAGAAAATAACCATAAAAGCCTATGATGATGATGAAAGTGCATCAAGAGGAGTTATAGTCTTACCCATAAGAGTTGGTCCCATGCAAAAAGAGACCATATGCAAAGTGTTAGACTTGAAATTGACTTACAAAATTTTGTTAGGAAGGCCATGGATCCATGAAATGCAAGCCGTGCCTTCAACTTATCATCAATGCTTAAAGTTCCCATAGCTAGGTCAAGAGATAATGGTAAGTGGAGATCTAAATCCATTCCAATATTGTAATAATGTCAAACCTATCAATGACTCCCTAGTCCCACATAATGTTGAAGGGTCTATACCTAAGCAACTGGAGAAAGGTCAAAATTCTAAGAACACTTCTTGGTTTAAGGGAAAAGAAAAGATGGAAGAAGAAGTTATTATTGAAGACAAATCAAAACTCATTAACCCAACTGCTTCAACTAAAGGAAAAGAGAGGGTTAACAAGGATAACATTATTGAAGAAATAAAATAAGATCATATACAAGCTACTCAAGTATTCACCAAAAAGGCCCATTATCAAAAGATGGACCAAATGATGAAAAATTTTGATAAACAATGTAAGATTAAGCAAAAGGGGGTAGGTGAATATTCCTTATCTATGATGGATCTACCTTTATCACCCAAGTCCTTTGGGAAATCCACAAATCTGCCTCATAAATATAATGATAACTTTATGAGGGCAAGTACATCATCCACCATGGATGAAGATGACAATGAGATTCTAAACTAGTTATACAAGGATGAAGAATCAAGTGCTCACATCAAACATATTCAAAATGTAACCATTCCCACACATCAATATGGGAAAGGGTTTGCAATCATGAAAAAGATGGGATACAAAGGTCAAGGACCTTTAGGCACAAATAATGAAGGGATCATTGAACCCTTAGAAATTACATGGTGAGATTGTAAGAAAAAAGCAGGAATAGGGTATCTTGAAGAAGGATACACTCAAAAACATCATCCCCAACTGTATAGCCAAATATTACAATTAGAATCTCATAGTGATGAGGATTCTAATGAATGGGAATGGGAGACCCTATCAGATGAGTCATGCCAAGACAAGGGTATTGATGTTATTCATACCTATGCTTCTACCAAAAATAAAGGACCCATGACAGAATCAACTTTAAACCAAGCATCTAGTTCTAGCCAAGTGATTCTAAATGAATTACCAAGTATAGAGATATAAATCAATTAGTGGGTAGGTGAACCATACATTCCTTCATGGAGACCTACTATGAAAGATTCAAATGCTATGTTTAATCCACATGAGTTCTATCCAACAGAAACCCGAGAGGACTCTAGTGAGGGGGACTTTGTTCCTTCTTCTTTAGAACATTTAGAGGAAGCCCATGTCCGAGATTTTCAAGATACAATGTACGAACCCTCCAATAACGAGATCTATACCTTAAACCCAATTGAGACAAACCTAAGTGTTGACCCATTAACTCTCATTCATCCAGACCTAATTGAATGGAATGCCATTGAACCAACTACCTTGCCAATTTTCTTGAATGATAACATGGTGTCCCAATACCTCAACACGGTTGAACCTTCTTCTATTAGATAATATCAGGAAGAAATGATCAAAGGGATCATCCAAACTTCTAATCCGAGAAAAAATGAAAAAAAAAAAAAAATAGAAAAGGAAAAGAATCAAGTGTTGAAAACCACTTTGTGGCATCATTAGATCAAGAAAAAAACAAAGAAATAAAGGATGTTTCCAAAGGTGAAAACCTAACTGAGGCACCTGTGGAAGGGAGTTTGGATGTTCTACCAAAAAAACTATGAAGAAAGATCTCCGATCTTAATCGAGCCAACAGAAAAGATAAACATTGGATCAGAAACAGAGCCAAAGTTCATCCACTTAGCAACATCCCTATCTAGAAAAGAAAGGATAGAATTCATTAAGTTCTTTAAGGAAAGAAAAGTTAACTTTTCATGGTCCTATGATGACATGTTGGGTTTAGACCCAAATCTAATAATGCATCATCTCAATATCAAGGAAGGAGCAAAACCCGTTAAGAAAAAATTAAGGAAAATGCATCCTCATATAGCCCTACTTGTCAAAGTGGAGTTAGAAAAACTATTGAAAGTGGGATTTATAAGGGCCATTGATTATGAAAAATGGATCTCAAATATAGTGCTAGTATCAAAAGCAAACAAATCCATTAGAATCTACATGGACTTTAGAGACTTAAACTTGGCATGTCCTAAGGATGATTTTCCACTTCTGAGTATTGATGCCATTGTAGATTTAATGGCGGGGCACTCTATGTTCTCACTCATGGATGGATTTAGTGGGTATAATCAAATCAAGATAGCACTAGAAGACCAAGATAAGACCATTTTTACATGTGCATGGGGTACATTTTGCTGGATTGTTATGCCATTTGGGTTAAAGAATGCAGGAGCAACCTATCAAAGAGCAATGACCACAATATTCCATGATATGATGCATAAATTCATGGAGGATTATGTGGATGACATATTAGCCAAATATCATTCAAGAAAAGAACACCTACCAATCTTGGTGAAAATTTTTGAAAGGCTAGAAGAATTCAAAGTGAGACTCAACCCAAAGAAATGTGCATTTGGAGTTCAATACGGCAAGCTTCTAGGTTACATTGTATCTGCCAAAGGGATAGAGGTTGATCCTACTAAAGTAAAGGCTATAATGGAAATGGAAGCACCCAAGAACATTAGTCAGATGTGATCTTTACAAGGAAGGATCCAATCCATAAGGAGATTTATCTCCCAATTAGCAAAAAAATGCCACAATTTCAATCAACTCTTGCACAAAGATACAATATTCAAATGGGATGGAAAGTGTGAAGAATCCTTTACTCTATTAAAGAAATATCTTATGAATCCACCAATATTGATGCCACCTATTAGAGGCAAGCCCTTGATCCTATACATTTCAGCAATGAAAAATTCATTGGGGGCACTTTTAGCACAAGAGGATGAAACAGGAAAAGAGAAGGCAATTTACTACATTAGTAGAACCTTAGTCAAATATGAGCTAAACTATACAGTTATGGAAAGGGCATGCTTGGCTGTAGTTTTTGCTTCACAAAAATTACACCATTATATGCTAGCCCACAAGATAAGGCTCATTGCCAAAATTGATCCTTTAAAGTATCTACTAATCAAAATAGCATTGAATGGAAAACTAGCAAAGTGGGTGATGATACTAAGTGAATTTGACATAGAATATGTTGATAGAAAATCAATCAAAGGGAAAGTAATTGTAGACCAATTAGCAGAAGCACCACTTCATGATGATCATCCTATAAAAATTGAATTCCTAGATTTAGAGATTGTGAATGTTGAGGCAAAAACATGGCAGCTTTATTTTGATGGTTCTTACACTCATCATGGATCAGGAGTGGGCATACTTCTCATCACTCCTCAAGGCTCTAATATCCAAAAATCCTACAAATTTTTATTTCAATGCACAAACAATATAGAAAAGTATGAAGCATTGGTTATTGGACTGAAGCTGGCATTAGAGTGGAAAGTGACAAAATTAAAAGTTTATGGAGATTCACAATTGGTCAAAAATCAAGTTAATGAATAATATCAAACAGAGGATGACAATTGGTACCCTACAAAACCATGGTGGACAATCTCAAGAAATATTTCATACTCATTACATTTGAGCAAGTATCGAGAGAAAAAAACAAAGCAGCGGATGCTATGGCAACTTTGGCCTCACTTTTGCAGACACCTGATCAGAATGATAGATATCAATTCTTGATAGAAGAAGTAATTCAACCTATGTATGACCCAACCCACCCTCACACCATTTTTTTTCTAACTGCAAATGAATCACCCTGGTATGGCCCAATTTATACTTACTTAAAGGATCAAATCCTTCCCTTAAACCAAACCAGAAACCAAAAGAAAAGCTTCATTTGACAAGCTGCCAAATATACTATAGTTTCTGAAACATTGTATCAAAAAAGTCTTGACGGAATGCTCCTTAGGTCTTTAGAAGAGGAAGAATCAAATTTCTCCTTATGAGAAATTCACGAAGGAATTTGTGGATCACACTCAAATGGATTATCCCTAGCCAAGAAACTTCTAAGGATAGGATATTTTTGGCGTACCATGGAAAAAGATTCATGGGACTTTGCAAAAACTTGTAAGAAATGTCAATTCCATGGGAATTTGATACATGCACCTACACAAGAACTTCATCCTATGACAACACCATGGCCATTTTATCAGTGGGGGATAGAACTAATAGGGATGATTTATCCACCATCTTCGAATGGTCATAAATTTATCATCACAGCAACTGAATATTTTACTAAGTGGGTGGAAGTTGTACCCCTATCAACTGCAACAGGCAAACAAATTTTGTTGTTTATCCTTAATCACATAATTTGTAGATATGGCATACCTCATATCATCATAACAGATAATGCAAGGCATTTCAAGAACAAAGACTTAACAGAATTATGCACTAAGTTTCACATGATTCATCATTCATCTTCAATCGATTACCCTTAAGGTAATGGACAAGCCAAAGCAACAAACAAAAATATCTTGAAAATTTTGAAGAGAACAGTGGATAATTCAAGAAGGGATTGGAACATCAATATAAACCCAACCTTATGGGCTTATAGAATGAGCATTAGAATGCCAAAAGGGGCTACACCTTTCTCATTAGTCTTTGGCATAGAAGCAGTTTTGCCTTTAGAGGTCGAACTTCCATCTTTAAGAATATCTATGCATGGGTTGATCAATGAAGAAGACTATAGGGTTGCAAGACTACAAGAGCTAGAACTTTTAGATGAAAAACAAAAGCAAGCATTTGACACCTAAAGGTTTACCAAAATAGGATGTCAAGATCTTACAATAAACACATCAATCCAAGGACATTTCAAATAGGGGATTTAGTTTTGAGGGAAAATCCTAAGAACCAAGAAGAAAGGGAGAAGAAAGGAAAGTGGGAAGCAAACTGGTTAGGACCATTTCTCATTGTTGAAGATTTTGGGACCGGCACATACAAGCTAGCAGATTGTAATGGTGAAGAACTACAAGAGCCAATCAACAGCATACATCTCAAGAAGTTCTACACATAAGGAAGACAAAAGAGGATAAAGAGTATCAGATGGAGTAGCATCATATTTATTGTACATAGTGAAAAGAGATCCTGAAAAATACCAAAACATTTGGAAAAAAAATAGTGAAAAATTGAGCATGAAGAAAGCAAAAACATTCATATATGATCCTGAGAAAAGAAAAAAATTGAAAAAGAGAAAAATACAAAAAAATCAAAAAGAAGAAAAAGTGCCTTGGTGAAAACCTAGCAAATAGGCACCTTGGTAGCAAAAAAAAGAGAAAAGCTTTAAAAATAGAAAAAAGAGCTAGATCCATTCAATCAGTGAAAACCTAGTACACAGGCACCATTGAAAGTCCAAGTCAGTTGCATACCTAGAAGGTCACCTTGTAAATATTGCATTCACCAGCATGTGTACATATTGCATAATAAAACCTCACAGTTGCATTTGGAAATACCTCAAGATTTTGGTCACCTAATCAAAAAATTGTCCTAAGTCTCACAAACAAAATCAATATCAAACTAGGGGCAATCTACTCCAAAGGAGAAAGGATTCATCAAAGCAAGCTTTATTCAATCAGAGAATCAATTCATCACACTCAAAAAAGGAACACTTAATCAAATCTACATCCCAATCCAACTTGAGCCTAAAATGAAAAATTGATCCAAAAACTTCAATGACCTTGTCTTTATCAGGATTAAAAATTTGAAATGGATGGAACTACACTTGAATTATGGATTTGAAAAACATGGAAAAAAAATTTTAAGTGTTAACTCAATTGATGAAATCATTTCTTTCTAGTAAATCGATGAAAGTTTTAGACTAGACAAGCTATGATGAAAGGATGATATTGTCTTGATTTCTGAATGATTGTCTTAAAATCAAAGTTTCAAACCATGTATTATTTGTCTAAGGACGTGATCATCAAATAATCATCGAGGACTTGTATATAAGATAAAATTGAGATTTCTGCTAATTTACGCAAATGGATACCTTGGCTATTATGATTTTCAATATCATAATACCAAAATCCACTTGCAACATAGAATCCAACAAAATCGGTATTCGCACTCTCATGATTGGCTTCAATCAGTGATAGTCATACCGAAGAGACCGATGGGAAAGCAAACAAAGAGGTGAAGAGTATTCATATCATCATAGTTGAACTAGTGATGGTTGTACTAAAGTGGGATTCCAAAAGTGCTCAATGATGATTATAAGCTCCAAATTTTGAATAATGACAGTTAGCTGCATCTATTTTAGATTAAGTGCATTGTATATATTGTTTTTCCTTACTTAGCTTAATTTGCAAGATGGGAAATTAAATGAAAAGGGGGTGTATGCAAATCAAACAATCAAGAGATCATCAAAAATTAGTTATATAGGATTGAGTGTGTTGGAAATCAAAAACAAAGTGCATTGCATTAGGTCATTTGCATTAATTAAATCATTATCATTAAGTCTTAAAAGTGCATTGCATTAGGTCATTTGCATTGATTAAATCATTATCATTAAGTCTTGTAAGTGCATTACATTAGGTTAATTGCATTGATTACATCATTATCATTTAAAGTCTTGCATTAATTGAAATGTGTCCAAACATTTGAATTATTAAGATCATACATTATGAAGTTCATCATTATCATTACAAGTTCATACATTTGAAAGGTCATTAGCAACATTAAACTGCATCCATAAACATTGCATTAAGAAAAAAATCATTGCATCCATTAAAATCATTCATTACAAACATCTCATTCATACATATATCATTGAAAGACCATCATTGCATCACATTTACATATCAAAAGAAACAGATTCATTATCCATCTAAATATTCATCTATAACATAAAGTAAGTAAAACCATTACATATTGCATTCATCTATTCTATGTCATATATAAGACAACCATTTCACCATCATTAGAACATATGCATACATGAGAAAATTCCATTCTGCAAAAATAAAACAAAATCATATAGAATCATATAGTTACATATCATACGAAACATCTAGAAAGAAATCCAACACATAATGACATCATATATAGTCAAATCAATCAAAGTATCAGAGTCTATGGTACCATCATCATAAATGAGCAAGAAATCAAAGTCTATAACATGATCATCAAGAAAGAAATATCTAGAAATAAGTGTCCAATTATATATCAAAGTACCAACAAATAAACATCAACTGATCAAAAATGATACAACATAAATCCAATGTCTCGATGATAATAAGGAAAGGAAAGCTCATGAATATATAAGACCACTCAAGAAGGAGAATCAGCATTCTGAGGACTAGGTGCACTATCTAGTGGATAGCTCGACCTAGCTTGTAACCCATGCTGACTCATAGATGCCATAAATGACTGCATCATAGAACTCATATGTGAAACCTGCTACTGAATAGAAGATATCTGAGTCTGTAAAGAAGCAACATCTGATGCTGAGGCAAGGGAAAAACCCTGAGTTGTAGTAGACTGTGGAAGTGGAGTATAAGAAGGAGCAGATGAAGATGGATCATCCAATAGGGGAACAAACCAAGAAGAAGAAGGATGTGATGAAGATGATGGCATCGAAGCAGTACCATGTGCCTAAATAGTAAGAATAGCAAAAGGAATAACAGGAGGAACCAAAGGAGGAATGACCTGCTGAGCAGGAGGACCCTATGCTTGATCAAGCAACACCTATGCAATCTCTACCTCAACAACTCTCTCTCATCTAACACGAGGCCTTTGTATAGAAACTCTAGCCACCTTATGTAAAATTCTATCCACTCGTCCATCTCCACCCTGATCTCCATCTCTAAGAGGAATAGGAGCAGTAGCTAACATTGGTATCTGTATACAACTTGCTCTAGCTCCATGATGACCCTGTCATCCACATCAACCCCTGATCCTACCATGATGACCACCACCTCCGTCATCATCTCCATCATCATCATCATCACCCCCATCATCATCAGCTCATTCATCTCCATTAGATAAATCCTCAATGCTAGGAATCCTCTTTGTAGGATCGGTAAATCTAGGAAAAGGATACCTATGTAACCAGGCACCATACTCATTTGTAATGCCAGCATCCATCATCTATGACCTAGGGTTCCAAGGACAATACCCCAGATCCTGAATCTCTTGAACAGCTATACCATAATCAACACAAGGGCCCTATAATGATCTCTCAGCCTGAACATGAGCATACATCGCTACACCCTGAGGCATATCCTGAATGTGCCCATACTAACGAAACACACGGCGAAAGCAAAATCTCTCAAACACAAAGGTAGACCAACCAATCATCCAACAAGGACAAAACATATAATAAAGCTCACTATCATCCTCTAGCCAAGTCTCACATCCAAGATAGGGCCTCCAAATGATAGTATTCATGTCATCTATCTGACGTTGCCAGTAATCAAGCTTACCCATGTGGGTCTACCTGATAATGCCACTATACATCCATGCAAATGACCAACCAATCAGATGATCTCAAGCAGTTACAGGATGTGTAACTGGGAGGTGCTCCCAAGTCCACAACTATAATAAAATGGCTCCAACAGTCAAAGTAGTGGAATGTCTATACATGACAGTGTGTAGCTCATGATATAACTATGCTAGTAAACAAGAACCCCAATCAAAATGACAAGGATCCGCCATCAAATCCTCCAAAATAGGACCCCAACCAATAGCAAATCCATGTCCATGCTGGTCTGAAAGTAGGAAACCACCAATAAGAGTACCAAGAACAATAGGTAACACAAGGAATGAGATGACCTGAGCCCACTAAATATGTTGATCACCAATAGAAGCATCACCAAATACTCGACAATAGGCTAAACCATCATACACAGTATCATAGTAGACAAGCTCTCCTCGGGTAGGCAACCGGAGAAGATGATACACATCCCTAGGGGTGATGATCATCTCACCCATAGGAAGA